>CM060921.1:163158483-163638483 GCA_030737875.1 Allium sativum | reverse complement strand
TGGACATAATTAATTTGGAAATTATTGACAATTTGAATAGGGATAATTAATTCAAATTGGCGTGAAATAATTTGTAATAATAAACGACTAAGACACGAGGTTAGACTCGTTTGTGGTGTAAGACTGTCCGGACCTGCCCGGCAAATCCAGCAACCACAAATGGTAGTCTAATGTGAGAGGTCAAAGGCATAAATTACATGTGTAACAATTGTAAAGACACGAGGTTAGACACGTTTGCGGTAAAAGACTGCCCGGACCCGCTCGGCAAATCCAGCAACCGCAAAAGGGAGTCTAATGTGGGAGGTCTTACAAGATTATGGTTATAATGAATTAAGAAACATTTAACCAAGATAAACATGTGGTGGGACATGGGGGTTAAGTGGGTGACATGGGTGACATGTGAAATACGATTAGAAACACTTAACCAAATTGAAATATGTAAGAAGACATGAATAAGAAGGGGTTAAGTAGGGACCAAGCATAGGTGGAAGGCTTGTGTCAAACATGGGGGACACTTTAACCAGTAACCCATTAAGTATCTTTGTGAGCTCGAGTTGGATCGAGGACGGGACACGCTTACTAAGTTTGATTGTAAGAGGTCAAAACGGGTTAATAGTGGCAACGCAAGTCCAACGGGGTCATGTGCGTGGGCCCGGGCTAGTAGGTAAGACGTTGTTGCATCGTGTACATATAAGCCGTGCATTTTTAGTGCTATCGGGTTGCCACTTTGGGGAGTGATACACCCTACTGTGGGACCATCACGGGTATCTATGAGTTAGGGAGCCGATCGCATGGGGTAGTGGGTACAACTAGTGGAGATAGGGGCAGGAGGCACCTATGGAGACAGCTAGGGGTACACGAAACTACCATTATGATTATTATGTTCAGTAGGCGGGATCAACTTTTAGGGTGACTAGTAGTGATGCAGTATAGTAATTATCCTATAGTGATTAGGAGCGAGATTAACGCTAGAATATTCCTCTTGTTTGTTTTGTCTTGCCCACTTGTTTCACAGTCATTCCTTGTTTTACCAGTTTATGCCTTATCCTAATTACTTTAATAATTATATTGTTAAAGTTATGGTACTCACCAGACTTTATGTCTGACCCCCTTTGTTTTCGCCTCTTTTCTTCCTCCCCCCCCCCCCCCCCAGGTTCTCAGGGTGGGACTAGTACTAGTAGACCTTAATCTGGATCTTTCTCTCTCTTTTGGAAGTGCTTGGATTGCTGAAAGTAAAGTTCAGCTCATCTCTTTTATGGCTACTTATGTTGGGGTTATGCCTTTTACTTTATGTACTCAGAAAACAATTTGTCAAATGGTTACTAAGTGTACTTGGTTTTTCTGTTGGTTTATGATGTCGTTGTAATCAAACTATTTCTCTGCTGCAATAAAAAGTTGTTTTGAATTTTTCAAGTACCAATATATGTATCTGTCTTGTTTTATTTTGTTATATTCACCAATAATACTCCATGAAAGTTAATGCATTCCCTTTGAGAGTGACTTTAATGGACGTGGGGTGTTACACGTGGTATCAGAGCTGAAGGTTAACAGAACAGATAAGAGATTTTGAAAAAATATTTTTCAAAAGCATTTTATAAAGAAATACTTTCAAAAGTATGTTTTAAGGAGAGTATTTTCAAGAGAAAAGTTTGTTTTAAAAACATAACCCCCAAGAGCCATATGTCTTTCTTTTGAATTCTCCATTTTGAATCTCTTCATTTTCTTTTCAGCATGTCTGGGTTACCCGAGATACCCGAGGGAATACCGATACCAACCTGGTTCAGAAGGTATCTGGAGGCTAGGTCCACCGCCACAGGCCCAACAGATATCCCTCCTCCCCCAGCTACAGCCGCCCCTCCTCCTCCCCCCCAGTGTTGATACTTTTTCAAAGATATGCAAAGACTTTCGAGCAATGGGCGGAAAACCTTTTCACGGATTAGAGACGTTTGTTGAAGCTCGAAATTGGCTTAAGTAGGTGGAAGACTTGTTTGGTATCTTCGAGGTAGAAGATGGAAGAAAGGTCCAATTGGCTGCTTGGTTAATGAAGGACGAAGCCTCGTTTTGGTGGGAGATCACAAATGGAGAGCATCCAGTAGAGACGTGGATGGATTTCAGACATAGGTTCGAGATGAAATTTCTCTCATGAGCAGAAGAGAATTTATACATGGAAATGTTCTTAGCATTGAAGCAGGGGAATTTATCAGTAAAGGAGTACATCAACAAGTTCAATCAGTTGGCGAGATTTGGCTTAGACTTGGTGAACACACCTGAAAAGAAGGCCCTGAGATTCGTTAAAGGTTTAAATGAGCCGCTACATGGGTTAACTATGACCCACATTCCTATGGGGGCTAACTTTGAGAATCTGGTTGACATGGCGCTTATGCATGAAGAGGAGAAAGGCGCTAATGCTAATAAGGCACCAGAAAAGAAAGGGGATCAAAAGAAGTCACAGCAGCAACCTAAGAAAGGTGGTAAGGACAACAATAGCGAAGGAAAGAAAAGATGCTTTAATTGTGGAACACCAGGCCATCTGAGCAAGGACTGTAGGAAGAAGAAGAAGATCGGTTGCTTCAACTGTGGTGAGGCAGGACATCTGATCAAAGACTGCCCGAGAAGACAAGAGCAGAGGGCAGGGCCTACTTCTGGAGGGCAGGTTCAGGCTCTCATGGCACCAGGGCAGGCAAGAGGGCAGGTTCACTGTAACACCCCGTATTTCAGTTAATGCTAAAATTCACTAATGACAGAATAAATAATCTCAGACGTGAGAATTGGGGGAAACGGGCTGCGTCATTGCGTTCGTCTCGGAAAAATACGCAGAATAGAGTCCGAAATTTTGTAAATCGGAGTCCGTATGGCCCAGTTAAGGCCCAATGAAGTTTGTAGAAAAATTAAAGCTAAAAACAGATTTAAAAATTCAAATTCAGATTTCAAAATAGAACCAGCGGGGCCAGGCGGGAAAATTCCCGCCCTAACCATGTCGATAGGGCTGTCGACAGGCCTGTCGACAGGGGGGTCGACTTGCCTGTCGACACGGCGTGTCGAGCCAGAGGGTTGGGTGCACCAGATTTGGTTTTCTGGCTAGGGCTGGGCTGGGTTCTAGAGATTTCCGAAATCTAAGGGTCCTAATCTAATCTAGGGTTAATCTAAGGGCCTAAAACACTCACCTAATCTATAAATACACCCTAAACCTACCCTAATCCATACTAAAAATAGAAATGATGGCCTCATGCCGCCAAATTAAATCTTAGAAGGAGCCTCCACTAATTTATGAAGGAAGTGGCAAGCTAATCAACCTCTAATCATCATCTTCTTCATATTTAGCAACTAATTCCACTTCATAAGTTTGCTAATCTTGGTTTTGGTGAGTTTCTATCACTTTAACATCAATTGCTAAAGTAAGTAGATTGGGTGTAATGAGACTTATGGTCTTAAATGCGGATTAGTGAGTTTGAATCATTTGTAATGATATGCTACTCTATGTTTTCCTATGTTTATGCATGTTTAACAAGTGCGTTTATGCATGCTTAATAAGTTGGTTTATGCATGTTTAACAAGTGGGTTTATGCATGTTTAATAAGTGGGTTTATGCATATTTAATAAGTGGATTTATGCATGTTTAACAAAGTGAGTTATGCAAGTTCATATGCAAGTTATGTGTATGATGTTATGTAAGTTATGTGTAGGTTGTTATGCAAGTTCATATGCAAGTTATGTATATGCTTAAATGCAAGTTTAACATGATATGCAAGTTATGCATGCTTATGCAAGTATGTGGATGCTTATGCAAGTATGTGAATGCTTATGCAAGTTATGTGTATGCTTAAATGCAAGTTTAACATGATATGCAAGTTATGCATGCTTATGCAAGTAAGTGGATGCTTATGCAAGTATGTGAATGCTTATGCAAGTTATGTGTATGCTTAAATGCATGTTATGCAAGTTATGAGAATGCTTATATGCAAGTTCAACATGTTATGCAAGATATGTGTATGATAATATGCAAGTTTGGGTTAAATGTAGTTGGGTTAATATATGTTCATAAATGCAAGTTGACATCCTCTTAACCCATGACAAAGTTATATGCTAAACCCATGATATTTGTGATGGATCTTTCCCTTTATTATGTCGTGAAATGAGAACGATTTACATGGGGAACGATGGGGTTGGTAAATATGTTAATAAAAGTATGATTGGGTATGATTAAGCATACCATAAAAATAAATTAACATAAGTGGGAATTTACCTATTGAGTTAGGTCTACCCCATGGGAATTTACCTATTGAGTTAGGTCTACCCATGTTATGAAAAACTTGATATTAATTAGGGATAATTAATATGGGGGTGATTAATTAGGTGTAATTAATCAACTAAGACACGAGGTTGGACTCATTTGTAGTGTAAAACTGCCCGGACCCTACCGGCTTAACCAGTTGCTACAAATGTCAGCCCAATGTGAGAGGTCTTAGCCATAAATTAAATACGTGATTAAAGTAAAGACATGAGGTTAGACTCTGTTATGACGTAAGACTGCCCGGACCCTACCGGCTTAACCAGGCGGTCATAACAGCCAGTCTAATGTGGGAGGTCTTTATGGGAGATCACGGTCTTAATTAATTAAGAAACACTTAACCATATTAGCATGTAGTGGGACATGAGGGGTTAAGTGGGTGCCTTGGGTGGCATGTGGAAATTTAGTGGTTGCCTTGGGTGGCATGTGGAATCTAGTGGGTTGCCTTGGGTGGCAATAGAAAATACGATTAGAATACTTAACCAAGTGAAATATGTAACTAAACATGATTAAAGGGTTAAGTGGGGTACACTAGATAAGTGACAAGCTTAGGTGGGTAGCTTGTGGGGGCCCATTTCAACCAATATCCCAAACGTATCTTTGTGGGCTCGACTCTAGTCGAGTGACGGGACACGCATATTGGGCTTGATTATAAGAGGCCAAAACGGGTTAGCGGTGGCAACGCAAGTCCAACGGGTTTCATATGCGTGTGTGGGCCCGGGCTGGTAGATAAGCCGTTGTTGCATCGTGTAGATATAAAGCCGTGCACCGTTGATATTATCAGGTGGCCACTTTGGGGAATGATACACCCCATTGTGGGACCAGCACGGGTATCTACGGTAGGGAGCCGATCGCTGGGGAGTAGTAGGTACACCTAATAAAGATAGGGGCAGACGGCACCTATGTAGGGGTACACGAAACTACTGGGTAAAATTACTAAGTACACCTAGTGGAGATAGGGGCAGACGGCACCTATGTAGTGGGCTAGGGGTACACGAAACTACTGGGGAAATTTTCTAAGTCCTTGGGAGGGATCAACCTTTAAGTAGGAATGACTGGTGTGGTGCAGTTAGTAATTATCCTTGGGTGGGTAGATGCGTCTTTATAGTTATCTTAGTTTATCCTAAGTCTACCAAGCTGCTTAGTGTAGCCATTCATCCCCAGACATTACCGTATGTCAAGTTTATGTCTTCTCTGGTTACTTTAATGATTGTATTGTTAAAGTTATAGGACTTGCTCAGACTTATGTCTGACCCGTTGTTTTTATCTTTTTCCCAACCCTCAGGTTATCAGAGTGGGCCCAGTACGAGTGGGCTTTGATCAGGCTGCTTTTATTACTCTCTTGGAGCTTGGACCCTAGATGTAGAGCTCAGCTTACCTTTTTCTTTTATGGCTATCAGTTCATGTATTGGGATTATGTATTTTTGTTTAGCAAGGATGGATATTTGTACTTAACTCTTATTATGGTTTTATGATGTAACCAGACATGTTTACTTCCGCTGTTATGAGATGATGTTTTAAATTTCAAGTACTATTTATATCTGTCTTGTTGTAATTTTTCTGTTCTATATTCACTAAAATACTCCACCGATGCTATGGCATTCCCTTAGTGAGTGATCATAGAGGGAGTGGGGTGTTACACGTGGTATCAGAGCAAAGGTTACCGGAACAGATAAAATTTTTAGAAAACTATTTTTATAAAAAAAAACATTTTTGGAAGAGATATTTTCAAAAACATGTCTTTAAAGAGAAATTTTTTTGAAAGAAAAGCATAATCCCCAATAGCCATACCCATATCCTTCGAATTCTCCGTTTTGAATCTTTCCTTTTTCGTTTCAGCATGGCTGAGGATCTTAACTTTCCGGAGGGTGTGACGGTACCAGTATGGTATAGGAGATTGATGGAGGCTAGGGCCACCACTGCAGGTCCAGCAAATGTTCCTCCACCAACCGTAGCACCCGATCTTCCTCCTCCCCCTCCTCCTCGCACGGATACTTTTGCTAAGACTTGCAAGGAATTTAAAGCTATGGGAGGGAAACCTTTTCAAGGATCGGAAACTTTTGTGGAGGCTAGGGATTGGCTTAAAGAGGTGGAAGAATTGATAGATATCTTTGAGATGGAAGAAGGAAAGAAAGTCAAGTTTGCTGCTTGGTTAATGAAAGGAGAGGCCTCATTCTGGTGGGAGGTCACTAATGGAGAACGCCCCGTTGACTCTTGGGCGGATTTTAGGCAAATATTTGTGGCAAAGTTTCTCTCAAGGGCGGAGGAAAACTTGTATATGGAAAGATTTTTGACTCTAAAGCAAGGAAATCTCTCAGTGAAGGAATATGTCAACAAGTTTAATCAATTGGCAAGGTTTGGCCTAGACATGGTGAATACACCGGAGAAGAAGGCTTTGAGGTTCGTGAAAGGCTTGAATGAACCAATGCATGGGTTGGCTATGACTCATATCCCTATGGGGGCCACCTTCGAGAAGCTAGTTGACATGGCACTCATGCATGAAGAAGAGAAGGGTCCCAATGCTAATAAGGCACCCGAGAAGAAGGGAGATCAAAAGAGACCTCAGCAACAACAGCAAAATAAAGGCGGGAAAGGCAACAGTGGCAAGGGCAAGAAGAAGAAGTGTTTCAATTGTGGGACACCTGGCCACCTAAGCAAGGATTGTCGCAAGAAGAAGAAGACTGGCTGCTTCCACTGTGGCGAAGCAGGGCATCTAGTGAAAGACTGTCCTAAGAAGGGGCAAAGGACGGGATCTACCTCAGGAGGACAGGTGCAAGCTCTTATGGCACCAGGTCAGGCTAGGGGGCAAGTACAGGCTCTCGCGGTCCCACCGATTCAGGAAAGAGGTAGAACTATCTCCGTTGAAAGTCTGGTTTTTCTATTTGATCATCCTGTCCGTACATTGTTTGATTCAGGCGCATCGCATTCGTTTATCTCATCATCATTAGTTGAGTCACTGCACTTAGACACCAGTCTGGTAGATGATCCCTTGGTTGTTTCAAACCCAATTGGGGGCTCCACTTATTTGTCCATGATATGCTTGGGTTTGAAGATTTCTAAACTTAGCATTGAGTTTAGATGTGATGCTTTTGTGTTGGGCTTCACGGGCTATGGGTTGATTTTGGGCATGGACTGGTTATCCAGTAATGGTGCCGTTCTTGATTGCGAAAGGAGAGTTGTTAGGCTCATGACCCGCTTGGGTAACACTCTCGAGATCTCTTGTAATCCCATGGATTCTGTTATGCTAAGTTATCTTGAATCGCTTGACGCTTCGGTCGAGAGTTTGCAATCTATTAGAGTGGTCCGGGAATATCCGGATGTGTTTGAGGAGGTGAAGGGCTTACCTCCGAAGCGGGAGATTGACTTCCGAATATATTTGGTGGATAATGCTAAACCTGTATCTTTACCAGTGCGCCACATGGCTCCTCGTGAGAGGAGGGAACTCCATAAGCAAGTAGGGGAGTTGCTTGAGAAGGGGTTTATAAGACGGAGTATATCGAAGTGGGGTGCTCCGGTAGTATTTGCTACGAAGGCGGATGGGTCCCTCAGACTTTGTGTAGACTATAGAGAACTCAACAAGCTCACAAAGAAGAATAGACACCCATTGCCGAGGATTGATGATCTTTTCGATCAGTTGGTTGGCGCTTCAGTATTTTCTCAATTGGACTTGGCCACGGGGTTTCATCATTGAGGGTGGCTGAGGATAGCATAGACAAGACTGCCTTTAGGACTCCGGATGGTTTCTATGAGTGGCTGGTGATGCCATTTGGGTTGACGAACGCCCCTGCATACTTTGTTGATTTGATGAGTAGGGTGTTCAGGGAGTTCCTTAATAAATTCGTGGTGGTCTTTGTGGATGATATCTTAGTATTTTCTAAGAGTGAAGAAGAGCATGCCCTACATCTTGGGGAGGTATTGAAGACTCTTCGAGCACATAGCCTTAAGGCTAAATTCTCTAGATGTCACTTCTGGAGGAAGGAGGTGCGGTTCTTGGGGCACGTGGTCTCCAAGGAAGGGATAGCTATGGATCCCGCGAAGGTAGTATCAATTCAGGATTGCAAGGTTCCAAAGAATGCTACCGAAGTAAGAAGTTTCTTGGGGTTGGCGGGTTATTATAGGAAGTTTATCAAAGACTTCGCGAAGATATCAGCCCCATTAACCCGCTTAACGAAGAAGAATCTTGTTTTCGCATGGGACGTAGATTGTGATGATGCGTTCCGACGATTAAAGAGAGCTTTAACCACTGCTCCAGTTTTAGTATTGCCAAATGGGAGTAAGCCATTTGTGGTCTATACCGATGCTTGTGGGACAGGACTGGGCGCAGTCTTAATGCAAGAGGGAAGGGTGATAGCCTATGGTGGAAGGCAGTTGAGGGCACATGAGAAAAATTACCCTACCCATGATTTAGAGTTGGCCGCTATTGTTTTTGCACTTAAGATTTGGCGCCATTATCTTCTTGGTGAGAGATTCGAGTTGTTCACTGACCATAAATCATTGAAGTACTTATTCTCTCAGAAGGATTTAAACTTAAGACAGCAAAGGTGGATGGAGTTCTTAGCATCCTATGATTTCGAGATAGCGTATACCCCTGGCAAGGGTAACGTGGTGGTGGACGCCTTGAGCAGAAAGAGGTTGTCCTTGAGTCCATTGTTTGTGGAACAACAAAGCTTGGAATTTATCTCGATGTTTGATTTCAGACCTTCCATTGATTATATACCCGGTTTGCTAGCTTCCTTGGAGGTTAGACCTACTCTTTTGGGGCGGATTGGAGAAGCACAGAGGGACGACCCACAGTTGGTTGAGTTGGTGGAGAAGCTCATAAGGGGGGAGTCATCCAGCCATTTGAGTAGGTACACCCTAGACGATAGGGGGTGCTTGCGTAGAGACGGTAGACTTTGTGTACCGCAAGACGAGGGTTTGAGGAAGGTTATTCTTGATGATGCACACCGTTCTAGGATGACCATTCATCCCGGTGGGGACAAGATGTACCAAGACATGAAGAGGGTTTTCTTCTAGACCGGTATGAAGAAAGATGTGGCCGAGTATGTCGCTCGATGCTTGGTGTGCCAACAAGTGAAGGCGGAGCAAAAGAAACCTGGTGGGTTGCTTCACCCATTGGAAGTTCTGCAATGGAAGTGGGATAGCGTCTCGATGGATTTTATTGACGGGTTACCAGATCGAGAAAGGGTAATACGGGAATTTGGGTGGTGGTAGACAGACTTACTAAGAGCGCCCATTTTATACCTGTGAAGAGCAAGAGGACTGCTCCATGGCTAGCTTCAGTATATCTTCGAGAGATAGTTCGATTGCATGGGGTACCCTCTAGCATAGTGAGTGATCGAGATCCTATCTTCACTAGCGAGTTCTGGAGAAGTTTGCAAGAAGCAGTGGGGACTCAATTGTGTCTGAGCACCGCATATCATCCTCAGACAGACGGCCAGACTGAGAGGGTGAATCGTGTCCTAGAAGACCTTTTGAGGCTTTGTATCTTAGATTTTGGAGGTACATGGGAAGAGCATCTTCCATTGGTGGAGTTCGCATATAATAACAGCTTTCAGTCCAGTATTGGTATGGCTCCTTTCGAAGCTCTTTATGGAAGGCCTTGTCGATCACCTACATGTTGGTGGGAATCTACGGATAAGATTTTGCTTGGGCCTGATATGGTTAGGGAGACTTCTGAGAAGATTGACTTGATTCGAAGAAGGATGAAAGCAGCGCAAGATAGGCAAAAATCTTATGCGGACAGGAGAAGGACGGATCTTGAGTTTGAGGTTGGGGACATGGTTTTTGTCAAAGTATCTCCGATGAGAAATGTTGTTCGCTTTGGATCCGTTAGGAAGTTAGCACCGAGGTTTGTTGGGTCGTTTCCTATTAAGGAAAGGATTGGACGGATGGCATATAGAGTGGAGTTGCCCGACAGCCTTAGGGGTGTACATGATGTATTCCATGTGTCCCATTTGAGGAAGTGCTTACATGAGACCGCAGAGGTGGTAGAGCCGAGCTTGCTTAAAGAAGTGGAAGTAGAGCGTGATGCGACTATTCGACGAGCTCCTACTCGCATCCTTGGGTCAGAGACTAGGAAATTGAGGAATCGAGAGGTTCAACTAGTCAAAGTACAATGGGGAGAAGATGAGAGCAACGCAACTTGGGAGACGGAAGCGAAGATGCGTTCATTGTACCCATTTCTTTTTGAGGGTATGTCTTTACTTTCTCCTCTATCGTTGTCTAGTACTTATCTTATCTTTAGTATATCCTCTCGTTAGTACTGATTGACCTTTAGATAGGGTAAACCTATGGTTGAAACATGTGTTTGAGACATGTTATGGTTGATGGATGCAAATGTTTACTAGTGGTTGCTCGTGGATGCATATACACACACTCTAGGCACTAGATCAGCTCAGTCACTTCATATTGCATATTGCATAAAATTGTGTGTAGGAAGCTATATTTATGGATGTATAATGATTGTGTTATCATATGGATGATGCATTTTGGTGAATGATTGTGCACTCATGTAGATATTGTATGTGTCGATAGGGTTCTCTCGCATACATAATGGATGCATGGCACTATCATGGTTTGCATATGTTCATACATTAGATAGGGAACATATACACACACTTTTTGCATATGCTCATACGTCATTAGAAATTGTTTTAAGGACAATGGATGCCCGTGTTTGATGGATTGAGTAGATGGTTGTTTGGATGGTAGGATATGCATTCTCCTTAGCTTAGAGATTTCGGGGACGAAATCCTTTAAGGAGGGGAGAATGTAACAACCCGTATTTCAGTTAATGCTAAAATTCACTAATGACAGAATAAATAATCTCAGACGTGAGAATTGGGGGAAACGGGCTGCGTCATTGCGTTCGTCTCGGAAAAATACGCGGAATAGAGTCCGAAATTTTGTAAATCGGAGTCCGTATGGCCCAGTTAAGGCCCAATGAAGTTTGTAGAAAAATTAAAGCTAAAAACAGATTTAAAAATTCAAATTCAGATTTCAAAATAGAACCAGCGGGGCCAGGCGGGAAAATTCCCGCCCTAACCATGTCGACAGGGCTGTCGACAGGCCTGTCGACAGGGGGGTCGACTTGCCTGTCGACTTGCCTGTCGACACGGCGTGTCGAGCCAGAGGGTTGGATGCACCAGATTTGGTTTTCTGGCTAGGGCTGGGCTGGGTTCTAGAGATTTCCGAAATCTAAGGGTCCTAATCTAATCTAGGGTTAATCTAAGGGCCTAAAACACTCACCTAATCTATAAATACACCCTAAACCTACCCTAATCCATACTAAAAATAGAAATGATGGCCTCATGCCGCCAAATTAAATCTTAGAAGGAGCCTCCACTAATTTATGAAGGAAGTGGCAAGCTAATCAACCTCTAATCATCATCTTCTTCATATTTAGCAACTAATTCCACTTCATAAGTTTGCTAATCTTGGTTTTGGTGAGTTTCTATCACTTTAACATCAATTGCTAAAGTAAGTAGATTGGGTGTAATGAGACTTATGGTCTTAAATGTGGATTAGTGAGTTTGAATCATTTGTAATGATATGCTACTCTATGTTTTCCTATGTTTATGCATGTTTAACAAGTGGGTTTATGCATGCTTAATAAGTTGGTTTATGCATGTTTAACAAGTGGGTTTATGCATGTTTAATAAGTGGGTTTATGCATATTTAATAAGTGGATTTATGCATGTTTAACAAAGTGAGTTATGCAAGTTCATATGCAAGTTATGTGTATGATGTTATGTAAGTTATGTGTAGGTTGTTATGCAAGTTCATATGCAAGTTATGTATATGCTTAAATGCAAGTTATGTATGCTTATGCAAGTATGTGGATGCTTATGCAAGTATGTGAATGCTTATGCAAGTTATGTGTATGCTTAAATGCAAGTTTAACATGATACGCAAGTTATGCATGCTTATGCAAGTAAGTGGATGCTTATGCAAGTATGTGAATGCTTATGCAAGTTATGTGTATGCTTAAATGCATGTTATGCAAGTTATGAGAATGCTTATATGAAAGTTCAACATGTTATGCAAGATATGTGTATGATAATATGCAAGTTTGGGTTAAATGTAGTTGGGTTAATATATGTTCATAAATGCAAGTTGACATCCTCTTAACCCATGACAAAGTTATATGCTAAACCCATGATATTTGTGATGGATCTTTCCCTTTATTATGTCGTGAAATGAGAACGATTTACGTGGGGAACGATGGGGATGGTAAATATGTTAATAAAAGTATGATTGGGTATGATTAAGCATACCATAAAAATAAATTAACATAAGTGGGAATTTACCTATTGAGTTAGGTCTACCCCATGGGAATTTACCTATCCATGTTATGAAAAACTTGATATTAATTAGGGATAATTAATATGGGGGTGATTAATTAGGTGTAATTAATCAACTAAGACACGAGGTTGGACTCATTTGTAGTGTAAAACTGCCCGGACCCTACCGGCTTAACCAGTTGCTACAAATGTCAGCCCAATGTGAGAGGTCTTAGCCATAAATTAAATATGTGATTAAAGTAAAGACACGAGGTTAGACTCTGTTATGACGTAAGACTGCCCGGACCCTACCGGCTTAACCAGGCGGTCATAACAGCCAGTCTAATGTGGGAGGTCTTTATGGGAGATCACGATCTTAATTAATTAAGAAACACTTAACCATATTAGCATGTAGTGGGACATGAGGGGTTAAGTGGGTGCCTTGGGTGGCATGTGGAAATTTAGTGGTTGCCTTGGGTGGCATGTGGAATCTAGTGGGTTGCCTTGGGTGGCAATAGAAAATACGATTAGAATACTTAACCAAGTGAAACATGTAACTAAACATGATTAAAGGGTTAAGTGGGGTACACTAGATAAGTGACAAGCTTAGGTGGGTAGCTTGTGGGGGCCCATTTCAACCAATATCCCAAACGTATCTTTGTGGGCTCGACTCTAGTCGAGTGACGGGACACGCATATTGGGCTTGATTATAAGAGGCCAAAACGGGTTAGCGGTGGCAATGCAAGTCCAACGGGTTTCATATGCGTGTGTGGGCCCGGGCTGGTAGATAAGCCGTTGTTGCATCGTGTAGATATAAAGCCGTGCACCGTTGATATTATCAGGTGGCCACTTTGGAGAATGATACACCCCATTGTGGGACCAGCACGGGTATCTACGGTAGGGAGCCGATCGCTGGGGAGTAGTGGGTACACCTAATAAAGATAGGGGCAGACGGCACCTATGTAGGGGTACACGAAACTACTGGGTAAAATTACTAAGTACACCTAGTGGAGATAGGGGCAGACGGCACCTATGTAGTGGGCTAGGGGTACACGAAACTACTGGGGAAATTTTCTAAGTCCTTGGGAGGGATCAACCTTTAAGTAGGAATGACTGGTGTGGTGCAGTTAGTAATTATCCTTGGGTGGGTAGATGCGTCTTTATAGTTATCTTAGTTTATCCTAAGTCTACCAAGCTGCTTAGTGTAGCCATTCATCCCCAGACATTACCGTATGTCAAGTTTATGTCTTCTCTGGTTACTTTAATGATTGTATTGTTAAAGTTATAGGACTCGCTCAGACTTATGTCTGACCCCGTTGTTTTTATCTTTTTCCCAACCCTCAGGTTATCAGAGTGGGCCCAGTACGAGTGGGCTTTGATCAGGCTGCTTTTATTACTCTCTTGGAGCTTGGACCCTAGATGTAGAGCTCAGCTTACCTTTTTCTTTTATGGTTATCAGTTCATGTATTGGGATTATGTATTTTTGTTTAGCAAGGATGGATATTTGTACTTAACTCTTATTATGGTTTTATGATGTAACCAGACATGTTTACTTCCGCTGTTATGAGATGATTTTTTAAATTTCAAGTACTATTTATATCTGTCTTGTTGTAATTTTTCTGTTCTATATTCACTAAAATACCCACCGATGCTATGGCATTCCCTTAGTGAGTGATCATAGCGGGAGTGGGGTGTTCCATTCACACTCTCATGGCACCAGGACAGGAGAGAGGTAGAAACATTTTTGTTGAAAGTTTGGTTTTTCTTTTTTGATCATCTTGTTTGTACTTTGTTTGATTCTGGCGCTTCACACTCGTTTGTGTCTGCTTCGTTAGTTGAAACACTGCACCTAAATACTAGTCTAGTTACGGATCCCATAGTAGTCTCAAATCCTATTGGTGGTTCGGCTCATCTTTCAATGATTTGTTGGGATTTGAGAGTGTCTATCTTGAGCGTTGAGTTTGAATGCAACGCCTTCGTTCTTGGCTTCGCGGGCTATGGATTGATTCTAGGCATGGATTGGTTATCCAGTAATGGTGCCATCCTCGATTGTGAAAAGAGAGTGGTTAGACTTATGACTCGCCTTGGAAACACTCTCGAAATCTCTTGTAATCCCATACATTCTATTATGCTTAGCTACCTAGAATCTCTTGATGCGTATGTTGAAAATTTGCAGTCTGTTAGAGTAGTCCGTGAATACCTAGATGTATTTGAAGAGGTGAAGGGCTTACCTTCGAAGCGGGAGATAGACTTCCGCATATAGCTTGTTGATAATGCGAAACCCGTAGCTCTACCCGTTAGACACATGGCTCCAAGGGAGAGAAAAGAGATCAGTAAGAAAGTCAAAGAGCTGCTCGAAAAGGGGTTTATAAGGCGGAGTATTTCTGAATGGGGTGCTCCAGTAGTATTCGCAACCAAAGCGGATGGTTCACTTCACCTATGCATGGATTATAGGGAGCTAAACAAGCTGACCAAGAAGAATAGGCACCCACTTCCAAGAATAGATGACTTGTTTGATCAGCTGGTAGGTGCGTCTGTTTTCTCCCAACTAGATTTGTCTACCGGGTTCCATCAGCTAAGAGTGGCTGAAGACAACATTGATAAGACCGCGTTCAGAACCCTGGATGGTTTCTTTGAATGGCTTGTCATTCCTTTCGGCTTGATAAACGCACCCGCTTACTTTGTTGACTTGATGAGCAGGGTGTTTAGAGAATTCCTTAATAAGTTTGTGGAGGTCTTCGTAGACGACATTTTGATTTTCTCGAAGAATGAAGAAGAGCATGCTTTGCATTTAAGGGAAGTCATGGATACCTTTCGTGCACATCAGCTGAAAGCCAAATTCTCCAAATGCCATTTCTGGAGAGAAGAAGTGAGGTTACTTGGACATGTGGTGTCCAAAGAAGGGTTAGCTGTGGACCCCGCAAAAGTAGTTGTGGTGCAAGATTGGAAGGTTCCACGGAATGCAACCGAAGTACGAAGCTTTCTCGGGCTAGCGGGCTTTTATAGAAAGTTCATTAAAGACTTTGCAAAAATCTCAGCCCCACTCACAAGATTAACGAAGAAGAACCTAACTTTCGCTTGGGATTTGGATTGCGATATTGCTTTCCAACGTTTGAAAAGGGCTCTAACAACAGCCCCAGTTCTGACATTGCCGGATGGGAGCAAGATGTTTACCGTATACACGGATGCATGTGGGACTAGGTGCTGTCTTGATGCAAGAAGGGAAGGTAGTAGCTTATGGAGGCAAACAGTTGAAAGTACATGAGAAAAACTACCCAACCCACGATCTAGAGTTGGCTGCCATCGTCTTTGCGCTTAAGTCTTCACGCCATTATCTCCTAGGTGAAAAGTTTGAATTGTATACTGACCATAAATCGTTGAAGTACTTTTTCTCGTAGAAGATCTTAACTTGAGGCAACAAAGGTGGATGGAGTTCTTGGCATCCTATGATTTCGAGATTACCTATACCCCTGGTAAGGGTAATGTGGTAGCAGATGCCTTAAGTAGGTAGAAGCTGACCTTGAATCCTCTCTTTGTGGAAAGGCAAAGCCTGGAGTACATAGCAAACTTTAACTTTAGCCCCTCCTCTGAAATTGTGCCAGGTCTGTTAGCATTGCTAGAGGTGCGGCCTACTCTTTTGGACTCAATAGGAACCGCACAACGTGAAGACCCTCAGCTAGTTGATGTGATGGATAAGCTAATCAGGGGTGAGACTTCTAGTCACCTCAATAAATACTCCATCGATGATTAGGGTTGGTTGAGACAGGATGGAAGGCTATGTGCCCCACAAGTAAGGGATTTAGTGAAGACGGTCCTCGGAGTAGCACACCATTCTAAGCTGCCATACACCCAGGCGGAGACAAGATGTATAAGGATATAAAAAGGGTTTTCTTTTGGAATGGCATGAAGAGTGATGTAGCTGAGTTCGTCGCTAAGTGTTTGATATGCCAGCAAGTAAAAGCGGAGAAGAAGAAGCCTGGTGGTCTGCTTCATCCTCTAGAGGTCCCACAGTGGAAGTGGGATAGCATTTCGATGGACTTTGTTGATGGGTTGCCTAGGTCAAGAAGGGGCAATACCAGTATTTGGGTAATAGTGGACAGGTTCACAAAAAGCGCTCACTTTATACCTGTTAAAAGTAGAAGGACTGCCTCGTCCCTAACATCCATTTATCTTAAAGAAATAGTTCGACTCCATGGAATACCCTCCATCATAGTGAGTGATCGAGATCCTATCTTTACAAGAGAGTTTTGGAAGATTTTGCAGGAGGCAGTAGGAACACAATTATGCTTAAGCACGGCCTATCACCCCCAAACCAATGGTCAGACGGAAAGGGTGAGCAGAGTATTGGAAGACCTCTTGAGATTGTGCATTCTTGACTTTAGAGGGACATGGGAGGATCATCTTCCTCTGGTGGAATTCTCCTACAACAATAGCTACCAAGCCACCATAGGTTTGGCGCCCTTCAAAGCTTTATATGGAAGACCATGTCGATCACCAACTTGTTGGTGGGAGTCTATAGACAAGCTCGTACTTGGGCTAGACATGATTAGAGAGACCTCAGAAAAGGTGGACTTGATAAGAAGACAGATGAAGGCTGCACAAGATAGACAGAAGTCGTACACAGACAAAAGAAGGACCGACCTTGAGTTTTAGGTTGGAGACAGGGTGTTCCTTAAAGTATCTCCTTTGAGGAATGTCATTCGCTTTGGGTCCGTAGGAAAGCTAGCACCAAGATTTGTAAGTCCATTTCCTATCATTGAAAGGATTGGGACGATGGCTTACAGAGTAGAGCTACCCGAGAGACTGGCAGGAGTTCATAATGTTTTTCATGTTTCTCAACTACAAAATGTTTATATGGATCTGCAGAAGTGGTGGAGCCAAGTATACTAGAGGAAGTAGAAGTGGAACGAGAAGCAACTGTGAGAAGAGTTCCAACTCGTATCTTGGGTACGGAAGTCAAAAAGCTACGCAACCGTGAAGTCAAACTTGTTAAAGTCCAATGGAGTGACACTGAGGAAGACGCGACTTGGGAAACTGAGAGGAAAATACGCGCGGCCTACCCTTTTCTTTTTGAGGGTACCTCCTTGATATCTTTTTCCATAAGTTTATTCATGCTTATACCTATCTTTTAAGTATATCTCCTCAGTCCTACTCTTTATCTTTAGGTAGAAACCAATGGATTTAAACATGTATTTGAAACATGTTATGATTGATGGTTGCGAGTGGTTGCTAGTGGTTGCTCATGGATGCATTAAGGATTTGCATTAAGGAGATTTGCATTAAGGAGTGGCCCAACGAAAGACCAACGAGAAAGAGGAAAAAAGATCGGGGGAAATGAGTGGATTTAGGGATTGTATAATATCAGGGATTAGGAGAAATAAAAAATAGTGGGGGAAGTGAAAATATGATACGAATTTTAGTTGTTGGGGGATTTTAGCTGTTGCGCGGAAATGAAAATTTTGATACGGCTGAATGCCTTATCAAATGAACTAATCCAAGGACTTTAAGATGAATGGTTAGATTTTAGTTGTTGGAGGTGGTGCGGATTACAATCTGGTGTGTCCAATGAATTTAATATGGCCATGAGCACTATCAAATTTGATACGGCTTTAAGCCGTATCAAAACTCTGCATCCTAGTGTTCCAAATTTACGGTTTTGGTATAGTGGTGTTAGATGAATCGTTATGCCTCTTAGGCGGATGGCGCCTAAGGAACAACGAGAGTTGGAGGTGCAAGTTCGTGACCTTATGGGGAAGGCATTCATTTGGAGAAGTGTATCTGAATGGGGTGCACCAGTCGTGTTTGCAACAAAGGCAGATGGCTCGTTTAGATTGTGTGCGGACTATCGTGAGCTGAATAAGGTAACTAAAAAGAACAAGTATCCATTGCCAAGGATTAATGACTTGTTCGATCAGCTTCACGAGGCCAAAGTGTTTTCTCAGATGGATTTGGCAACGGGATTTCACCAGTTGAGGGTGGCAAATGATAGTGTTCTAAAGACTGCTTTTAGGACACCATCCGTTTTCTTTGAATTGTTGCCGATGCCATTTGGGTTGACTAACGCGCCAACGTATTTTGTGTATCTTATTAATAGGGTTCTCAGAGATCAGTTGAACAAGTTCGTCCTTGTTTTCGTGGATGACATTTTGATTTGCTCCTGGAATGTGGAAGAACACAAGGCGCACTTGAGAGTTGTGTTGGAAATCTTGCGAAAGCATCAGCTGAGAGTTAAGTTTTCAAAGTGGCACTTCTGGAAGAGTGAAGTGAGGTTCTTATGCCATGTTGTTTCTGGAAATGGGATAGCGGTTAACCCCACTAAAGTGGCAGCAATTCAGGACTTGGATAGGCCAAAGAATGCGACGATGTTCGGATTTTCCTTGGGTTGGCTGGTTATTATCGACGGCTTATCAAGGATTTCTCCACGGTAGATGCACCATTGACAGGATTGACAAAGAAGAACCAAGTGTTCACATGGGATGCAAAGTGTGAGCAAGCTTTTGAAATCCTACAGGAGAGATTAACGAGTGCTCCTGTGTTGACTATTCCAAGTAGGAATGAAGATATGGTGGTATATACCGATGCATGTGGTACTGGGATTGGAGCGGTACTGATACAAAAGGATAAGGTTGTGGCCTACACGAGTCGACAGCTGAAGCCGCATGAGAAGAATTACCCAACTCATGATTTGGAGTTGGCGGCGATTGTGTTTGCTCTAAAGATGTGGAGACATTACTGTTGGGAGTTCGATTCAAGTTATTTATGGATCATAAGTCGTTGAAGTATCTTTTCCGCCAAAATGATTTGAATCTTCAACAAAAAATGTGGCTAGAGTTTCTGGTATCGTATGATTTTGATGTAGCCTATACTCCTGGCAAAGATAACGCGGTTGCAGATGCGTTGAGTAGAAGACATGCAAGTTTGGGGGCGATGTTTTCGGAATGGAAGAACCTCGAGTAATTGGCAAGATTCAATTTTAGGCCAAGGTGCGAACTGGAACCCGAAATGTTGGCGAGCTTATCGAAAAGACCTACTCTTATCGAAAGGGTTGGCGAGAGCCAAAAGCGAGATGCAAAGCTTGTCGAGTTTATCCAGAAGTTGGAACCGGACAATAAAGAGTTTGAAGTCGATCGAGAAGGTTGGCTTCAAAAGCAAGGGCAACTGGTTGCTTTTGATATTGACAGATTAAGAGATGAGATTTTGAGAGAATGTCATCACTCAAAGTTGACGATTCACCCCGATAGCAATAAGATGTATCAGCGAGTCAACTACTGGGAGGGGATGAAGCGGGATATTGGAAAGTTCACTTCCATGTGTATGAACTGTCATTTGGTGAAAGCTGAACAGAAGAAGCCGAGTGGTTTGCTTCAGCCATTGGAAGTTCCTACATGGAAGTGGGAGAAGATATCGATGGATTTTATCGATGGACTACTGAGAACTAGGGCAAAAAACGAAGGGATTTGGGTCATCGTGGATCGCTTGACCAAAAGTGCAAGATTAATTCCTGTCAAGTTGACTAGGACGACATCAAAATTAGCTGAACTTTATGTGAAATGGATAGTTTGATTCCATGGTATCCCAAAGAGCATAGTGAGTGACTGAGATCCGTTATTTACGAGTGGATTTTGGAAAGGTTTGCAAGAAGCTTTGGGAATCGAGTTGTGTTTAAGTACGACTTACCATCCCTAAACCGATTGTCAAACCGAGAGAATTCACCGAGTTTTGGAAGATCTCCTAAGAGCTTATGTGTTGGATTTTGGGGGATCATGGGAAGATCGTCTGCATCTAGTTGAGTTCGCATATAATAATATCTACCGGTCTAGCATTAGGATGGCACCATATGAGGCGTTGTATCAGAGGCCATGTAATTCTCTAACATGTTGGCTAGAAACTGGAGATAAGTTGGTACTTGGCCCAAAGATGAATAGAGAGATCTCATATTGTATCGAGATCGTTCGGCAATGAATGAAGGCAGCCCAAAATCGTTAGAAGAGTGATGCTGATAAGCATTGAAAGGATTTGGAATTCAACATAGGAAATATGGTTTTCGTGAAGATTTCGTAGTTAAAGCATATGGTTAGATTCAGAAAGAAAGGAAAGTTAGCTCCAAGGTTCATTGGACCATTTCCGATAGTCGAGCGAATTGGAAAGCTTGCTTATAGATTGGAGATACCCGAGAAGATGTCGAGTGTGCATAAGATTTTCCATGTTTCGTTTCTACAGAAATCCGTGCATGATTCGTATGTGGTGGTACCTCCAGAGCAGTATGAAGATCTAGAAATGGAAACCGTAGTTGCGAAACCACGTAGGCCACTTCGTGTTGTGGGAAATGACACGAAAGAGCTTAGGAGGAAGACGGTTAAGCTAGTCAAGGTAAAATGGAGTGAAGATGGAGACAATTGTATGTGGGAGACGGAAGAGAGTATGAAGGCGACTCATCCAGAACTCTTCGTCGGTAGGACCCTTTGATATAGTATCACCGTTATATGGTTGTATCTTTTTGTTGTTTGACAGAATTCTGCATGCTGGGATAAGGCTATGGATGCATAGCTTGATGGTTGCTAGTTTGGATGATAGAAATGGCTTCTCATGGTTAATAGGCATGCAGAATTATTATGGTTGCTTGGAATTTCGGGGACGAAATTCTTAAAGGGGGGGATGTAACAACCCGCATTTTACGTATCGAAAGATCGTAAAATATTTTTAGTTTATTCCTTGAGGGTTGGATCATTCTCATATTTTAATATGTTGCTTATGGGGATGTGAGACATGTCCATAATTTTTATCGATTTTGTTTGTGACCATTTTCCCCCTATTAGTCTTGTACATGGTAAAACTTTTGACTTAGGTCGAATCAAAGGGTGAGACTTGTGCCATTGGAAAGGAAATGATGATTGCCTTTCCGTAGAGTTGTTACACTAAAGATATGGCTCAGGGTTTGGGATAAATTGTTGTTTTAAGGTTTTTCAATTGGTTGTCCAGGTTTATAAGGCCATAATGGGTTGATTTGGGGAGGCCTGCTAGTGGGCTGGTGAAAACTATAAATAGGGGGTGAGAGGTATGAGAAATAGTTTACTTCCCCATTCTCTCATTATGTGGCCTTGTGCTCCTCCTTCCTCTAACACCTTTCCACCATTCAAAATCAAAATCTAAGGAGGGAAATCATATATCTAGACCATTGGAGGCTAGATCTACATCAATTGAAGCAAGAATTCATTGGATCAAGGGGTTTGGTGCGATATGCTTGCTGTTCGGATTCATATTTCTATCATTTTTGCTATTTTTGGAGAATCGGTGAGTAATATGCATCTCTCACATGGATTCAGTGAAGTATATGAGTGTTTGTTCATGTTTTTCATCAAATTCGAGTGTTTAACCATAGATCTATACCATTATAAGTTCATTTTCATATGAATCACCCTATGATCTCATTTAGTAAGTTTAAATCCATGATTCTTTGTTATTTCTATGTTATTCCGTACAATTATGCAAGTTAGATCAATAGTTTTGTTCATATTAGCGTTTGTGGTGATTTTGGTGAATTTCACATAACTATTGATGAAATTTCAAAATCGGTGATGCTATTGGTTTCATAACATGCTTGGGGTTGAATTTGGTGAATTGTTGAGTTGGTTTTGTTGATTGTATCTATTGGCGGTGTTTTGGTCGAAACTGGAGTTGCATTGGAGTGGTGTAGGTTTTCGGTCGTGCGTAGGGGGTCGGTCGCACCAAAGGTGCGGATTTCTTGGGAAACAAGTCAGTAAGTGGGACAAACGAGCCAGGAGGGTTGGTCACGCAGGAACTTGGCTCGAGCAAGCATTGGTCTGGAGCAGTTTGGTCGAAGCAAAAATAGAAGGGTCGGTCGCACATGGCCCTGGTCGGTCGAGCGAGCCAATGGAGTGTAGTGTTGGGTTGGTCGAGCGAGCCTACAGATGGATTGTTGGGGTTGGTCGAGTGAGCCAACAGGTAGATTGTGGGGTCCGGTCGAGCGAGCCTACGGGTGGAGTAATTGGTTGGTCGGTCGTGCTTCCAAGGGGCAGTCACCAAGGGTCGGTCACCAGGGGTCGGTCGTGCATCTCTACAAAGGAGGTTGGTCGGTACTGGGTTGAAGATGATTTGGGTCGCTCGAGCCAAGTAAGGTAGGTCGGTCGTAATACTTAGGAGGGTAGGTCGCCCTCTGATCCCATGGGTCGGTCGGCCAGTGTGTTAAAGAATTAGCAGCAGTTTTGAACGCTATGGTGAATGGCCTAAGTGTCGTGGTTTGTTTCTCTATCAAATTGATGTGATGCTAGGAATGGTTTTGGACCTCATGAGTGATGTTTCTTTGGTTCGAGGATGGTGATAACTTCGAGGAGAATTCAAGTGGGAATATTCGAAGTGTTGAATGTATTCGTTGATCGGTGTAGGCCAACGAGGAAAGTGGCAACTCAAAGGTCGTGAGTTGGTGGATAATGGTTGCTTGAGAAGGTTGCTTGAGCTATGAAGAGTCATCAGGTTGGATAATTAGAGATGCGGAGGCCGAGAGATTATTGTTGTCATAAGTTATAGTAGGCTCAAAGAAGGGGTACGATAGGGGCACCTAAAAGACCGGTTGTAGGTCAAGTACCCTGGGTATCATTGAAAGGCCTAGTTTTGGGTTACCATTAGCCCTTGACATATGGCAAGGTTGGTCATCATACGATTAACGATTCTTTCACAGCAGAAATGGCGGTGGTAGCCAGAGCCAGTCATGGATGATTGGTTGTTCTGTTTGTACCATCTCATGTAGGTCGTCTAACATTGAAGGTGATGTTCCTTGAGTGCTTATCTGATATTCGTTTAGGCCTCTAGGGCTTGTGCTTGAGGGATGTTGAATTTGATTAGGATGGTTTACATAAGATATATAATATGGATGTTATGAGTGCTTACCATGATTGAATGGATGTTCTGGTTTCCATGGATGAATGGTTGGATTGTTTATTGCAAAGGCTATCACTATCCGATGTAGTGAAGATAAGGTTGGGTTCTTCTCTGGTGTTGTAGGTAGATTAGTATGTTTATCTATCCATTCTCATACACTTTATTGTTGAAGTTTGTTAGCTGTTTTATTGCTCACTAAGACTTGTCTAACTCAAGGTTTTATGTTTCCTCTTATTACCTTGGGTTGTTCATCCGATTGTGGATGGGTAGACTAAATAGCAGGTGACAGGTGATTAGCGAGGACGATGCTGTAGTGCGAAGGCGAGCAGGAGGCTGGCGTATTACTTTTACTACTATGTAGTATTTCTGTTTCCGCTATTTGAGTTGCTCTGCGGGTGCTGTAGTGAGGCGTTATGTACGTAGTTGATATTTCCTATGATGTTGGGATGATCTTTCAGGATGTTGTAAAAGTTTGACAAGTTTGCTATATGATGCTTCACCACTATTACCTTTTGTATATGTTTTATTATATTTTATCCTTGCGATGTGAGTTCTACGACAGGTTCTGATATTGTTTACCTACTCTGATGATCGTCCATAGCTGCCTGATACATCTTTCAATGCATTATTCTTCTTGTTTAGTGCAGAGATTATGGGCGATCGTCAGACATCTAGTCTTATTTACCTATCTTGTCATTTCTAATTCATGCATATTTATAAATAGTGGAACTCGCCAGACTTTATGTCTGACACTTTTCTTTTTCTTCTTTCTTCCTTCCCCCCCAGGTCCTCTGAGTGGAAGAACTCGGCAGTGACTAGGGCTTTCTATAGCAGCTTGGACTTGGATTTCTTGAGATGTATCTTTCTGACTTTATTCCATCATGGCTTGTAACGAGGATATGGTTTTGTTTTATGGCATTATGTTATTTTGTTTAAAAGACAAAATTGAAGTACTTTGTAAGTGGTTGATGTAACTGATTTTGAGAACTACGTTTTATGGTAATAATAAAGTTGAAAATTTTTCCGGTGCTTATTTTATATCTGCTCTGCAAATTTTTGTACTGTTACCCATTGCGCTTCACTGAACTTAATGCATTCTTTTATGAGTGACATTAACGGACGTGGGGTGTCACACCTCACCAACAATAATCTAGTTGTTCTCCCTCCTTGACTCCTTATGACTGAGTCTTAAACTACTTGTAGAACGCGTATGCCCTCATCGTCTGGACGGACCCCTAACTACTCTAGGTAAATATGAGTTACTTATTTCCTATGCCAATGAAAGTCAAGTTCATCGCTGAGACATGCCTAACCATATTGTTTTCTATTAATATTATATTCTAATCTTTTTAGGTCTTTACTATTTCATAATAGTCACTGTCTAAAAAGGTTGTATCTATTTACTATGATCTGCCATAATAATTCTACTATTTTCTTCTATTGTAACAAATGTTGTAATTTAGCTACGAGTTTTAAAAACTTGTTCCTTTACTCCTATTAACTTTTTAGAGTAGTTCATTGTTCTTTTCACATATTTACATAAATTATATATGTATTTGGTCATCTCTGTAAATTATACTTTTTCAGTTAAAATCTGTGTTACATGAAATTCTCCCTTTCTAATATATTTCGCACAAATTAAAGGGATTTATAACTATCGTTAAATCTAAAATTCACATAATTATATGCGACTTAACACATGTAAAATAAATGTAGATTAGCTGACTGCAAATTTATAAATAAACTATAAAAATAAATTATACTAGACTACAAAATAAATTGAGCTAAAATGTAAAAGTGGACTATACTAAACTGTAAGATTTTAAACTAGAACTATTTTTAATCCTAAATCCTTTTTTATCTTAAAATTTATAATTCTTTCCACTTACCTAAGATCCTAAGCCTAAATAAGTTGTTTTTGTCTCTTATTTCTCAGCTGTCCGCGTATCCATTTAGAATACCATCTATCAATTAGCGTTAAAACCCGCAACGACTTATTTTTCGTTTTAATGCCCACATGCTTGGCCATCGTTTTTGATGCACTACCTCCGGTCCTTTTTCTCTATTGTGTCACTTATTTTCTACTCCGACGTTCATGTTCATTAACCGTTAGAGCATGCCTCTAAGCAATAATCGAGTTGCAATCCCTTCTCAACTCTCTATGATTGAGTCATAGACTATTCACCATTTTTTTTCTCTCCATGATGTGTGTCTCCTCATCATTAGGATGGGTCCCCAACTATGCCAGATAAAACCATGGATCAATTATATATCGCATCGATGAATGTCAAATTCGCCATTGGGAAGGGCCTCACTTGTGCTATTTTTTGTTATTATGTATTCTAATTCGTTTAGGTCTTTTACTATTTCATGAAAGTCGCTATTTAAAATGGTTGTACCTATTTATCATCAGCTAATACCGTAATAATCTTTCTCTTTTCCTCTTATTCTTCTATTATAACAAACATTATAATTTAGCTACAAGATTTAAAAAAGTATTCCTTTACTTCCATTAACTTTCTCGGATAGTTCATTTTTCTATTTACATAAGTTACATGTAATTTTGGTATTTTATGTAAATTCTGCATTGTCTATTTAAATGTGTATTACATGAAATTCTCTCCTTTCTACTATTTTTTTAAAGGGATTTATAACTACCATTAAATCGAATATTTATAGAATTATAAGCTACCTAATATATGCAAATAAAATGTAAGTATACTATAAGTAAACCACAAATTTAAATATAAAGTCCACTAAACTGCAAAAATAAATTGTATTAAACTATAAAATAAGTTATATTAAACTGTAAATTATAGAAATGTAAATTAGAACTATTTTTAAGCCTAAATAATTGATTTTTCTAGTACTAAATTTGTATATCTTTCCACTCACTTGAGGTCCTAAGATGGAGTCCATAACACTTTTGAACCCTTTTTCTATAGATCTTCTAATGTTTTAGTTAAAGTATTCTTCATCAAAGAAAATATTTAATTTAGATCTCAACATCTAAAGATTGGAAGACAAACCAATGCAAATGGGAAAAAGAATGTGCGGAATGACAGTGCTAGGCTAGCTTCTATTTATAGATGCACTGGAGGATTTTGGGTCACTGGATCAGGCATGTTGAGTCAAGGATTTCATAGAGTTTTGATCTCTGACAAAGAAATAAGCCATGATCGAAAAAAAGAAGATAATCATTGGTTTGAAAAGACACAAAGAGCTACATGTGGTATTTACATTTGAGGTAGATTATTTGGTGTTTTAGTAGTGTTACTTATGTTAAAATCTATCCTCAAATAATCACATACCTCGAAATAATCAATATATATACAAATATATAATGTGTACATTAATTGTGCACACTGGGTGAAACCAGTTGACCGCCTGGTTTTCTACCGGTCGACCGTTTCTGCCCAGTTTGCACAATAAACATGTACATATAAATATAATGTATATATATTCAAATTCCTGTCTATTGGTCCTTTTTAACCTGTCGATCGTTTTCTTCTAGAAAGCAACCTTTCATATAGACACTTCCTTTTCATCAATGGTTGCTTCTTTTTCTCTTCACCAACAGTCATGACCATTGTTTGTAACTCTTCACAAAGGGTTACAACTGTTTATTCTTTATATAAACACCATGAGATCATCATTCCTATCATCAATTTATATCATACTAACTTAACTTATTGCTATCTATATTCTTGATCTCATTTCTATATTCTCAAGTGCTCAATTGCTCATATTCAATATAATATCGTTTGAATCCTAGAATCTATTTAATATTCTTTTGATTCAATACTATATCCACTTCCAAATCATCATATATACAAATATTCTATTTGAGGATAAGATTATAGGAAGGTTGTACCACAGGTGACAAATTCGTGTTATCAAGAACACATATTGTCAACAACAATTATATTCATCTTTATTGAAGTCCTCGGTGTTGTAAGAGGCAAGTGTTGAAGTCCTCAGTGTTATTAGAGGCGTGAAATCCCGTTCGTCTTCTCAGGTGTTGTACACCCGTTCCTCGAGGTGAAGTGAGGTGGTTGTTAGTGAAAATCCAGATAGAAGTCTGGGACTGGACGTAGGACGGTGCTCCGAACCAGTATAAAAATCCCTGGTGTGATTTTTCTATTTTACTGCTTTTACTGTTTTATACATTTCTGTGATTAGCTATTATTTCATACTTGATTGTTGCGCATCATGTTACACGATCTGTGTGTACTATACTAAGCACGTACACGCATCTTCATTTGGTATCAGAGCTTGGTCATCATATAACCGCAACACAGTTATTTGATATATTCTTGTAATATGGCAAATAACGTAAGTACTAGCACTCAAAACACCACTTACACGGAAGGTCAATTGACACAAAGACCTCCATTCTTCAATGGTCTCAACTATAGCTATTAAGCAATACATATGCCATTCTTCATGCAGTCAAATAACTATGATGCCTGGAATGCTTCCCAAAAAGAAATAGTGAATCCAACAACTGATTCTTCAGAATGGACATCGGTTGAAAAAACGGCAACAGCCGTAAATGCAAAAGCAATAAACATGTTGTTTTGTGCATTAGACCAAAATGAATATAACCATGTTAGTATCTACACCACTGCATATCAAATTTGGCAAACACTGAAAACCACCCATGAAGGTACTAACAATGTTAAACAAGCCAAAATAGCCATGCTGAAAAGTCAGTTTCAAAATTTCAAAATGAAGCCGAATGAGACCATCAATGATATGTATTCACGATTTCAAACTATTCATCATGCACTTATCGGTTTAGGACAAAAATATTCATATTTTGATGTTGTTTCAACAGTCCTACATTCCTTGACTATTGAATGGGAAGGAAAAGTATTAGCAATTGAAGAAGCTAATGACCCTTCTGTCATGAAGCCAGATGAATTGATAGGAATTCTAATGTCCTATGAAGCTAATTTGTAGGCTTGAAAGGAACAGAAAGAACAAAATAAAAATGTAGCATTTCATGCTGAAAAAGATGAGGATGAATCAGATTCTGAAGATGAAGACCTAGCATTCATCGCGAAAGGTTTCAAAAAATTCCTTAAATAACGAAAAGCAAGTCGATATAACAAAAAGAAAACTAGATCAAATAAACCATCTTCATCCGCTATAGAATGTTTCAACTGCCAACAAAAGGGGCACATGCACAAGGATTGCCCAAAGCAAAAGAAAACGTCAGAAAATGAAAAATTCAAATACAAGAAGGGCAAACCAAAGAAACAAGCATTCTCAGTTACATGGGATGATTCAGACTCGTCTTCATCAGAAAGTGAAAGTGATACAGAAAATGAACAAGCAAACCTTTGTTTCATGGCAGCAGAAGAGGAGGTACAAATTCCTACATTTGATGAAGTACTTGATATTAATGTCGAATTGATAGTTAAACATAAAGACATGAAACGAAAATTCAAAGAAGCCAAAGAAAATTTGAGTAGAGCAGAGTTTGAACGAGATATGTTAAAAGACTAGAAGAAAATATTGGAAGAAGAACATAAAAAACTTCAAGAATCATCATCTAATATTGACTCTCAATCATCTCTTTTGAGTCAAGAAATTGAAACTCAAAAAGAGAAAAATGTTGCTCTTACTACTGAAAATCATGAGCTTAAGGAAAAAGTCAAAACTCTGGACCTAGAAAAAGCTAGTTTACAAACTAAGTTAGATGATATTACTCAAAATGTTTCTAACTTTAACAAAGGTCGAGAAATTTTGACAAAAATCATTGAAAGTTCATAACCTGCTTCAAACAAACAAGGTTTGGGATATAAGAAACAAGAAACCAAGAAACATCTCAAGCAGAAGAAAGGTAAAGCTAAGAAAAATCTTAGTTTATTATATTCCAAGCCAAAACCAGCTGTGAAATTTCAAAAGTGAAATGTCAAGACTATCAAGATATGGGTTCCTAAAACAAATAACAATTTGATTAGGAACAAATATATTCGACATTTTATGAATAATGTGCATCTTTATTCAAATTATTTATATAAAGGGGATACTGGACCCATATAGATTTGGACTCCTAAGACCTAACTCTTAGGACCCTATTAAAAGGTGGGTACCATGGACTTAATCTTATTTTTTGCAGGTCCCACTTAAGAAAGGAGGAAAGTGGATACTGGATAGTGGTTGCTCGAAGCACATGACTGGAGATAAGAGCTTATTGAAAAATATTACATACTCAGATGGTGGCTCCATCACTTTTGGTGATAATTCAAAAGGCTATATAATCGGCAAAGGCGATGTGAGCAATTGCGGTACATCTAACTTACCTCTTATTACCAATGTTATGCTAGTTAGAAATTTGAAACACAATTTACTTAGTATTAGTCAGTTATGCGATAAGGCTTTTACAATTTCCTTTTCAGATATTAAGTGTAGTATTTTAGATAAAGACCATAATTTAGTTTTCAAAGGTTATAGAGACAGAAATATATATTCTGAATATGAATATTGATCATAATTCAGATATGTGTCTTGTGGCTAAAGATAATGATCCATGGCTATGGCACAGACGCTTTTGTCATATAAACTTCAGAACTATCGACAAGCTAGCCAAAAACAATCTAGTTAGAGGACCACCCAAAATGAGCTTTAAGGTTGACAACATTTATGACGCATGTCAATTAGGAAAATTGACCAAATCATCTTTTAAATCAAAGAAAGTCATATCAACATTACAACAACTTGAGTTACTGCATATCGATTTAGTTGGACCAACTAAGGTTCAATTAATAAATCACAGTCGATATGTGTTTGTAATTGTTGATGATTACTCTCGTTACACATGGACAATTTTCTTGAAAAACAAAAGTGACACTTTCGAATAATTCAAATCTTTCGTCAAGAGAATTCAGAAATCGAAAGGGCTTAAAGTTAAAAATATAAGAAGTGATCATGGCGAAGAGTTCAAAAATAATGAATTTGAACATTTTTGTACAAAGAAAGGTATATATCATAATTTTTCATTTCCTAGAACTCCACAACAAATCGGAGTTGAAGAGCGGAAAAATCGGACCTTACAAGAATGTGCAAGAACATTATTAAATGGAACCACTTTACCAAAACATTTCTGGGCAGAAGTTGTTCCAACTGCATGTTATGTTTTGAATCGTATATCCATTCGACCTCTCACCAAGAATACGTCTTATGAGTTATTTAACCAAAGAAAGCCTAATATCTCATACTTCAAAGGCTTTGGTTCCATGTGCTTTATTTTAAATACAGAAGATCAGCTCGGCAAGTTCGATCCAAAGGCCGATGAAGGAATATTTGTTGGATATTCGGAACAGAGCAAGGCTTATCTTATATTTAATAAACGAACCAAAACAATTGAAGAATCACTTCATGTCTCATTCGATGAATTCTATCACCACCCTCATAATATATCAGATGATGACGAAACTATAGTCACTGATAATCCAATAATCACAAATGTTGATTCTGACTCAGAAATAACTGCTGAGGATATTCCACAAACATGTGTGTTACAATCTCCACCAAGAATACGATCTCCTCCAAGAATTTTAAGAGATCAACTGGTTCAAAATATAATCGGGGAAGTAACATCACAAATCAGAACAAGTAGTCAACTCCATCAAATGGGTCATGTTGCGTTTCTTTCAAATATCGAACCTAAGAATCCAAAAGAGGCTGCTACAGATGACTAGTGGATCATTGCCATGTAGGAAGAACTAAATTAGTTCGAGTGCAATGATGTCTGGGAACTTGTTCCAAGACCAACTGATCAGTCGGTTATTGGTACTAAATGGGTCTATAAAAATAAGGCTGATGAACAAGGAAATATCACCAGAAATAAAGCAAGATTAGTAGCGCAAGGGCATAATCTAGAAGAAGGTATCGATTACGAAGAAACATTTACACCAGTTTTTCAACTAGAAGCTATTAGAATCTTATCATCTTTTCTTGTGACCACAATTTCAAACTTTATCAGATGGATGTCAAGAGTGCTTTTCTAAATGGATTTATCAAAGAGAATGTATATGTCAAACAACCTCCTTTGTTCGTACATGAAAAATATCCTGACTATGTGTACAAACTTAAGAAAGCTCTGTATGGTCTAAAACAAGCACCTTGTGCTTGGTATGAACAACTATGTAGCTATCTTATTAACTCAGGATTTCAAATAGGCAAAGTCGATCAAATTTTGTTTATCAAACATTCTCGAAAATATATTTTAGTTATCCAGATATATTTAGATGACATTATCTTTGGTTCAACAAACGATAAAACTCTGCAAAGAGTTTGCAAATATTATAACTAAAGAGTTTGAAATGTCTCATATGGGAGAACTATCATATTTTCTTAGAGTTCAACTCAAACAACTTCCAAACGTTATTTTTATTAATCAAGAAAAATACTGTGGAAATCTTATCAAATGCTTCGGATTAGAAAGCACATCTGGTACACCTACTCCCATGAGTACAACTACACATCTTGAAAAGGATGAAAATGGTAAGAATGTTGACAAGAAAATATATCGAAGCATGATTGGTTCTCTTCTTTATCTTAATGCCAGTCGTCCAGATATAATGATGAGTGTTTGTCTATGTGCACGCTTTCAAGCAAATCCAAAGGAATCGCATCTACGAGCAGTGAAACGTATAATTCGTTATCTTAATAATACCAAAGATTTCGGTCTTTTACCCGAAAGAATGTCCATTCTAATTAATATCATATAGTGATGCTGATTCCAAAGGCTCTCGAACGGATAGAAAGAGTACAAGTGGTACGTGCCATTTTATTGGAAAATCACTTGTCTCTTGGTTCAGTAAGAAACAGAATTGTGTTTCACTATCAACATGTGAAGCTGAATATATATCAACAGCTCTTGCTTATACTCAAGTAATATACATGCAACAAACACTTCAAGATTTTGATATTCGTTTATCAAATTCTATTATATACCGTGATAACACCAGTACTATAAACTTATCAAAAAATCCTGTAAACCACTCTCGAACCAAACACATTGATATCCATCATCATTTTCTAAGAGACAATATCGAAAAGGGAAATATGTGTCTCGAATATGTACAAACTGATAATCAACTAGCGGACATTTTTACTAAGCCTCTACTTGAGCCTAGTTTCATTAATTTACGTAGAGAGCTTGGTCTTATCTCCAGAAAAGATCTTGACAAGTAATGTTATCACTAATGTTATATTTTTTTAGTTCTTTTAACTTTCGGTTTATATTTACTCACAACATTAGCTATTTTTGGCTATTGTTATATTAGGAAAATTGAATATGAGCTTTTAATTCTTCTATGGCCAAGTATTCCAAGTAATTCTTAGCCTCAAGTTTATATATAGATAAAAACCTATATAAACTAGGTATTCTCTCCATCTTAATCTCCCAAGCTGATCATGGAACATATATGTGATGAATGTGCTCAAAAATCCCATATTTCTGTCACAAGTTCTGAACTAGAAGATTACTACTCTCCCAAAACTCCAAAACACAAATCAAAGCATCACAAATGCAACCGTATCCCCGGCAATACGCCAACTTAAAAATGGGCAAAGAAAGCGTTGTTTTGTTCACCTCGTACTAGAGAAAAGATCGACGAGGTTCATCATTACCAAAAAAATCAGATTGATCTTTAAAGACAGCTACATAATAAGAAAAGACTGACCTCCGATCAACTATATCTTTTAGAGCAAATGACAATGTTCTTTTGTGGCTCTAATAAACATAATGTACATGAGCCTATGCCAAACATGCCTTCATCCTCTAGAAGTCGAATTCATGGGAAAAAAATTATAGTAGGAACGAAGGAGCAAGGGAAAATTGGTTACCATGGACACCACGTATATCCGACATCAAAGAAGTTTCTACCGATCACAATTCATCTACTTCACATTAAACGTATATTGTGGTTGTATTATCTTGTATTACTCATGTACTATTGTATACATCCTATATTTGAGTAAATTCTATTTCATTTGGACTGATTAATATCAGAAATTGTATGAAAACCAAGAAAAAATAGCCCAGACTAAAACCAGTCGACAGGCTATTTTTAACCAGTCGACCGTTTTGATCTCTGGTCAAAAACGGTCGATCAGTTAAAAATGAATGGTCGACCGATTACGTAAAAAACTGCATATATATATACGGTCACTTCTTTAAACCATCTATTCATTTTATCCTTCAAACGGTTCCTTTTTCAAAACCCCAAAACCCTAGAAATCGAATTCTTCCTCTAATATCATTCAAATGGCACCTCCTCAAAAGAAATCGAAGAAAGCTTCAACTTCTGAACTACAGCCTATTGATATCTCAGTAAAGAAGTAGCTAGTTGATCCAATTGCAGTCAAAAGGTGGAATAAGATGAAAGATTTCACAATTCATCTGGGTTCGTTTGTTAAATTCACCGATTTCTCCAGTTATCGTGTTCTTAACTTAGCGAAGAGTTATGATATTGAAACCCTAATTGATTTTGATCGAAACAATGTGGACATTAACCATGTTATGATCAAATTATTCTACGCTAACTTGAATTCAGAGAAATACAAGCCAGAAAATCCCGAACAATGCCTTTGGTCTGTTGTATGTGGCAAACAAGTGTTTATCTCATGTGAAAGAATGGCAACTGTTCTTGGTTCTTCATTTTTAGGTGAAAAATTCTCGAGTAATTTTTGCATTATCCATATCCGTAATCAAACTAATCATCAATTCATCGAAGATGACAAGGATAGCATAAAATCGATAGGCTTACGACCTACTGCTAGAGTTCTCATACCCTTATGCACTCTCTATTACCGAGAATAGGAAATTTTGATGTCATCTATAAAGAAAATTTCAAGGCATTATATGCAATCTATGGGGATATTCGTATCAATTGGATTGGTATGATTTTTGATGAGATTTTGCAAGTGAACGATTGTACTAGACCACATTTGTTCTATAATGAATGTATCATGCGCCTATTGCTTGTTGTGGCATCACACCTCCTGAGTCATATGTTTAAAGGCCCAAATGCATCAACAAAGCATCGATCAAATGGATGAAGCTTCCCAATCCATACTTCAATATTATGCCTTTTGAATAATGGAAAGAACAAGGACATCAAGGAACTTCATCACGATCATCCCGCCCTAAACCTGAAGAAGTTAAACTTCTACGATCATCTTCTTCTACAAAGGACTCGCTTAGCACCATTTCTCGCAATAAATTCCAACTCGAAGCAAGACTTAAACGAATGGATACAAAGAACGACAAACGCTTTAATAATTCTTTCTTCGGAACACTATGGGAAGCAATGTCGTGTGGTGCATCATCTTCTATGCAAGCTCAAGACCCTGGCAAACGTCCAGCTCCTACTTTTGCTTGGACATCTTCGGAGGAGGGTACAAGCTCAGAAACTAGTCGTGGACGTGGTCGTAAACACAAACTGTTGAAGAAGAAGAAGATGATGATGAGATGGAATCCGAATCTTCTTAGTTTACTTCTTAGTTTATCTCTTGCTATGCACTTATGATTTTATTTTGCTTTCAAACTTGATCCGGTACTTGTATCTAAATTGTGCCTTGTTTTATTCGTTTTAGACTTGTGTGTGTATTTTGTAACTCTTGGCATGACCTATGGTATTAGTTTATGTTGCTTATAACTCTGATAGTATCATTTACATCGTCACTTATTTATCTATTTAGCAACTCCTTTTTGTCGATGACAAAGGGGGAGAAAGTGGTACTAACAATATATATGCAGAAAAAGATAGTTTATATACAGGAACAATTTCAGGGGGAGATCATATACAGCGGGAGTTTTAGAGCTATATTGTCGTCACTCAAAAAGGGGGAGAATGTTGAGTCAAGGATTTCATAGAGTTTTGATCTCTGACAAAGAAATAAGTCATGATCGAAAAAAAGAAGATAATCATTGGTTTGAAGAGACACAAAGAGCTACATATGGTATTTTACATTAGAGGTTGATTATTTGGTGTTTTAGTTGTGTTACTTATGTTCAAATATATCCTCAAATAATCACATACCTCGAAATTATCGATATATATACAAATATATAATGTGTACACATTAATTGTGCACATTGGGTGAAACTGGTCGACCGCCTGGTTTTCTACCAGTCGACCGTTTCTGCCCAGTTTGCGCAATAAACATGTACACATAAATATAACGTATATATATTCAAATTCCTATCTGCCGGTCCTTTTTAACCTGTTGAACGTTTTCTTCCAGAAAGTAACATTTCGTATGGACACTTCCTTTTCATCAATGGTTGCTTCCTTTTCTCTTCACCAATAGTCATGACCATTGTTTGTAACTCTTCACAAAGGGTTACAACTGTTTATTCTTTATATAAACACCATGAGATCATCATTCCTATCATCGATTTCTATCATACTAACTTGACTTATTGCTATCTATATTCTTGATCTCATTTCTATATTCTCAAGTGCGCAATTGCTCATATTCAATATAATATCGTTTGAATCCTAGAATATTAATATTCTTTTGATTCAATACGATATCCACCTCCAAATCTTCATATACACAAATATTCTATTTGAGGATAAGATTATAGGAAGGTTGTACCACAAGTGACAAATTCGTGTTATCAAAACACATATTGTCACCAACAATTGTATTCATCTTTGTTGAAGTCCTCGGTGTTGTAAGAGGCAAGTGTTGAAGTCCTCGGTGTTATTAGAGGCGTGAAATCCCGTTCGTCTGCTCGAGAGTTGTATACATGTTCCTCCGGGTGAAGTGAGGTGATTGTTAGTGAAAATCCAGATAGAAGTCTAGGGCTAGACGTAGGACAGTGCTCCGAACCAGTATAAAAATCCCTGGTGTGATTTTTCTATTTTACTGCTTTTACTGTTTTATACATTTCTGTGATTAGATATTATTTCATACTTGAGTGTTTCGCATCATATTACACGATCCGTGTGTACTATACTAATCACGTACACGCATCTTCAAGGCACATCTAATCTAGGAGTGTCATGTCACATGCCAAAATCTAAATTTTAACCTCAAATTTATATGCTCATGATTTAGACTTCTTATATCTATTTCCTCCCTTAGTACTCGGCCAGGTTTTATGATCAAGTTGTAGGTGCGTGGTCGACCCCCTACTGGGCGCGATCATCAGGTCAGGAGAGGCGACCAAACCATGTTGTTCTTATATTTTTTAACTTTGAACTTATACTGATATATTAAGTTCTGACAATTGAACTCCCATAAGTTTTTTGTTTTAGTTTGGATTAAGACAAGTTATATTTGAAAATTGTCTTGATAATTGCTACAGACTCAATGGTAACAATTCCATAGCCAAATTCGGACATTTATATAAGTTTATTTTCTTATTTAATTAATTTCTTAATAATCTTATTATTAAAATATCGAGGTGTTGTAATGTTGGAATTCAAATTAAAATTGCATGAATTTTTATAAAGAATGAAAAGTGCTTGGAAGCTCTAATGTCCTATGTTTTGAAAAAAAAATCTATATTCTTGTAGATTGTTTTAACATATTTTAGAGAACCCGACGAACTGGTAAACTCCTGAGAGAAATTTAGTTTTACATGTCCACTTCTACTCGAGATGACACATATGATCTTTGATATTTGTATGGTGAAGTAGTTCATTTTTTTGATCGAATGCTTTTTCTTTCAAAATAAAATGTTTTTTATAATGTATTTTTTTATTTTTTACATTTTATGAATTAGTAATGTAAGATCGGACAATCACTTCACGACTACAAAAATATGCTTTTCCATATTATCTGTAAGTAGGACTATTAGTTTTGTATGAGTATGCAATGTTTTTCCAAAACCGAAAAACATTAGTCCGAGTCCATTTATTTTCATTGAGAAGGACATAATTTATACCTGCAAAATGTAGTTTAACATATATTTTTTCGTATTCGTCTTAAGTTCATATAATTCAGTATATTCACCGAGTCCTACAAAATATTTATGACAACTATTTGGATAGTAGGTTGAGTATAGATTGTACTTTAGTGTATAATGATAAAATCAATGTAATTGATAGGAACATCGTTAACATTCATAAAATCTAATGAAAATAACAATTCCATGTCCATTCTAATTTCTGATTGAAAAATGTTCGTCTATGTTCATCTGATTGTATTTTGAACATGAAATAGGACAAAAAAATTGAATGAACATAAATCTAGTTTGACCCATGTCTAATTCAATTCCTATCTAATGCAAATAACAATTCTCATATCTGTCCATTTGGACTAGACCGTAGCCGTACCTCGGGCTCGCGGTCGCGTGAGTTGGTTATCTAAACATCATCTAGTTGGGACTTGATTGTTTGTCATGTTCCATGGAATTGTTTAGATTCTTAAGCACACAATCGTTTAATGATTCGAGTTGGTTTCAGTGGTCGAAGTTCCAATAATGTGTACTCATGATTGTCGTCGTTATTTGAATTCAGAAGTATGTCACGGATCCCTAGGATGGTGAATTATTCCCTTTCCTCCTCCACGCCCCTTTAGATTTTTTTATAGGATCGATACCAATCCTGGTACCTAGAAAATTTCTTCCAAGTTTTCTGGAAATAACTCCTTGCCTCCCTTTATAAGCGAGGTACAAATTTTTGTTCCCTTCACTTTTCGTACTCCGCTTTATGGAAATATTTAAGAATGTCGAAACCTTTACGTTCTCGCTCCAATTACTAATTGAATCAGATCGACTCCTTGCTCCTCTTCCCTCAAACGTTAACTAGTGGGTGAAAGCTGGTTCGACCTTTGATTAAGACCTTAAACCAGTTTGGTTTGTTTATGGTTGAGGATGGAGGAGGACGAGGAGGTGTTAGGGTTAGTGGCAGATACGATCATGACCATGGAGGCGGTTATTGAGGCTGAAGTCCGGTTTGAAGCGAAGGAGTGCAAAACTAAGGGGAGTACGAATTTCGAAGAAATAGGATAGGAGGTGATGAAAGGAGGAACTAATTTTTTCTAAGTAACAAGATACGAAATTTCATTTCGTATCCAGCATAATTTTATGCCAAGTCGCAGGATGCGAAAGTGAAATTTCGTATCTAGGGACTTGAAAAAATGTGTGATCTCGTAATTAGTGGGATTTCAAGGAGACGAGGAAGAGGATTATGTGAGATTGGTGTAGTAGGAAGTTTCAATGCGGAGAAGGCGAGATACAAAACTGGGAAGGTTATGGGATATGAAATCGTAATTTCGTGTCTAGGTATTCAAAGTCTTTTGTATCCCGACGCTTGATGATTTTCGGGTTGAAGCATTAGGGATGGAAATTTTCTCGAGTACAAGGGAGTACAAATAGAATTTCATAACATGGAAACTTAAGAAAATTTCAGCTTCGAATGATACTTCTCGAATTCGAGTCGCCACGCGATGTGGCATGATCGTTTTGAGTTTAAAAACGGATGTTACATTGCATAATGAGATGTGTTAAGGTTTGAGTGATGAACTCGTTTGAAACGATGATTCATCTATGCACATGGAATCATATGACCGAACCATCGCCTTTGGGATATGATTCTCAATCTAGTCACTTCAGATTGTGACGATAGTTTAAGTCCGTGAGATTCGAAGCCGGCATCGCGTCCCGAAAGGTTTTGGTATAATTGTATCAGTATGCACAACACTTGCATGTTCAACGTTAGCTTGCACCAACGTAGAGTGTACAGGTTTTAGTTCGTTAACTAATGCAACTATCTTGCAAATTTAATTTGCAATGGTAAGGAGAAGTTCTAGACAACTTCAAGGCATGGAAGCTGAAACCGCTGAAGCGTCTCCAAGTTCAATGAGACTTCACATAATTCTAGTCTATAGGTTAGTGATAACGGGGCCTCTGAAGCTTCCACTCCTTCTCAATAAGTTGGCCCATTCAATGTTCCCGAAAAAGAGGGACAACCCGATGGGTTGCAACATTTGAGTGAGCACGCAGATCATCCAATGGTTTGAGACGAAGTCTAACTTGCTACAGAGGGCCCACTGGGAGAGGTGGATGCCGGTGGCGATCATGAAGGAATTTTCTTATCTCTGGACATGACGAGAGATACTGTGATTCTTGAGAATCCCCCTAATTCGATTGTCTCGCGAATAGATGGATCTTCGTTAAGATGGATTTGTGTGAAATATGGAATATCTTGAGTTGATGTTCTGGTTCTCAAAAGGAAAGACACATGCTCCTCCGAAGGGGTATACTGCCTAGAACATGCAGATGTGCTATGTCGTATATGTGTTCCCGTCATGTTCGTATATCCGAGATATTCTATATTTCTTTCAGTTAAAACCAACGCTACTTCATCCGAACTCGTACGTCTTCCTACTTGACACTTACATACTGTGTGTAGAATGATGGTTGGGCATAGAACCAATGGCCGAAGACATTAGATATCCCTACTCTATGAAGAGAAGAAACACCGTCTCGCTTTTGAGTATCTATTTGGAGGTGCATACCAATAGCCAGTTCATCCTGGGAGCATGGAACAAATTAGCTACTTTAAGCACGACTGGTTCTACATTTGATGCCCACTAAGATTTGCAAGGAGGTGGCTTGTAGGTAGTATGTATTTTGAAACATACACCGTATCCCAAGTTAATTGAGTCATAAGCTATAAACTAATTTATAATTTTACGTGGTAGAAAATCCGTGGATTTTGAAGAGAGATGAGTACTTGGAGCGACTTCTGCTATTGAGGGATGTATCGAGCGCATATTTCAATGCACAGACACTACTATTGAAACATTTAATTCATTTGTTATACTTTCTTCCCAAAGTATATTCAATGGGTTGTAGGGATGGAGATGAAGGAAAGGAGAAAATGACGGAAGCTGAGGGAGTAGAAATTCCTCCGGGTCTGCAGGAAGAAGTCCCCTCTATCATGCTTCCTGATTTGTCCCCAGCTGAGGAGGAGAATTCAGGAGCTCTGGGAGATGTAGGAGGCAACAACGGTGATGAGAACGTGCTCGACGGAGGGCGTGGTTCACAACCCACTCCTGTTCCCTCTTTAACCGAGGAGATAAGGCCGAAAAAGCTTTTGAACCAAGTTCTCCAGCTACGAACTATAGGACCGCCATGTTGATGGAGGTTCCACACCAGTTCAAAGGGTTGGATTTGGTCCCTATAAAGACATCTTTTTTTGGGCTTGGTGGCGCTAGTGTCGAAAGCTTATTGCCGAGCATTGGTGAAATTACCCCTTCAAGCAAGCTGACTACTAGTCCATAAGGGGGAACACTTAGAATACACACACTCACAAGCGTTGTATAACATAACACTTGCTTCATGCATGTAGGTTGTTCAATTATGATTGAAGATTTGACTTGTCCAGGTGCCTTAACTCAGAAAAGCAATAGAGGTCGGGATCGGAGGCACTCTTGATGGTCAAAAAGAGGTGTTATGAGCAATTTATTTGAAAGTACATAGCTGCACACGAAGAAAAAGTCCTATAAATCCGAAAGTAACCATCCCCCTTGGGAATGCTCCCCACACTCAGCGTCTCTTCCAGCGAGCATGACCTAAGGATGCTAGAAAAGGAGTTGAGATAGTAAGCATGAGTCAGCAGAGGGTGGTGACCCCATCTCCTTATTTTCCAAACCCTACACCGATGGCGATATATGTGGGTGGGGAAAGACTTACCGGAGGAGGGTTAGGGACCGGTGGAAGGGATGTAATGAAGCAGGGACTAGTAATGCATGATTGTCAGCGATCCTCGAATTGTGTAACGAGGAGAAGAATGCGATATTGAAGAAGTCATTCCCCAGCTTTTACTTTGAAGAATTGTTATGATTGCCCAATATTCATCAAATCCCGCTACACATCGACAAAGATACTTGGTTGTGGGTATACAACATCTATCACCAATATCGGGAGCTGCACAAGTATGCAAGGAGGCTCTCAGATTTGATCTTCCAAAAAGTGCAGAGATTCAAGATTTATAGATCGAAGTGAAAGACGAACGAGAGAGCCTCGTGGCATAGGACGCCAAAATGAGTAATATAAAACTTTGATTGGCGTCTATTTCCATGTATTCGAGTAACAATTTTGTGTGCTTACTCTCTGTTTTCGAAATAGATGCACTGAAGAAGGAGCTGGCAGATGCGAAGGTGGCCATGGCTGCGACTCCTAAACAATACAAAGATGGGTTGGTCTCCGCGTCGGCTCGTGTAACAGCACCGGAGAAAGACAACAAGGCTATGTTTGAGGAGAAACTTTGGAAGCAGGTAAAAAAATAAGTTGTGAAACACCTGAAGACCAACAACTTGGCGTTGACGGAGGAAATTCAAAAGGCTCTGAAAGGAGAATGAAGTGACTCAGTTCTTGATAAAGGAAAATGAGGAGCTCAAGCAAGGGCTTGCAACAAATCAAGCCAAGCTCGAATATGCCAGAAAAGATAAGGAGGCAGCCAAAGCTTCAAATAAGGAAGTGATTAGCCAATTTGATGGAATCAGAGCCGAGTATGAGGCTCGGCTTGTAATGCTCCGAGCCTAAGTCAGGAGAGCCCGAGAAGAGGTAAAGAGAGACATGATGTCGGCGGTCCTATGTTTATATTTTAAAACACTTTGACACCATGGAATCTTATGGGCTAGAGACTATGCTCGGAATTTGTTGTTGACATGGAAATGGTGGTAAAGGATGAAGCTGCAACCCGGGAAGTGGAGTTGGTGGATGAGGCAGAGCTAATGGACCAATACTTAACTGAGTATGAACATCGGGTGTTGGAGGAAAGAAGACAACTATTTAAGGAAGGCACCGAGGAGGAGGAGACGAAAAGACGTGCTACAAAGGGAAAAACAATTGTAACCGAAAGCATCCTAGTTACGAGGTTGTTTACCAATAACAACAAGCCATTCCTACTGCTTCTGCTAGTGGCCCTTCTGCTCCAACTTCGAGTTTCCTTCCATTAATTGTCAAAGGATCAATGTCAATAAGTGCCACACAACAAATGCCATAAGTTATATCCATTGATTCGTCGATATCCAAAAATATGATAGCACAAAGTAAAACTAAACTAATTTGTTTATGTCCCCAATGTGAAAGTACTCTTAAGACGAAGGAGATGACCAAGATTAAAATAGTGATAACTGTTGGGAACAGGACGAATCCAAAGGCTTACAAAATGAAAATGGAGGAAGAGTTTGGGCAACTCAAGGTTCTTGTCCTGAAGATAGGAGAAATAGGGATGGATGACTATTTCATACTAATTGAGTAGGACAAGGACAAGCAGGATGTGGGCGTCCAATTGATGTGGCAGACTTAGGAAAGTGGGCAGACAATGCATGAGCTGGTCGAAACACATAAATCCCTACTACTGATGAGGTCATAGGAGCTTGAGATGAAGAAGAAGTCAGATAAGGAGGCTAGGCTTAAAGATCAGGAGGAAGCAAGGGATAAAGCTGAGGAAAAGGCCCGTAAGAAAGCGAAGGATGAGACATCTCAAAAAAGAGCCAAGGAGGAGTTAAAGATGTTGAAGGCTCAAGAGTTAAAGCTGAAGCTCGAGAAATAAACAAATAAAAAACCGAGACGAAGGACAAGAAAGCTGAGAGAGAGGACGAGAAGATCCAAACTTCGGGGACCATCTTCGAAGTCGTCCCTCCTCCACTGAAGGCAGACTTCCCCGGGCCTGAGCTCATAAATACAACTAAAGAAGAAGAAGGACAAGTGTGATTCCTCCCTGCCTTATTGAATGGCATATATGAGTTCAGGCCTTGGCCTTCTCTAACTCCACAGAAGGAGCATAAAGAATCCGGAGAGAGCGGGGAGACATAGAGGAAGAGAAAGAAGAAGGATGAGCTGCTGGAGACAAAACCTATGAAGAAGAATAAGGGGAAGAGTGGCAGATCATTCAAGTGATTGTTGTAGATGAGCTTTGTTTTTGTAGAGAGATGGAATGTGCAATTACTGCCCTCGCTTTTTGGAGGCACAATGTAGTTTTGATATACATCATGTCGTTAGTAAAAAGATGCATTTTGACTTGTGAATGAAAGTTCATTTACTTTACTTGGATTGCATAACATTCAAAGTGTTCAAGCACTCTTTACATTTACCAGCATTGTACTCATGTAAATTAACTTGTTGCTACACTTAGACTTGATTTTCTTGGAGGATTCCCGAAACGTCGGGAGTTCGAAGTTAGGCCGTGAAAACACTATAATTTCTGGCAAGTATGTTGGGTACAATTTTTACTTCATACTCTGGGGACATAGCCAAAATTTTCCTGTTTATCTGGGAGTTGGAAGTTGCATCGTATTCTTCGATCCCAAGTTCAAGCCAGCGATCTTAGATCGCTACGTGGTGTTACGCGATTGGATTGGGATTGTGTCGAAAGTAACACAACTGGTTGGCATGACGCTCAAGAAGCGAACTTGTTTGAATTGATCACTCAGATATGCATATAATATGTGGATATATGGTTGAGTCGTCAATTCCAGGATTCGATTCTTGATACAATCACGTCATGATCTTGATATGATCCAACTATTGCATTTGTGGCCGGCAGTGACAATGGTTTTACTAATGAACTAAACATTGTCGCCACGTTTCGGAATGTTTGTTTATGGATGGGCTTAGCCTCGTGGAACGTCGGAGTTGACATCCGTGGTGTCGAGACTTTGGTTTTAGATCATGTTATCAATGAGGTGGGTTCGCTCCCATATGGTCACCCGATGGGTCGTGAAGAAGATGATAACAGTTTGGATGTTGAAATGTTGGAGGTGTAGTGCCCCCGAGCCTGCTTCCTATTGTGTGTGCTTATAGTAGTGCTTCCCTACGTTCCCCTAGTTGACTAAGAGGTGGTAGGATATTATATAGAGGGGTAAGGCCACGATGATAGTGAAGAAGAGGTGTTTGTTGGAGAAGAGGGTATGCTTATCATTCATGTTTTGTCTTTGATGAAAGAGACAAGGGTGGGAGTGAGTCACAAATCGGTTTCTCTGATAATGACCTTAGAGACTACTACATTTATAGAAACGGTCACGACAACTAGTGGAGGGTTGGTGCCTCTGCACTCGCTTCCGAATGTGCCTTTGGTAGTGCTTCCTGACTGGGAGCTGGTAGGAGCTCAGGTGGAGGTGGATGGCCATGACAACAGCGAAGAGAAGGTGTTCGTTGGAAAGAGGGTGCCCTTCTCATTTCCGTTTCGTCTTCGACAAAGGATAGATACATGGTAATGAGTCCCAGGTCAGTTTCTCTGATGACGACCTCTGAGAACATTACGTTGATATAGATGATCGCGGGAACCGGTGGTGGACTAGTGCCCCCGTGCCAGCTTCCGAGTGTGCCTCCGGTAGTGCTTCCCGACATGCCCCCAACTAATTGGTAGGTAGATGGAGCTCAGGTGGATGTAGATGGACATGACAACAATGAATAGGAGGTGTTTGTTGAATAAGTGGGTGTGCTTCTCATCCCCATTTTGTCTTCGATATAACATAGAAAGGTGGGAGTGAGTCACAAACCGATTTCTCTGATGACTACCTCAAAGACCACTACATTGATGGAAGTTGTTGTCCTAAGTTCCTGACTACTCCTACACTTTTAGAAAGTTGTACTAGTGCGATGTGATTCGACATTGCACTTAGCTTCAGGTTGGTTGAAACTCCACTCTCGAGAAACTCAAGTTGTGTGGAGTTTGAAGAGACTAACTTCACTTTCAAGACTCTCCTTTGGTTGTTAATCTCAAGGTGTTGTGAAGTCAGGAGTGGACGCAATTGGTTCATCCTTTATACTCAGATCCAACTCTGTAAATCGAAGTTAGCCAAGGAAGCGATCGGTATTACACTTTCTCGAATGGCATGAATGGATAGACTCCCAAACATGCTTGGGAATAGATGGATCATGTATTATCAATCAGGCTTAGTGATGGTGCTAATAAATTGCTACCAGAGTACACCAGAGCTTAGGTAGATTGAGCTAAAACCATTGGACCTTAAGTGCTTGTCCCCTGGATGAGAAGTAAGTATAGTTGAGTTGGATTGATTGTACGGTGCTCCGGCGACCCATAAATGAATCTCAAAGCTGAGGCTAATGTCTTAACACATCATACAAGGATTATATCTAATATTTTGAGACAACTCAAACTACTTGCCGAGTTTGAGGCATAATATCAAACTTCTTTCGGAAATAAGTACAACTAAGTTCATACAAGGTGTAACTCATGCAAGACAAGATGCGTTGCCCAACGTTAATGTCTAATTTGCTTATTTCTATTGTCTTCCTACCAAGTCTAAAGACAAATCCCTGATGATCTAGTAGCTAGGTGAGGTCCTGGTCAGTTGAAATTCTTGGTGAGCGTTGGATGACTTGGAATTTCTTGTGGGGGACCCTGTATGTACTGCTCAAGCTTTCCCTTGCGGACAAGCTTTTCAATGTTGACATGCCACGAGATAGATATTCTTGATGGTCAATAAGCGGAGTGTAGTTGTGGAAAGATGGACGTCTGAGTCGTTTCCTCTTCTTGTTATGACTACCTTCGTTGTTGCCAGCTTGAGCAGGTTTATTCGGAGCATTAAGATTGGAGTAGTTAGAGCATTGCATTTTGTATCGAAATAGGTCATCATAATGAGGAACTCGATTCCATTGCGCTTCTTCCTGACGTAGGAAATAGTTGGCTTTCTCGAAGAAGATTTCGAAAATCTCTGGTTTCTTTCAGTCAATTTACACTCCTAATTCGGAATCAGGTTAAATCCTTTGGAAATTTGGGATAAGATAGTGAGGGGACTAGGGTCTTCAACATATTCTAACGCATTGTCAAATCTTTTGAGATAGCTTTTCAGACTTTCCCCAATACTTTGGGAGATATGAATTATGCAGTTAAAGCCTCACTGAATCCCCGCAAAATTCCCGCTATAGCCCGTAGCTCTCTCCAACCGCTATGCTATTTAAATTTAGCGCTGATGAACAGTAGTTCTAAGTTAACCCCACATTTTTTTGCTGCATCCACTAAATCAACACTATTTAGCACCGCTTTAGCAATATTAATATACAAAGGTGCTCTAATTTAAATTAAATCAAAAAGTTAATGTAAAAAGCTAATTTTAAGTCATAAGTGCTTTATATAAGATAGAAATCTGTAGTAATTCTCGAATTTAGTGTGTATAACAATGATATTCTTCGATTTTGTTATATAATATTAATTGATATTTGGTTCTTCCACACAAATGATGCGAGAATGATAATTGATTTATTTTAATTATGTAGTTTTACTTATAATTAACATTTTTGCACCTCCGCTATATCCTCGGTATTTCCCACTTTATCCCCACGTCAACTTTTTACACCTCTACGGCTATAGAACCGCTAAATGCTTTAGCTTCTTAGAAGAAAATAACTAATTGTTTGATTAAATCCCTAGCAAGATGGTCAAAGGTTGAGATTGTTCTCGGCAGGAGCAGTGTGAACCATAAAAGAGGCGTGCCTTCTAGGAAGAAGAGGAAGCACTTGCACTTCGCAGCGTCTATGGCATGAGCCGAATCCATATGTGATTCTTAATGGTTTATGAAGTCTTGAGGGTTTGATGTCCCCGACTAAGCCTCTATCTACGACATATTTAAATGTTTGGTCTATTCGGCGTTGTGCACATCTTCCATGAAGGGGTTACGTCTTGCATTTGTCTCCCAGTCGTTGGTAACGTGTCCTCGAGATTGTTTCATGAGGCTGCGAACTAGGCTAGCGAGAATAGGAGTATGGATATCCATTGGATTCTACCAGTCGTGATCTGACTCGGAAGTTCACAGCCTTGGACATCTTCTCCGATAAACGTCGGCTTCGTCCAAAAAATTGTCGACCTCGGTTGTTTGATTTTGAGGAGGTCGATAAGTGGGAACTTGGACCTGGTTTGTCATTTGAGGCGTGGTTTTCATGTCCCGAATTGTGATAGACGATCCTGCCGAGTGAGTGGTTGACTGCTAAACCTTTGGTCAGGATTTGACCCAAACCGGGAATGGTCGAAAGAACGTGTTCCCCCTTTCCTGGCGATTCAGGTACAATAATGGTTGGTGGTCCAATGTTGGCATCGGTTAAGATAAAGAGGAATGAGAACGTAGCTCATGGAGACATAGTTCGGAGGAGACTGAATGCACATGTTCTCTTGGAGGTGATGGATGTCTCATTGAGCATGACCTCAAAGCCATTGCATCAATTCAAGATTTCTTTTGATTTGTTTCCAGAGGTTTCTTTTGGTTTCTACCAACATTTTTACGACATCGATAAATTGAATTCGAGTAACTGGATCCCTAGGATCGGAGAAAGTAGTGATTTTCAAGTTGGTCAAAACTTTGGTGGGTCGAGACTGAGAAGGGTTTTTCGAATCAGGATCAACCGTCGAAGGTACAACTATCATCGACTTTCCTTTGGTCACCATGATTGGTAAACCCGATCGGTAAGTCTCGAAAGACTATGTAATGCTTCCAAGCTTCGGTGAATGATCGTTGGAAAGACGAAGTCTTATCCTTCTCAGTGAAAGCACCAAAATATTGATGCGTAAAAGTTGGCATAACATCCAAAGAGTTCCAAGACAATGAAACTAATTGTCCGAAATAAATTAATGCAAGAAAATAAATTACATAGTGTTTATAGTGGTTCGGCCCGCGAAGGCCTACGTCCACTTTGAATGGCTTTACTCTTTTATTATGCTCTTTGTACAAGCTTACCATGATGGAAATAATAGTTCATGTCATTACTTTGAGGACCCAAAAATTTACCTCTCAAAAACTCGCATTGATGCCCTCAGCCACGAATTTCCAAGTAGCGAAAAGTCAAAAACTTAATGGGGAATAAGAAAGAACAAGAACAGAGCAAAAAAACAAAGGAATACAATAGAATCTCACATCGAATGGATAGTATATAATAATCAATTAACCTTTACAGCAGAAACAATTTTAATATAGTCAGAGTCTAATCCTAGATCAATGTGGACAGTTATAAAACATGTCCTTACAAATGTTGAAATAATAAACAAATATAAATAACAAAGTGGAACAATATAGTCATGCATATATGTAGGTAAAGATCTCCAGCTCCTCTGGAAAGCTCCAAACGATCTTTATCCAAAAAATCTTGCTTCTACCCATATGGAATGATACTCGATTTCAAGTGTCCCTAACAAACCCTAAAAATCACTAGGAACAAACTCGAGTGTTGAAAACACGGATCAGGCTTGGAAAAAACTAGCATAAGAAACACAAATCAAATTACTATGACAGAGTAATAGATAGGTAACAAACAATGACTTTTGGAAAATAAGAGTACCATATGAAAACCCCGACGCAAATAAAAACTGATTGCAAAATGAAAATATGTCAAAGCAACATCTATTGGAAAGAATAGCATCTCATAATACCACGCCCGTAAACAAATTGACAAATGGGATTTTACCTTATGTTAGCTAAATTATTTGATACACACAATCATTTGATATTATTATTAATGTCTATCCTCTGAAAATACTTTCCAATTAAACGTATTCAAATACAGTCAAAAGTACGCCCATAAATAACTTTTAGCTTATACAACAGAAATTTGCATGGGAACTTTTCTGGAAATGGATTACCAACAATGGTTAGGTTAAGGTACTACCTACCATACAATGTACCTCTATAGGGGTGCATCCGAGCTACCCGCTCAATGCACTTACAAGGCCGACCCTGACCATACTTTGAAAACGAGAAGGATATGACATTTTCCCTAGTTATTACCGACCAATCCTAGGATCACACATCACTTACTCAACATTCAGTGTTTATTCCAGAAGAGTGATAACCATATCCATAATGGGTCGCATGCAACCCCTTAACTTTGCTACACACCCTGTTTCAACCATTCCAGGATGTAAGGTCTTGATATGGTAATCTCTTTACCTTTTTCACTTTAATGCACTTCATATCTTTAAATGCCACATTGCCAGATCCGCCAATCACTAATTGACTTCCACAAAAATACAAGGGTGTTAAGCTAAGGGATAAATCCCCACCACCAAACAGATGTACATTTGTAAATGTTAATGTTTGTGCTCGTTGAAACGCTCTGTCAAACATTCGTCCTTAGCAAGTCATTTAGGAACAATATGTACCGAAGGCACCATACCACTGTTCCCTATTTGTAGTTGCCACAATCCTTGCATCATCAATGATCCCACAATAGGGAACCGCTGATACTCTTATCTTCGGAGCGACTCAAAAGTCATCAACAAGAAATCTGATTATCGTTAAGATCTCTGGGTTTCAATACAACGGAGAATTCCCCAGTCTTCAATAGCTTCAACATTCGAACTCGTAAGTTGATTGGAAGTCGTTTTCCAATCTATAGAACCCAAATACTACCCCGATTTTCTTCAAAAACAATCATAGATAAAAAGTTTTCCTTCGATGTTTATCGTTTGATTAGATCTTCTCTTTTTAAATATTTTGAATTTACGTCAAATCAAATCTTTATTGTTATAATATATCAAATCAAATCTTTATCATTATAACATGTCAAATCAAATCTTTACTTGTGATATTATATCAAATCAAATCTTTACTTTTATAACATGTCAAATCAACTCTTTACTTGTGATATTATATCAAATTAATTTTTTTACTTTTATAACATGTCATGTCAAATCTTTATTATTACAATATATCAAATTAAATCTTTATTATTATATTATGTTATATCAAATCATATCTTTATTTTGATTTCTCGAGAACTTTATCTGATCTTAATCAAATATCCGACTTTTCATTTCCGTTTCTCGCACCCTTCACCTAGAAGAAAAACTTTTGGTTATATCTAATATGTGGTACTTGACTATACTCTTAGGAATCACCACATACTCCTTTTTGTTATTTACTATATTTGCCGCTAAAATGAATTTTATCATAATCTTTAATGCCCGAATTCTAGGAGAATTTTCAAAATCTTAGAAATCATATTTAATTATTGCAAAACATTTAGCAAAAGGACCAGGTTGAAAAACTTTGTTTAGAATGTTTTATTTAGAAACCGGAATTTTGAGTTGCTTCGAAACCCTAATTTTTGCAAACTTTGGAAGCAGAAATTTTTGCTAAGTGAAAATCCATTTTTTTCTTTGAACTTACTTCATTATATTTATAATGAATTTACCAATTTGTTTCATAACATTCTGACTCAATATGTAGGGGCATGAATTAGTTTAACGAAAAGTTAAATGTTCGCTTTTTAAACCCGAGCTTTTCTCCAAAATTTTATCTACTATCTCTCAAAAAATGATCTTATTTTCTTATCAAAATTTCATGAAAAATTAGTTGTCTGGTAGTCAAACTACATGAGAAAAAATATCCACAAAATATCTTTTTGCTAATTCTATACAAATCGCCAAAGTAGTTAGTTTTTACATTTTCAGAATTTTAATTAAATAATAAACACCTTTTTAGATAGAACCGAGTGTTTCATTATTGTGTTTAACAACGTGAATTATTCCGCTTGCATATACAATATTCATAACATAATATCCATGTTAGAAAAATCATCAAACAACATTATCATAACTTTTTAACATATAATTTATATGTTAAATAACATGGTTAATTAAATAATTAATTAACCTTTAGTGTATAATCTTTTAATATATTGTCCAAACCATACATGAATTAAATCAAGTGTCATAACTATTTAACCTAAGTCTATAATCATGAGTAGACTCAGATCTAACCTTTAGAATTAGTGTTCAAACCTTTCAGCTTTTATATTGCTAATTCCCCGAATTAACATACTTACTTCTTACCAGCTTTTTTTAAACTCAACTATCCTCATCCAAACCATACACAACTTCACACATCAAGCAAACACTCACATTAACATGTGTAAAATGTAGATCTAAACCATAGCAAAGGTTTCTGACCGAAACTTTTCACACATCCGAGCAAACTATCTCCACTGGAGCAAAACACCGCCTTTCAACCTCCTTTTTTCCTTCCTACATCACCACGATCCATAACTATCGCCCAATAACTCACGGTCTTCCCCCATAATCCACGGCCAAGGCTCCTCCAAGCCTCCTCCTTGGTTGCGCAAATATGGGTGGTTGAAGGATAGCCTTCTACCATTACCTCTTTGTGTTTTAACATCTCACTTCTTTGTTTTGGCTTGTTTAATTTTATCCAAGACTCCATTAAAGAGTTTTCTGAGAACTTATGTAGCGACCCGAACTTCCCCGTCTCCGAAGAGAAGAGAAAGAACGAATTACCGTGAGGACAATACAAAATAAAACGCAAACGGAAGAACATTTCATTGTTTATTACAACAATTCCATCAGAATACAAGAATATACAGAGTATGAATGAATAAAATACATTCGATAAATATCAGAGATTACAATAATTTACATAGCAGCGGAAAATAATACAAAACACAACTGAAAGTAATACACGGATACAGAGCTTTCCGAGCATTGTTCCAGCTGTAAATCAGGATCCTGTGAATATAAATCTGCAAAACCAAAACTACTAGCTGCCCGTGTCAAAATAAGGGCACCCAGAGTTTAGGTTGAAACAATAAACTCCAGGTCAGTCATGTGACTGGTGTGAGAACTAAAACAGTTATTATTTTAACTTTAAAGAAGAGTAATTCAAGGGACCATGCCGTATAACACGGAACGGGTTTCCTCCCAAGAATACCAGTGCATAGAATAAACAACGCAATGCTTTTTCAAAAATTGAAGCTATTATAAGTCCCAGGTCCCATCACACAATGCAACGCAAGCTGGAGGATAGGGTTTTCCCTTATAATAGCCAAACATGCTTGGTACGTTAAAACAAATCATTTGATACTATTATAAGTGTATAGTGTCAAAACAATTTCAATCATAAATATCAATCACAGACGGCATGGGTACCATATATCATGTCGCCATACTAGTTCTACAATTAAAACCGCAATATCACGTATTGGAAATTGGATTTCCATCATGAGTCGAGGCAAGGGGCAAGCTCCTCTCCGATTCGAGACACTCTAGCAATTGTCTCAGGACCCCACTTTGATCCTTTGGAACCTCCAAGGTCGGTCCTCTCTTACTTTTGAGGAATAGTTATTCCAGAACACACGTTTCCCGGTCCTTACAGACCTATAACCGAGGCGCCTCGCATCCAACAACCACACAGGTGAAAAGTATATAAATGTAAGCCAGTTTAAGCACTGACACAACCCATAGCTAGAAAGAAACGTCGTGCACTTCTTGGGTCCTTATCCCATTTTTAACTCATACCGAGGTGTGAGGCTCGCGAATTCACGCTATACACAAAGCTACGCCACACAGGTCGTGCTTTGATCATCAACCACAAGACTTTGCTTTTCAACAGAAGCCTTGATCAATTGCCACTTACGCGTGCCACACTGGCAATTCACTCCATGCGACTGATGTCCATCGATATACAACCTCTGAGCTCGTACGTCTCAGAGAAGGGCGTTAAGCAAGAGAATAAATTCTCCGCCGCCAAACAGATGTATATTTAATAGAGATCAATCAACACAGAATAAAATCCAATGTCAGACACACAGTCCATTTACAAGTTCGTTCTGGGTCTGAACGAAACCGGAGGCACTTTCCTCGCATATCCATCGATCTCCAAGTACGTCTGGACGATCACCAACTGATTCCCTCATCTTGGGTGTACAGCCTAATCAAGATCATCAGTAATCACCCAAACGATGTGAAGACTTCCGGTCTTCAACCACCGTCTTCATCTTCGACTTATCGTCGAATTGATTATTCAGAATGGGGATAACCCGGCCTTTCCGAATAATCCGCGTATATAATAAACACGTGTTACACAAACACAACATACACCTCATTCCAATTCAGAATATTCTTTTATTCACAAAATCACATTCTTAGGGAAAGGTTCCCATTAATTTTATCAAAGATAAATTCTTCTAAATTTATTTTTTAATCTTCCTTTGGATATCGTTTCAAACTAGTCTGGATTAGCGAACCACACCGAAGTAATTATTTATTTTATTTCCCAATCCCAACCTATTCATCCCATGGAGCAAAACTGGTAATACTCCATATGTAACACCACGGTGTTATCGGTAAAATTAATTACCATTTCACGTTCAAATCTAGTTAAAGATTTAACTATCGCTTTGGAGCAAAACTGGAGGTACTCCAATCTCGATCACACTTCCGATTTGATAATTCAAATAATCAATTCACTTTCAATCTAATTAAAGATTCATTAAAACTACACTTAGTTTTAATCCTCCCAAAAATCAATATCCTGACTTTAACTGGGTTAAAGAACCAATGTCATCTAAAGCACAATTCACGATAAACCCAAAATCACATTCTATTGTTAATCGGGTTAAAGAACAGGTGTTGTTCAAAACACCGCTCACGATAAACCCAAAAACCAATTCAAATTCAATTCCAATTAAATATTATTTAATTGATACACTTCATTAAATCTAAATAGAAAGATTTAATCCTCTTCTCAACTGGGCTTAAGAACAGTGTTAATGAAGACACTATTCACTACAAACCCAAATCACATTTGATATTAAATACAAGGCTCTGAATAGAAAGTATATCGGCTTATATTCAATATCAAATCAAAAGTGAATTTTCCATTATAAATTCGTTTTAAATTCATTTCAAATTGATTTCAATTCAATTTCAATCCTATTCAATTCAAAATATTCGATTATGAAATCACTTTTCAATATTCATTATAAAACGAATAAAATCGATAAAAATATCGCTCGCGTCGAAATAACGCATCTCTAATCAACACGGCTTTATATTTTTCAAAACTTCTTTACTCTATTCAACAAATGAATATTTATTCTATTCAACACATGAATCTATATTTCTTTCAACACTTGACTAATCTCAACAAATGAGTACTATCAACACGTGAATCTTATTTTACAATATTCTTTATTTTCTCAATTGGAATGAGGTCCAATCAATTACCATATAATGTTAATTATATGGATTCCATACAACACACGTATATAATAGCAACGATAAATAATCAACCTTCATCCAAAGTGCACAACACAACTGTCTGTCAACCTATCGATCGACACACAACTAATTATTGGGACTAGTGTACGTCAAATATCATCCCAATACCTGTGTGGGGTTTCACATCAACAAACACTGAATATTATTTGTGCAGTTGGGTGACGTGTAAAATTTATCGTCCCAATCAATATCAGTTAAAACAGTGTACATAAACAGACCGTCTGGTTTGTAAATGAATATTTTATTTTATTCACACACACGTTAAAAATTATATTTTTAACGATAAAATATTTTATTTCAACACATGAATTTCTATTCAGTTCATTTACACAATAACATGATATTTTTATTTTTCTAACTTATTTTAAAGAATTTCGGCGGCATAACGGCACGATACTAGAAACAGGACAAGGCCTAGCCTTATCCCCGGTCTAGTAATGGCCCACGCCATACACATATCAATCAAACCAATTTCAATTCACCAAACAACCAAATTTAGATCAAATAATCTAACAACTACACAACTAAGCAAACAAGTCCATGGTCTGTGGACAATGGTGTCGGGTGCTACTAAACACCGTCTGCATCCTGTATATATTTATAACTAGAAAAGAAAATTCAAAGTGAGAAGTTCTCACCGACTAGCTAAACCAAACGCCACGACTCTTCTTATGTAGAAATTTTCGTCGTGCTCGCCTTTTTTGCCAATTTCACTGCCCGTAGTCACTACATATATAAAAATCACATTTTTATATTGTTACTATGTATATAAAAATCACGTTTTTATACTACTACTATATAGATAAAAATTCTATTTTTATACCGCTGTTCATATAGTAAAGATCAAATCTTTACTATCTATATAATACAAAAATCGTATTTTTATTATCTCTACTATATAAAAATCATATTTTTATTCTTTCTATAATATAAAAATCATATTTTTATTCTACTTCATTCGTCAAAAACCATAGAAGCTTTAAAACGGAGAAAACTCACATTTTTTCTAACGCCCGGATTCGCTGTTCTGGTTCCAAAATTTGCAAACGAGCTCCAATCTTCACATCATCTTTTGTTCTAACTTAAACGCATCATTCCGAACAACTTTCGCCTAAGAGACTTTTTGCCAAAAATGCTCCAATTCGCCAGAATTCGCGAAAGTACACGATTTTTTTAGCTTTTGAACAGCAGACTTTGAACACGTTTTCCGAGCAGCTCCGGACTCCAAAACACGACTTCCATATAGCCAAATCGAAGATAAAATCGTGCTCTACAATTTTGGTCCAGAGGAGTTTTGGCTAAAAATGCACGGTTTGGGAGTTATTGGCGAAATAAGGACAGGGTGTTATTTGCAAAACGGGATTTTTGGTGAAAATGGGTTTTTGGGTGTAGCGGGGCCCACGGCCGGAGCTGGGCTGGGGGGTGGCGGCGCTGGACCTAATTGGAGGTGGGGAGGACGCTGGTGGCGGTGGTGGTGGCGCGGGAGGTGGTGGTAGTGGCCGGAGGAGCTAGGGTTTGGAGAAGGGTTTGTAGAAAAGGAGAGAGAGAGATGGAGGAGGAGGTGGCGCCAGAGGTAGGTGGTGGCGCTGATGGAGGCCGGCGGTGGCTGGGAGAGGGAGGAGCAGCGGCAAAGGGGGTGGAGGCCATTTTTTTCATTTTTTTCATTTTTTTTTTAAGAGGAAGAGAGAAGTGAAATTATGAAGAGAGAAATGGAGTAAAAGTGATTATATGCTAGTTTCTCACTTATCGTCCGAATACAAACGATCTCCGTTTTCCGCGGATTTCGGACACAACATAGTAGACGTGAAGACGAGTCCAACGAAACAAGTTTCGTCGAATTCCGAGTTCGTTTGACAATCCGTTAAAAATCACAAAAATGCTCAGATAAGCTCTAAAAATGCGATTTTGGCGCACCTTTTCTTCTTGCACGCTCACATGCTAACTCCAAAAATCATGCCCTCATGGATTTAACCATTATTACACGATACGAATCCAGAAAAAAAAGTAGAATCGAATTCCGAGGTCGTATCAATAACGTTCCTTTGTAAAATGACTGCCCGCTTTTGAACAAATGGTTTTGCTTCGCACGGCCACATACTGACTCCGTTCGACGCGCACTTTGAAACTCAACAATAATTTGTCATTGTGAATCCAGAAAAATTTATCTCGTCGAATTCTGAGCTCATATGCAAAATTTCACTTTTTAAGGGCTATGTTTTGCTAACCGAAAAGCTCAAGCCAATTGCCACTATTCCGGATATCGGAATATATCGAGGCTTATACTTTTCGGAGTTCTAAACGACATTTTGAACTCAATGGAAGTGGTTTCGAGTCCAAATTCATCTGTATGCAAAATATGACTTTTTGGGACATGTATAATTTCCATAGCGACTATTCTAAATTTTCAATTGGACATAACTTTTGATCCCGCTATGAAATTTCTATTTTTCAGATTCGTTGGAAAGATATTCTCAACTAGATTCTAATATTTTTGGTTTCGCAAAAATCCGGTTTATTTTGAATCATGTACATTCATTTGAAGTTTGAAATCGAATTATCGAACTACCGCGCCATTTTCAATTCCTTTTATAATTATAAATAAATATTTATATTCTAACGACGATCTATATAAATATACACGTTCTAATTCTATTCAAAATAAATTCCCCGCCGTTATTATTTAAAATAATTCATTTTAAATATTCAAAATTCATTAAAATTGCCAAAATAAAAAATTTAAATTGGCTCAGAATTTCTGGGTTGTTACAACTTAAGAAGAAGATGAAGAAATGAAAAGGAAATGGAAAGAAGGAAATAGATAATGTATATATAGAATTGGAGATGTTAGAAAGTATCTTAGATATTTTACATAACCCATCACCACACATCACTTCTTCCTTACACACCCAGTGCCACTTAGTACTCTCTTTCGCTCACCCACATCTTCGCTTATCACATCCTTCCTTGCATCACATACAGGTTAACAAGCCCTTGTGACACTAAAAGACAAGCTGACTTTGTAGGAGGGTTCTGTGGATTGTTTTCAGGTACTTTGTGTGCTTTTGTATACGTGTTTTGGTATATATTTTAATTCTGTATATCTGATCACAATATCCCTTATATTTTTATCTTTAATACTATTGTAAACAAAGTTTATAGACCATATTTCAATTATATGTATTAATTAAGACCCGTTGGATTGATTATATTGTCCTTTGAATTAATCAATCAAAAGTGTTATGGATTTATGCAGCCAAAAGATGAATAATATAACAATTGTTATTACTTTTTTAAACATGAGTATAAGTTCTTATAAATCAGCTTAAACTATTTGTAAATAATTATAAACAATTTATTATCATTTTATAACATATAGAATAAATTATTAAATCCTTGTTAAAGTCAATAATTAAATATTACTAATTAAGATCTCACCGATGATGTCATAATTACTTTTTAATTTCCGAAAATAAAATAAATTATTATATTTCATATTCTTACTTATAAATAAGTGTACCTATCCAAACTGTTCGCGATTATTAAGAAACTCGGAATTCACCCAAAAAAATCTAGTTCCTTTCGACAGAAATCATATTTGTTCCAACCTTGTTTAAAATTCTTTGAACAAATGTTACTAATGGATGAAAAGCCATTATTTGGATATATAACTTAATTAAATATCCTATTTTATTATCATAAAATTTTTGGTTGTTACATTTTTCCCTCCTTAGTAGAATTCTATCCCCGAAATTACCATGTAGAAGAATATACCGAGAGCCAAAAATATAATTTATATTTGTTTCTGTGTGATGTATATAAACCATCTATATGCATGTATGATTCGATCTTCTATTCGAATCCACCACTCAATTTGTATCGATTCTTCGATCCTTTAGTGCAGATACTGATTAGGCTTCTCTTTCGGAAACCTTCGCTTTCCATGCATGGTGCGCACTATGATAGAAAACTTGAGTATTCTACCCGAATACCCTTCTCAACGTTCGTCGTTGAGAATCAAACAATCTATAATCTTTTGTACCGTGTAAACACATCGAGTCCTGAACTTGCATCTTCGATCGACCCAAGCGATGAGGTGATTTATGTACATTACATACTTCATTATCTTCAAACATTGATGAAAATCATTTCATTAAATCTCATCTTCATATTTAAACCCCTTGAATCAAAGAACCCACACCTGATATGGTGCCTCTGCATACTCCCGCCCTTTATTCTCTTCACCAAAGACAGGAGAATCACTAACCTCTACTTGTGTTATCCAGTGCTGCTGCTATACTGCTGGCTCTAGCGGGAATCCCTGCCAGTTTACCCAGTCGATCCTAAGGTATACACTATCATCATCTGAACACAGTGGATCAGTGATTCACATGTCCTCCCTACTATCATCACTAGATATAACAATTGGCTCAGCATCATTTGAGATTATGATAAGTTTTGGGGCTAGTCTAGGAATCACACATCCATTGGGGCATCGTCTACTGTAGCCATAACAGTATATGCATCCCTAGGTATGGAATCCTAAAATAGGAAAAATTCCTCCAAACTAGTATCGAAACCTGGTGGTAGTGCGAATCTCATATAGAACCCATCCTCCCCTTGAAAATGTTCCAATCCCATAGGGTCTGAATCTGAGTCCTCCTGACTCGATCTCCCAAGACTAGGGATTTAAAATAAGTAGTGGATCAGAATGTATATCAAATGGGAGAATGTTTCTCTACTAAATTTAACATTATGACATATTAGATACTAAATTGATTTTAGCATTGAAAAATCTTAATCGATATTAGCAAACACCTTTTAGTCAAATCATGGAACTTAATTCACAAGGTGATCGCCAATTTATTGTTTATTTAAATTGTAAATGACGATAAATCATTTATTATCTGAGGACAAGGTTATCCCTAATCAACCTGGTGTTATTAGCTGAACAACATATAGTCAAACTACGTGATTTTAATCACAAGCTGTTCAGATTAAGATTAAATATTGTATTTAATTAATTATATTTTATTTAAGCAATTATTATTAAATGTAATCAAACAACGAGCGTTATCACTCCCTTAATCACTGAATATACGCTATGTTTTTTGGAAAATAAATAATTCCAAATATAGTCCAAACGGTAAAATTATTTCATTTACCATAATTTCAAAACAAAAATCATTTCGTATATGTCAAAATAATAAGTATGTGCTCATATATAATATATTATACATTCAGACTCATTCTGGAGTATTACTAGTATTTTTGATGAGTTACTCCTCCTAGGACATTACTAATCCTATCTCTAATAACATATTCACCCAAAAAGCCTTGATGTTCGCTCAATCAAAGCTCTGATACCAAATGTGAGAACCTAAAAATCACCTCTCAAAAACTCACACTGATGCCCTCAACCATGTATTCTCAAGTGGAAAAAGCTGAAAACTTAATGGTGAAGTAAAAAAAAACAAGAACAGAGCAGAAAATAGTTGAAAACAACAAAATCTCACATCGAATGGAAAATATATAATAATCAATTAACCTTTATAGTGGAAACATTTTTAATATAATCAGTGTCTAATACTAGATTAGCCTGGATAGTTATAAAACATGTCCTTACAAGTGCAGAAATAATAAACAAATATAAATAACACAGTGGAACAGTATAATTAGGTCCATACATAGATGAAGATCTCTAGTTCCTCAGGAAAGCCCCTAAACATGTCCTCAGGAAAGCCAAATATCTAGCCTTTCCTTTCGGTTTTCCCACCCCTCACCTAATAGGAAAAATTCCGGTTAGGTATCATAGGTGGTACTAGACTGTACTCTTAGGAATCACCATATACTCTTTTTTGTTATTTAATGTAGTTGCTGCTAAAATGAATTTTAGCTTAATCTCTTATACAAGAATTTTAGCTGGATTTTCCAAGTCATCGAAAAATTTCTAAATAGATCTTAAAAGTAATATTTAGTTATTTCATAACATTTGACAAAAGGATTGGGTTGAAAAACCTTTTTAAAATGTTCTATTTAGAAATCCCGAATTTTGAGTTGCTTCAAATTCTAATTTTTGCAAACTTTGGAAACGGAAATTTTTACCAAGTAAAAATCCTTTTTTTATTTCTTTAAATTTGCTTCCTTATATTTATAATGAATTTACAAATTGGTTTCACAACATTTCGACTCAGTTTGTGGACCGAGTATTGGTATTACGAAAAGTCAAATGTTCCCTTTTTAAACCCAAGCTTTTCTCCAAAAGTTTGACGAATGATCTATCAACAAATGATCTTATTTTCTTATCAAATTTTCAAAAAACATTAGTTATCCGATAGTCAACCTACACGAGAAAAAATATCTAAAAAATCTCTTTTAGATAATTCTATAGAAATCCCCAAAGTAGGCACTTTTAGCTTTTCAGAGATTTAATTAAATAGTAAACCCCTTTTTAGATCGAACAAAGAGTGTCTCGTTCTTATTTTTAACGATGTGAATTATTTGTGACTGCACATAGAACATAAATAACATAATACCCATGTCAGTCAAATCATCTAACAACATTATCATAACTTTCTAACATATAATTAATATGTTAAATAACATAGTTAATTAAATAAGTATATAACTATAACGACCCGAACTTCCCCGTGAAGGAAAGCCCGGATTGAGATGAGAACAACACACACCGGAACGCAAACAGAAGAACATTTCATTGTATATTACAACAATTCCATCAGATTACAAGAATATACAGAGTATGAATAAATATTACACAGAAAATATCAGAGATTACAATAAATTACATAGCAGCGGAAAACGATACAAAACACAATTAGAAGAGATATACGGATACAGAGCTTTCCGGATATCATTCCAGTTGTAAACCAGGATCCGGTGAATATAAATCTGCAAAACCAAAACTACTAGCTGCGCGTATCGAAAAATAAGGGCACCCAGAGTTTAGGTTAAAACAATAAACTCCAGGTCAGTCATGTGACTGGTGTGAGAACGAAAACAGTTATTAATCTTTATTTTAAAGAAGAGTAATTCAAGGGACCACGCCGTATAACACGGAACGGGTTTCCTCCCAAGAACACTAGTGCATATAACAAAACAGCGCAATGCTTTTTGGAAAAATGAACCTATTATAAGAGCCAGGTCCCATCACATAATGCAACGCAAGCCGGAGGATAGGGTTTTCCCTTATAATAGCCAAACATGCTTAGTACGTTCAAAACAAATCATTTGATACTATTATAAGTGTATAGTGTCAAAACAATTTCAATCATAAATATCAATCATAGACGACATGGGTACCATATATCATGTCGCCATACTAGGCTCTACAAATAAAACCGCAATATCACGTATTGGAAATTGGATTTCCATCATGAGTCGAGGCAAGGGGCAAGCTCCTCTCCGATTCGAGACACTCTAGCAAATGCCTCAGGACCGCACACAACAATCCCTTGGATCCTCCAAGGTCAGTCCTCTCTTACTTTTGAGGATTGGCAATTCCTGAACACACGTTTCCCGGTCCTATAGGACCTATAACCGAGGCGCCTCGCATCCAACAACTAAACAGGTGAAAAGCATATAAATGTCAGCCAGTTTAAGCACTGACACCACCACTAGTTAGAAAGAAACGTCGTGCACTCCTTGGGTCCTTATCTCGTTTTTGACTCATACCGAGGTGTGAGGCTCGCGAATTCACGCTATACACAAAGCTACGCCACACAGGCCGTGCTTTGATCATCAACCACAAGACTTTGCTTTTCAACAGAAGCCTTGATTATTTGCCACTTACGCGTGCCACACTGGCAATTCACTCCATGCGACTGATGTCCATCGATATACAACCTCTGAGCTCGTACGTCTTAGAGAAGGGCGTTAAGCAAGAGAATAAATTCTCCGCCGCCAAACAGATGTATATTTAATAGAGATCAATCAACACAGAATAAAACCCAATGTCAGACACACAGTCCATTTACAAGTTTGTTCTGGGTCTGAACGAAATCGGAGGCACTTTCCTCGCATATCCATTCATCTCCAGGTACGTCTGGACGATCACCAACTGATTCCCTCATCTTGGGTGTACAGCCCAATCAAGATCATCAGTAATCACTCAAACGATGTGAAGACTTACGGTCTTCAAGCACCGTCTTCATCTTCGACTTATCGCCGAATCGGTTATTCAGAATGGGTATAAGCCTGGCCTTTCTGAATAATCCACGTATATAATAATCAAATGTTACACAAACACAACATACGCCTCATTCCAATTCAGAATATTCTTTTCTTCACCAAATCACATTCTTAGGGAAAGGTTCCCATTAATTTTATCAAAGATAAATTCTTCTAAATTTATTCTTTAATCTTCCTTTGGATATCATTTCAAACTAGTCGGGATTAGCGAACCACACCGAAGTAATTATTTATTTTATTTCCCAATCCCAACCTATATATCCCATGGAGCAAAACTGGTAATACTCCATATCTAACACCACGGTGTTATCGGTAAAATTAATTACCATTTCACGTTCAAATCTAATTAAAGATTTAACTATCGCTTTGGAGCAAAACTGGTGGTACTCCATTCTCGATCACCTTTCAGATTTGATTATTTAAATAATCAATTCACTTTCAATCTAATTAAAGATTCATTAAAACTCCACTTAGTCTTAATCTTCTCAAAAATCAATATCCTGTCTTTAACTGGGTTAAAGAACCAATGTCATCTAAAACACGGTTCATGATAAACCCAAAATCACTTTCTATTGTTAATCGGGTTAAAGAACAGGTGTTATTCAAAACAACGCTCACGATAAACCCAAGAACCAATTTAAATTCAATTCCAATTAATATTATTTAATTGGTACACCTCATTAAATCTAAATAGAAGGATTTAATCTTTTTCTCAACTGGGCTTAATAATAGTGTTAATGAAGACACCATTCACGACAAACCAAAATCACATTTGATATTAAATACAAGGCTCTGAATAGAAAATATATCGGCTTATATTCAATATCAAATTCTGAAACCAACAAATAACGTCTTGGAAATAACGATATAAATATATCTTTCAAATCTCCACAACCATATCTGTATAATCACAAAATCCAACATCGAAATATTCCGAAGATAATTTTGATTCAAATCTATTTCCACTTCACGTATTGGAATTCTGATTATTTTTAAACTCACTTTCAAATTCAATTTATTTATTTCAAAAATAAATTGATTTTAATTCTAGTTCAAAACTAGTTCATTTTGATAAAAAATCTATTTTTTTCTTTACAAATATGGAGTTTTTCAGCCTAATCTTTCCCAAATCATTTCTTATGATTTTATACAAATTATTATTATTTTTAATAATTTTATCAAGGCCCGTACAGTCGATTTCCACCAACAGCCATCGAACTGCACTTACAACGACCTTTTCCAAATTTGATTTGGACATAATTCCAAATCCAACTGTTAGATTTCAAATTTCCAATATTCGTTAGAAAGCTCTTTTTGATACGAACCCAACAGTTCCGGTTTCAGGAGAATCCGACGGTCGGATCTCCCGCAACGTCAATTCGAAGTCAATGGTCGAAATTCACGAACTGCCGCAGCGCGGCGCGTTTTATTCAGGCCATTATATATATTATGTATATATATTTCGTCGATTTCCTTTTAAAACGTATTTTATAAATCATTTTAAATTCGTTTTCGAAACAATTTCAACTTCATATTCAATTTTGAATATTCCACATCATGGACATACAAATGATAATATTTTCAAAACGCTATATTTTGAAATCACTTCCTTTTCTATATTCATTATAAAAACGAATATAATCGATATAAATATCACTCACGTCAAATTGGCGCGTCTCTAATCAACACAGCTTTATATATTTCAATAAATTCGTTATTCTATTCAACCAATGAATATTTATTCTATTCCACAAATGAATCTATATTTCTTTCAACACATGAATATTCTCAACACATGAGCACTGTCAACACATGACTATTTTTGTTATTTAATATATTTTATAAGGTTATGGTATCTATCGTTTGATTTCTAAATCAAACTCCAATCGTAAAGTAGTAAGAGAATGATTCCCTAAGTATTAACCCCGAAGGCCGAAACCAATATCAGATCAATACCCAGGAAACCACTTATCTTATCTATTTACCAATTAGTTTCTAACTTTAAATATGATAAAGATGTAAATTTTATTGTTAAAATATTTCATTCAACACCTGATAATTTTCAACACATGATTATTTTTCTATTGGAATGAGGCCCAATCAATTACCATATAATGTTAATTATATGGATTCCATACAACACATGTATATAATCTCAACGGTAAATAATCAATCATCATCCAAAGTGCACGACACAACTGCATAAGCATTTAATATTGATATCTAACGCTTATAACAGCCTGTCAATCAATCGATCGACATACAACTAATCAATCGGGATGAGTGGACTTCAAATATCATCCCAACACCCGTGTGGGGTTTCAAATCAACAAACACATATTTTTGTTCACATGCACACGTTAAAAACAATACTTTTAACGATAAAATATTTTTAACTATATAAATATTTTATTTCACGTCACACAATCAATTTTCATCACAACAATCAATCAAACATACAAGCCATCCATGGTCTGTGGACGATGAGTGTCGGGTGCTACTAAGCACCGTCTGCATCCTAGTATATATATTTTATACTAGAATAGAAAATTTAAAGTGAGAAGTTCTCACCCAAGCTATACCAAACGCCACGACTCTTCATATGTAGAAGTCATCGCTGTTCTCCCTTTTTGTAACTTTCGTTGCCCGTAGCCACTACATATATAAAAATCACATTTTTATATTATTGCTATGTATATAAAAATTCTATTTTTATACAACTACTATATAGATAAAAATTCTATTTTTACATCGCTGCTATATAGATAAAAATTCTATTTTTACATCGATGTTCATATAATAAAGGTCATATTTTTATTATTTTTATAGTATAAAAATTATATCTTTCCTACTTCAAAGATGTAATCTTTTCGCTATTTCATTATAAAAATCATTCATTTATCTCTCCTATGAATTAAAGATCGAATTTTTATTCTTTCTAAAATATAAAAAATCATATTTTTAATATTTCTACTTCATAAAAATCACATTTTATATTTCACATATGGTAAAAATCATATTTTTAATTCACTATATATATAAAGATTATATTTTTAACTTCCTTCTCTTCGCTTTCATATGATTAAAAATCGTATTTTTACTTAGTTAAAAATCTCGTCTTTACTTCTAAATCATTTCTTTTTAAACAATAAAAATTATTCCTTTATACCCTAAAATGTATTTAAACTAACTAAATAAATAAAATAACTTAAAAGCTCACCTTTTTCTTTATTTTCAGCGAAGGGAGAAGAGATGCGGGGTCCTTTGGGGTGTGTGGTGGCGGGTACGGCGGTGGGAGGTAGCGGAGGTGGAGGGAGAGGGGTGTACGGTGGCCAGTGGGGCCAGGCGAGGGGGCTAAGGACTTGCGGTTTTCAGAGGAGCAAGGAGGAAGAAAAGGGAACGGAGGAGAGAGATGCGACGGGGGGGGGGGGCAACATGGACGGCGGCGCAGTGGGAGGAGGTGCGCCCTCGATGGGCGGCGCGTCGATGCCCGGACGGTGGCGATTTGGGTTTCTGTCTTCCATTCGTTTTTTTTTCTATTTTAATTTTGAAAGTAAACGTGGGGGAGGGGGGGTGACTGAGTAAAAGGAGAAAGGGGAGAGGAATTTATATATTATAATTTAATTTATTTTAATCGACTAAAAAGTAACTTTTATTTTCGACCTCGAAACGAGACCCACCGCCTGTCGTCCATAGCTAATTACCCTCATTCCGAACACAATGGGATATGTATCATAAGCTGATTCGACCGTTTCGATTGGTTTTCGTCAAAATCAACTTATAACTCTATATATTGAATTTGAACACGCATTTCAATTTACTGGGGTCACATACTAACTTGAAAAATTCCAGAAAAATATTTTCTAGTTTTGTATTGACGATACGGTCCTAACAAAACTAATTTCGTCGAATTATGAGACCGTTAGAAAAATGGCCAATTTCCAGTCGATTAAAATCAACTAAAACTGGTCAAACGCGTTTTCCTTTGCCACGCTCACATATTGATTTGAAAAATTATGAAATTCGGAATCTGGCAATAACTTCACATCCCGGATCCAACAAAAGTGGTTTCGTCGAAATCCGAGGTCATTTGCAAAATTTCCATTTTTAAGGGCCTGAATTCCATAGCGACTATTCTGAAATTTCAACTGGGCATATCTTTTGATTCCCGCTGTGAAACTTAAATTTTCCAGATTCGTTGGAAAGATATTCTCAATTAGATTCAAATATTTTTGGTTTCACTAAAATCTGGTTTATTTTGCACCCGGTACATTCATATGAATTTTAAAATCGAATTATCGAACTACCGCGCCATTTTCAATTCCTTTTATAAATATAAATAAATATTTATATTCTAACGACGACGTATATAAATATATACGTTCTAATTCTTTTCAAAATAAATTTCTCGTTGATATCATTTAAAATAATCATTTTAAATATCAAAATTCATCAAAATTGCCAAAATAAAAATTTTAAACTGGCTTGCATTTTCCGGGTTGTTACAATAACCTTTAGTGTATAATATTTTACACTCTTATCCAAACCATACATGACTTCAATAAAGTGTCATAAGCTATTAAATCCAAGTGTATACTCATATGAAGACTTAGATCTAACCTTTAGAATTGGTGTTCAAACCTTTTAGCTTTTATATTGCTAATTAGCCAATTAGCTTACTAACATGTTACTAAATTTTTGTAAACTCAGCTGTCCTCATCCGAACCATACACAACTTCACAAATCAAGAAAACATCCACATTAACATGCGTAAAATATAAATCAAAACCATAGCAAAGGTTTCTTACCCAAGCTTTCCATTCCTTCGAGCAAACTAGCTCCACCGGAGCAAAACATCGTCATTCAAACTCCTCTTGCCTTCCTACGTCACAACGATCCTAACCTAGCCCCCTATAACTCACGGCCTCCCCCCATAATCCATGGCCAAGGCCCCTCCAAGCATCCTCCTTGGTTGCGCAATTATGTGTGGTGAAAGGAGAGCCTTTTACCATTACCTTTTTGTGTTTTTACATCTCATTTCTTTGTTTTACTTTGTTTTCTTTTGGCCAAGATTCATTATAGAGTTTTTAGAGAAGGTTAGAAGAAGATGAAGAAATGAAAAGGAAATGGAAAGAAGGAAAGAGATAGTGTGTATATAGAAGTGGAGAGGTTATAAATATCCTAGATATTTTATAAAAGCCATCATCACACGTCCCTTCTTCCTTACACCCCCAACACCCCCTTAATTAGTAATCTCTTTCTCTTACCCCATCCCCGCTCATCACGTCCTTCTTGAAAGCACACACTGGGTAACAAGCCCATGTGACACTAAATGACAAGTTGACTTTGTATCAGGGTTCTATGGATTGTTATTCGGTACTTTATGTGCTTCTGTGTACGTTTTTTGGTATATATTTTAATTCTATTTATCTGATCATAATATCCCTTATATTTTATCTTTACTAGTGTTGTAAACTAAGTTTATAAATCATATTTCAATTATCTGATATTAATTAAGAATCGTTGAATTGATTATAAAATCCTTTGAATGATCTTTCAAAAGTGCTACGAATTTGCGCTATCAAAAGCTGAATAATGTAGCAATTGCTATTACTTCTTTAAACATGATTATTAGTTCTTATAAATCACCATAAACTATTTATAAATCATTATAAGCTATATTTTTATCATTTTATAACGTATAAAATGAATTATTAAATTACTAAATCCCGGTTAAAGTCAATAATTAAATTATTATTTATTACGACCTCACTGATGATGTCATAATTACTTTTTATTTTCAAAAATAAAATAAATTATTTTATTTCATATTCTTAATTATTTGGATAAATAAGTGTACCTATCCAAAACCATTCGTGATTATTAAGAAATTTGAAATTACCAAAAACAGATTTCTTGTTGTTTTTGACGGAAATCGTATTTGTCCCATTCTTATTTAAAATCATTTAAACAAACATTCCTAATTGATGAATATCCATTATTTTGATATTTAAGTTAATTAAATATCCTATTTTATTATCAGAAAATTTTAAGTCATTTCAATTACAATGGCAGTGGTGCGGGTAAGGTTCTAGTATGTCAAAAAAATAAGGTAAGGCCCTTCTTCCCAAAATGCCAATGCAGTCCAAAGTGGTCCAAATGTCCAAGTAGTAGTTACTTATTCCTAGAATGATGAAGTATGCTTAGGAGGTTATAGGAAGGTTTTCATCTTCCCAAAGTGTTCAAAGAGCCATGGGCCAACCCTTTTCACACTGCAGGGTCATTGGGTTTTATAGAGGAGCCAGAGGAATTGGAGCAGGTAGGAGTAGGTGAGTGAGGGTCTCATAGCTACAATTCATACACCGTTATCGCTACCGTTCCCAGGATCGGTGCATATCCCGGGGGTTGGTATTGCTCCTTGCCTCGCTTCGAAGTTCTTCAAATTTTCTCACATTGTCGTGCTTCGTATTCGAGCACTTTGTATTCCCAAACTTAAGTTAGGGATCTGAAGGTGTGGGATACGAAGAGATGAGGTGAATCAAGGATATGAAGGTGAGGCTTGGCCAAGTCGGTACGACTATTCTCATACAAATCCATATAGGTTCGAGTCCTAAGTGTTGCGGTAATGCTTCTATGCTGTTGATCCATACGAGGTGCTGAGTCGTATGGGCTTGGACTGCTTTTGGCAGCCAGGCCAAAAGGCTAGTTAGTAGAGGCCATTTCTTATCTTCACTATTTTTATCGAATACTTATGTAACCATTTTACTCATAGTGAACCTTGTCCATAACTTTTGATATAAAAGGAATCGGGGCCCGAAGCCTCTTTCATTGGATTCAGACAATGGTTTATCATTTCGTAGAGTGGTCACATAACAGACTTATCCTTTTAAAGGAATGGTTGAAATAAGGTGTGAAGAGGTTCAAGCAACATAATTGGCCAAAATAGGTCATTAGTGGGTGATTCCGAGGTCCATTTCGGAATTTCGACTTGTGGAGGCTTAATGGCTTAGGAGAATCCTCTCATATCCATTCTCACAACTCCCAGAATAAATCTCATACCCCCATTCATTGCTTCCACCTACTAAATCCCTCCCTAATCCTTACTTTAATTAGCTAAACCTCATCATCGGTGAAGATTAAGTCAAATCAACATCAAATCAATTGCAACACCAACGGATTCATGTAAAACATTACTTAATTACTTTGCATCTAAGAATGCTTGGATGATTACGGCGAGTGATTAATACCTTTACTCACTAAATAGGGTGTATTATGATATACTCACCTTCTAAAAATATGGAAATTTGCCTATAGATCATGATTAATCATATTATCACACATATGTAAATTTGGGATGATTTGGGTAATGTTTTTGGGGAGCTAGATATCACTTCTTTATTTGGTGCTTTACTTTGCTTTGATTGAACTTACTATTTAAGGATGCTTTGTATGTAAGAACCTTGCCTAAGAATGCTAGAATAGTTGAAAATGCCGACGAATGGTGAACTAGGGACAAATAATCATTTGGTAGGAGGTAGCAAGTTCATCTTCGGCATAGCCCGAATTGACGTGAGATTTCATGAGGACGACAAGGAAGGTCCTAAGAGGCCTTAGGCAAAGAGTCATTTAGAGTTCTAAAGAGCGAGTTATGATGTTAAGACCTTTCATTCGACATAGGCAAAAGAAAGAAGGTTCCGGTTTGGCACAAAGGCAAGGTCTTCAGTTCATCACGAAGTACAGGGGACTTAGGTTGTGCAAAGACGAAAAGGAGTTGAGTCCCTGGTTCGGTAGGCCAAGCCAGATCCGGTTTGGAAAAGTTGATCCAAACTCGGAATGGCATACCGAAAATACTCCTGGCTCGGTAGCCGAACCAAACTCGGTTCAACACCAACCCGAAATCGGATCGACCATGCTGATCTATGCTCGGTGAATGTCATGGCTGTGTTGGGTGACCTGTAAGGGGAAGGAGCACCTCAGGGCATGGAGATTCTATATGGTGACTATTTTACTCTCCGTTGGATGAACTCCATTATGAATTGCTTTAGCCTGAGATGTGAAGGAACTCTAAGGAGGAGGGTTATCACAAAGGTTCCAAGCTATGAACCATAGAGGCAACCCCCGATATGAATTTGGCTGCCGAAATGTATGCAAAAGATTTTTCGTTGATCATGACTTTAGTGTGCCTTTAAGGGAGGGGCATGACGGCGAAACAAAGACGAGGTAGTTTGGATTGATTGGCCCAAACCCCAGAGCTAGGGAAGCTTTGACTGGATAGAGTTATCCATTATAGACCATGACAATTTGGACATGGAGGTAATTTGGCAGAGACTAGGATAGTTGGACCCACCGGTGCCTTGATTTATTAGGCGACTAAAGTAAGGAGGATACTCGACGAATTGAGTAAGCGAATGTAAGGATGGATGTTATGTTTGAATGTTTTTTATCACCTAACACGCACACTTTATTTTTATTTAGTGATGTGATGACCTTAGGGTAGAGTGCATATTATATGTGCTAACTCCTTGGTTACAGGAAAAGGTCAGGTATGATTCTTCGCACCTATTGCATTATCTTTTTGGTACTTGAGATATTATTGCTTACACCATACTTTGTCCAAGTTGAGGTTTTATGCATTGCTTCTTATTACTATGGTTGCTCTTAAATAAATAGACTAGAGACAGGTAGATTTTATATAAGTAGTTGACTGAGGGATGAGCAAGAGGCTTTCTGTGTATTGTTTATATGCTTATACCTTGTTTCCTTTCGTTCCTCGCTACTTTGGAAATAGTAGTGTTATGAGTAGAGACATTAATTTAGATATGTACCTTTTTATGATTTTATTGATATTATGTTGTGATATAATATGCTACTCTGATGTCTATGATTCATTTTTAGCTTATACTATCTCTCCTATTTTATATCAGTTTTATGTTACTATTATATTTTATTCCATACACTGAGAGATATACAACAAGTTAAGTTTTTTTTCTTCTATTTATCTTATTTCAACCTTAATGATTGCCTTGCATTGGTCAAGCACCACCATAACGCATTCCGTTGAGTGTTGGTATTGTATGGCGGTCATCACATTTGGTATCAGAGCTTAGGTTGTTTAGCTTAACTTACGTGGGAAGTACCTAGGTGAGGGTATACTCATATGAGAGCGCATACTTATGGTATTTCCATTTTCAAAACTATATTTGAACTGGTAGTGTACTTAAGGATGAAGTTGCACTAAACACATGCATCGTTTTGCAGGATTCCTTGAAAAGAGGTAATTGTCCTCTTTTTAGATTGAACGATAAATCGTCAAGCAAGGAATACGGCTAGGAACTCCATTTCTAGAGTTGAGCAAGGAGCTGGTTCGGGAGCCAACATCACTAAAAATTCGAACATTCAGGCCATGTCCACTGCCTTTTTGAGAGATATGACGAGGACTACTCAAGAAGCCACTCCTAATGGCGTTGAAGATTGTGGTGCACTAGTGCAGGAGCCCAAAGCTAACATTGTTAATCTTAGTAATGACTTTACCAGTCTGAGTGTTAGTCCATTCCAAGGAACGAACTCAGCTATGGAAATTCCAAATTGGCTATATACTTGGAGGCACATCTTTAGAGATGTTGAACTTGACGATGCTATAAAGAGGAGGTCAGCTTCGCGTCAAGTCTAAAGCAGGACTATGAATTAGTGGAATTCCATCAATGCCACTACTCCCGAGAATAAGTTTACTTGTGATAAGTTCAAGACTCGTTTTTGTAAGAACTTTATCTCGACTTCCTAGAAGTTGGAACTATTTCATATTTTTGCTGAGCATAAGTAGGGAGATAAGACTATCATCGAATATATTGCTTAATTAGACACTTTGTCGAAATATGAGATGTCTTTCATCGACACTCTCGAGAAGAAGAATGAGAAGTTCATCACTGTCTTGGAAGAATACTTAAGGGAAAAGCTTATTAACCACATTCGAGTAACTTTTGAGTCCATCGTTGGAAAATATCTGAAATTGGAAAGCCTTTACCCCAATCCAAAAAACGAGGTTGCAGTTTTTCCAAAGGAAATGTAGAAACCGTACGTAGGCGGGAAAGGCAAGAAAAAGTGTAATAACAGGAGAAAAATCTTCAAGACCATGGATGGGAAAAGAAGAAGGTCACAAATGAGGTTGAGTGCTATGGTTGTGAAAAGAGAGCTCATTACATTAAAGAATGTTAATCTGGATCTAGGGGAAGAAAGTGTGTCAACAGTGATAAGGAGGGACACTTCAAGAGGGATTGCCTAGAAACCCGAAGGGAAAGTAGTTGGTGAAAGTATATACTATTATTGTTGTTCCTTCTTCATCCAATACCCCAACAACAACGGAGAAAAGAAATTGATTTGTTATCCAAGGTATGCTTTCTATTTTAATATTCCTATCTGAGTTTTTTTTATATTGGGAGTTCCTATTCCTACGTATCTAGTGACTTGGTAGGTAAGTTGGAACTGGGCTCGAAATTGTTGATCAGCCGTTAGTTGTGACAAACCCTATTAATTTCTCTAAAAGCCTTTGCATGATTTTTTATGGGTTGGTCTTATCGAGTCATGGATGTACTTTCGATTGTAATTGTTTTGTCTTGGGTTTTATTGGTTTCAGCATTATCCTTGGAGTTGATTGGCTTCAGAGGTGCGCAGTAGTGGCTTATTATGAGAGGTCTTCGGTTACCATTAGGAAAAATAATGGACAAAAGGTTGTGTTAAGTTGTTTAACTTGTAATGAGGTTATAGCCAGCTTTCTATATTCGCTTGATATTCTGGAAGATGGGTTATTGTGTGTACCTATTGTTTGGAGCATCCAGACTTCTTCGGGGAAGTGACCGGATTTCCGCCACATAGAGAGTCGAGTTCCATATTGTAGTGAAAGATGTCAGATCTATAGTAATGCCTCTTAGGAGGATGACACCTAAGGAACAATAAGATCTTGAGTTGTAGATCAATGACCTTTTGAGAAAAGGGTTTATTCGAAGAAGTATATATGAGTAGGGAGCACCTATTGTATTTTCCACGAAGTTGAATAGTTCCCTTTGATTGTGTGCAGACTACCATGAGCTGAACAAGAGGACGAGGAAGATAAGTATCCTCCTCTTTATATAGATGATTTGTTTGACCAGTTAAATGGTGCAAAGATATTTTCTCAGTTAGGTCTCATGACAGGATTCCATCAGCTGCGAGTAGCAAGTGTGAGTGTGCATCAAATGGCATTTTGAACGTCGGCTGGTTTTTATGAGTGGTTGTCTATGCCGTTCGGGTTGACAAACGCACCAACATATTTTGTGAATATCATAAACAACATATTCTAGTATCAACTGAACAAGTTTGTGCTTGCTTTCTTTAACGATATTCTTATCTATTCACAGACAAAGGAGGAACATAAGGAACATTTGAGGATCGTATTAAAGGTGTTGAGGAAGCACTGACTACAAGCTAAATTTTCCAAATGCTAATTGTGGAGGAGATAAGTGAGGTTCTTTGGTAATGTTGTTTTGAAAAATGGTATTGTGTGAACTCTACCAAAGTAGCAACGATACAAGATTGGACCACACCGAAAAATGCAACTTATGTGTGGATTTTTTTTTGGATTGGTTGGATACTACCGTTAGTTTATCCCGGATTTCTCTAAGACAGTTGCACCATTGACTCGGCTGATGAGGAAGAATCAAGCTTTTACTTGAGATGCAAGATGTGAGCATGCATTTGTGATTCTAAAGGAAAAGTTGACATGTGCGCCAATGTTAGTTATTCCACGGGGAAATGAAGAAACGAAGGTGTACACCAATGTTTGTTCTACTAGACATGGTGCGGTACTGATGCAAGGAGGTAAGTTTGTCGCCTATGAGAAGGGGTACCCCACCCATGACTTGGAATTAGCAGGAATTGCATTTGTACTAAAAACATGAAGGCATTAGCTCTTAGGAGAAATGTTCGAGTTGTCCACAAATCATAAATCTTTGAAGTACCTTTTCTCTAAGAAAATCTTAACCTCTATCGGTAACGGTGGTTAGAGTTCTTAGCCTCTTATGATTTAATATTGCATACACCTCGAGAAAGGGTAATGCAGTCACCGACGCCTTGAGTAAAAGACATGCCAGTTTAAGGGCTATGTTCTTAGAATGGAAGCACCTTGAGTACATCGTCGGTTATAATTATTAGACAAAATGCAAGTTAGAGTCGGCAAAGTTAGCAATTTTGTCAACTAGACTTACCTTAGTTGAATGAATTGGTTATAGCCAGAGGAGTGATCCTAGTTTGACATAAATCATTACTAAAGTAGTGACCAATATTGATTCCTAGAATATGAGGGACTCTTCCGTGATGTTTGGCTCCAAAGAATGGGAGGTAGGTTGTACCTGACCTTGACGGGTTAAGAAACGAGGTGCTTCGTAAATGGCATCATTCGAAGTTGATGGTACAACCTGGTGGTAACAACATATACCGACATATGAGGCAATCCTATTATTGGGAAGAAATGAAGAGGGATGTCAAAACATTCATCTCTAAATGCATGAATTGTAAGTTGGTTAAGGCCGAGCAGAAGAAGTCTAGTGATTTGCTATTACTACTAGAAGTTCCTAGGTGGAAATGGGAGCAAGTTTCAAAGAAATTCATTGATGGTTTTCCAAGGACTCGTAGCGATGATTGACAATATTTGGGTCATCATGGATCGAGTGACCAAGAATGGAAAATTTATACATGTTAAGTCAAGTAGGATGACAACCAAATTTGTTAAATTGTATGTGAAGTGGATTATGCGATTTCATGGAGTACCAAAAGGCATTGTAAGCGATTGGGACCCATTGTTTTCAAGTGGCTTTGGAAGAACTTACATGGATCATTGGGGTATGAGTTGCACCTCATCACAACATACCATCCTCAAACAGATGGTCGGACCGAGAGAATGAATCATATACTATAATATCTCTTGCAAGCTTGCATACTCGACTTTGGAGGTTCATGGGATAATCATTTGCATCTTGTCTAGTTTTCATACAGTAATAGTTTTTAGTCTAGCATTGTCATTGCTATGTATGAAGCTTTATATGGAAGATCGTGCAACTCTCCTTCATGTTGGATGACGGAAGGAGAAAATATGATGTTTGGTTCGGATATGGTTAGAGAGAACTCTGAGAAGATTGAGATAATTGACAATGGATGAAAACTGCTTAAGATAGGAGGAAGAACTATGCTGATAAGAGAAGTTGTCGACACACTTTTTGGTCAAAGCTATCACACGTCAAGATTTTGGTTAGCGACACGCTCAAGTTCTGAGAACGTCGTCGGAAAACACAAAGCGATTTGGTCAAACTCGCAACGTGTTCGGAAAAGGTATAGAAATAGCGTCGATTCGTAAAATCATCGTAAATGGACTTGGAAAACTAGCATGGTAAAAATACGTGATCAACTCGGTCCGATCATCTTAAAATGTTTGAGCATGTCGGTCCAGTCATGTGGCAAAACTCATCATTAAAAATATATGGATTTTGGCAAAATCGTGTTTCATGCACTCAGAAACAATTGGTCGCCATAACACGATCACAAAAATGGCTTGCACGACTCACAACATCAAAATATGGCATTTGGCAAAAAGCATTGTCGCGCACTAAAAAACAACAGATCGACATGGCATGATCACAAAAATTGGCTTGCACAACTCACGGCATCAAAATCTAGATTTGGCAAAAAGCAGTATCATGCACTCAAAAACAACTGATCGGCATGGCATGATCATGAAAAATGACTTGTGCAACTCATGGAATCAAAATCGGGCACTTGGCAAAATTGTGGTTTGGTACATTCAAAAATAGGTGATCGGCACTTGAAAGTGATTGATTTTCATGTGTCTGTACTTGGCTAATCTCATATGGTGAAGTGGTCGATCATCAAATTTGGCACGAAAAAGTGGGGTGATCGGCATGGGAATATGTTCATTTTCCATGGTGATCGAAAACTTGGAAATTTTGTATCCTATGACGGATACAATTTCCCCATGCCGTGACTCTTCCCCGGCACTGCTTTCTCCTTGTTTTTCAAGGGATTTAAAAAGTGGCAGATCAAAGGGATTCGAAATTTAGTGTTTTCCAAGCCAATTTATCAAACGTGTTTTCACCGTGTAGATACTCTTTTCTGCCTGATCAAGACACTTTTGCCACAGTTTTTTGGGATTCGAAATCCGGAGCATCGAAAGTAGCAGATCACTTGACAACTTGATTTTACTGTGTCGATCACGCATTTTAGGATGATCGACACACGTTTTCACCCATTCTCAAGGATACGAGATCTTCAACATGGAAAAGTGGTAGATCACTAGACCACCCAATTTCACCACATCAATCAGGCTTTTTGGGCTGCGCAACACACGTTTTCACCCAATTTTTGGGATTCAAGTTTCTGGCTTGAGGGACGTGAAATTTTGACACTGCCTTGGTTTTTCGACTCCGATTTTGGGATGCAAATTTCGTATCCCTCAGGAATACGAAATTTGGGGTAACACTCCCAAAACTCACCTAAATACCCTCAAGCTTGGATTCAAAGGGGTTGGTTCATTTTCACTTTTCCTACACTATAGCATATGTTATTGAAGCTCTCAAGCAACATTAATGGTTGCCTTCATGTAACAACTTGAAATTTTGGAACCAATTTTAAAATTTCAAATTCCCGTCTTAAATAATTTATATAAGGATTTATAGTCAATTAGAGATTGTTTTAATTAAATAAAAATTATAAACAAAGCCTATTATAAATTTTGTTTACATATTATTGAAGAGAACGAAAACTAGTGAACATGACCGAAAAATATATTTAATAATGTGTGAGTTGTTGTGTATGTTGTAGGAAACTCTGTGTATGCATAAATTATCTAACTAATTAAATGGTTGCACATAAATAAATTGTGTTTAAACCCTTCATGTGATAACTTTCCTTAGGCCCTTAGTTTGCTCTCTACACTATCCTTCCTACACTCGACAACTCACCTGCACAATAGCAAAGACCCCCCTAGCCTATAAGTATAAGGCCTCCCCTCCCTTAATTCAATTTGCTTCCCCTCCATTTTCTCCTCTACCCTCCATTTTCTAGCTCCACCCGAGCCTATATCCTTTGTCCAACCGTCGACCAGCCACCTCCCAGATGCCGACGCCACCCTTCGGCCACCCCTCCACCAGGTCATGGCCCCTTTGTTCCAGAAAAAGCCCCATACTCCCTTTAAAACCCTAAAACCATACTCCTTATCCTTTAAACCACGCAACCCACCCCCCTTAGCCACCACCGCCGCTGTGGACCCCAACAGTCCAACCACCATCCACGAACCCCAATCCACCGGCTCCACTGTGACGATCCCAAAACCCCGTACCACGGTGTTAAGGATAATCATTGGAATATAACACAGTAATCATCATTAGTAGAGTACAGATAATAGCATAAACAAGAAATAGAATAATTTACACAATATGACAGTGGAATTATATATAAATATCACCACATCAGAGAGCACAGTACAGGATACTACTTAGTGCATAATAATACATAATCAGTCACCATCGCCAGAGGCGGAATCATACATAAAGAGTACACAAAATAAATATCAGTCTACATCGCCAATGGCGGAATCATAATATAGATACAATAATGGCGGAAAGAGTCAAAGTCATCTCAATGTAGTCAAGCCTCGCCATAGCCAAAAGCGCACCAGATACCTGTAACTAGGCTGCCCGTGTGAAAAGAAGGGCACCCGAGTTTGCAAGGTGAAACAAACTACGAGTCAGTCATGGGACTGGTATGAGAAATCTACTTAACTTATTAACAACAATAATAAGGCAAATCAAAGGACCACGCCACTTTCGCGGAACGAGTTTACTCCAATGAGTGCTAGTGCATAAAATAAAGTACACGGTTAAATCATCGCAATGCTTTTTATCAAAATGAAGCCATTATAAGACTCAGGTCCCATCACACAATGCAACGCAAGCCGGAGGATAGAGTGTTACCTTATAATGGCCAAAAATGCTTCATACGAATAAAACAAAAGTGTTTGATATTATTACTAGTGCATATATGTTTCAAAAGCGATTTCAATCATAAATATCAATCATAGGCGGCATAAATGACCCATACCACTATGTCGCCATACTAGTAATACAATCACATCCGAAATTTCGTATTGGAAATTGGATTCCATCATGAGTCGAGGCAAGGGGCAAGCTCCTCTCCGTTCGAGACACTCTAGCAAATGTCCCAGGACCGTACACAACAATCCCATTGATCCTCCAAGGCCAGTCCTCTCTTACTTTTGAGGATTAATTATTCCTGAACAAACGTTTCCCGGTCCTTACAGACCTATAATCGAGGCGCCTCGCATTCCAACAACCACACAGGTGAAAAGTATATAATGTCAGGGCTAGTAGGTCACTGACACCACCATAGCTAGAAAGAAACGTCATGCACTCCTTGGGTCCTTATCCCGTTTATGACTCATACCAGGGTGTGAGGCTCACGAATTCACGCTATACACAAGGCTACGTCACACAGACCTTGCTTTGATCATCAACCACAAGACTTTGCTTTGCAACAGATGCCTTGATCACATGCCACTTAGGCGTGCCACACAGGCAATCCACTCCATGCGACTGATTTCTATCTATATATAACCTCTGGGCTTGTACGTCTCAGAGAAGGGCGTTAAGCAAGAGAATAAATTCTCTGCCGCCAAATAGATATATATTCAATAGAGAACAATCAGCACAGAACAAAATCCAATGTCAGACACACAGTCCATTTACAAGTTCGTCCTAGGTTTGAACGAAGCTGGAGGCACCAAATTCCTCGCTTATACGCACAAGCAACAACACGTCCGGATGGCTACTACTTCAGCTCCTTCAAGGTAGCTACTCCAATCATGAGCATCAGTAGCGCCCATCCATCCAATGTGAAGATCGTCGGTCTTCATCCGTCTTCAACTCTTCGACTTCTCATCGTCGATCGATTATTTGAAATGAGTTTAAACTCGGCCTTTTCAAATAACCCACGTATATTTAGATTTTCAAATCAATTCATCATATGGCTAAATCACTCAACATTCACATTTCAGTTCGTTAGTATAGTTTTTAGGTTAAATACATTCAACCATCACATATCAAGCAAACCAAGCAAAATCGGTTTATTTCTATTCTATATCTTCAATAATATTTTTCAATGATATATCGCCATTTTTATTTATTTAAAAACGGCCATATTCAATTAAACGACATTTCAGGTTGTGCCGAAGCACTGGCGCTGTTTTTCACTAAATTTGTTTTACACATATCAGAAAATCTAACCGTTGGATCTTCACAAATTTTATATCATTAAAAAGATCATTTCAAAACGAATCCAACGGGTCCAGTTTTGGGAAAATCCGACGGTCGGATCTCCCACACTAGTCGTTTGAAATCACGATATCAAAATACGAACTGCAGCGTCGTTATTCGATTTAATTTAATTATATTTATATTTATATATAAATATAATCGATTCTGGCGCTATTTTTCTTCAGATTTGAATTAAACATTCCAGACAATCCAACCGTCGGATCTTCACAAAGTTGGTGCCGTTGGAAAGATATTTCCAAGGCGAACCCGACGGTTGCGGTTTCGGGAAAATCCAATGGTCGGATTTCCCGCACTAGTCATTTAAAATCACGGTTCCAAAATATGAACTGCACGGCCACGATTCGTTTTAATTTAATTATATTTATATATTTATATAAATATAGTTCATTCGACGATTTCAATATCGTTTTCACTTCAAATATTTCAATAACGCCTTTAAATTTTGGAAAATTTCGCCATAACCTCCTTTGTATGGGAGGGGCTGGGAAAATTCCCAAATAGCCACACGGGCGTCTCATGTCAAAAAGAAAAAGAAAAAGAAAAAGCCAAGCGGCTAGCCAATAGGCTCATAAAGTCATCACCCAAACAAAACAGTAAACATGTACCTATTTGTTGGGCACATAATTTTATTCCTCTTCTCTAGCCTCTTTGCTATAACCTGTTCAATAAATATGCATGTACATATATGCAATTTTCATCACTTATCATTTTCTATTCAATTTCATTTTCGGTTCACTTTGGTTTAAAGTCACCATTCATTCTAATGTTGCGTACATAAGCAAAAATCACATCATTAGCTAATTAATGAATATTTCAACTCATGCATATTTATTTGAACAGGTGGTTATTTTTAACACTTCATATTTCAATAAAAATGATATTTTTGGCGAACTAAAATATATTTCAACACATGACTATTTTATTTAGTTCCTTTACATGTTAAAAATAATATTCACTTCACAAATATTTATTTCAACACTGGTATATCTTTAGCAAATCACATATATGATGAAAATGGTATTTTCATCATCTAAAATATTTATTCAACACAGGAATGTTTTTTAACACTTCATAGTTTCAATAAAAATGTAATTTTTATTGTTCAACCTTTTATTCAACACATGAATTTTTCCAACACACACACTTCTCAACACATGAGCATTTCCACATATGGATATAGTTTATATAGTTTGTTCATATAAGAAAGATGAAATTTTTATTGTTGAAACTATTTATATATAAGGCGAATATTTTACATACTTCATATATATTATAAAAATGTGGTTTTAATGTTTAAACACTTTATTCATTCACACATGAATTTAATTTCCACACTTCACTTCTCAATACATGAACATTTCCACACATGGATAGTTTCAACACATGACTTTAGTTTCAATACATGAAGATAATTTCAACATATGAAAATAATTCTAACACATAGATATTATTCAAAATTTCGGCAGCATAACGGCAGGGTAGTTAAAACCGGCACCGTCCCTAGTACGGCTCCTCGCTCTACCTTAAAACCTCGCGGTTTTTGACAATGGGGATTCATGCATCTAGTTCGCACGCAGGCGGCATGTTTTATTTCATTTCCACAATTATTTCCAATTTGTTTCAATCACCCATGGGTATTTTTCAGCCACAACCAAACAATATCAACCACAAACAATTATTCAACCATTTGAATTTTTCACCCAATATTTCACACCAATTCACAACAATAAATATCGTCCATGGTTTGTGGACGAGGGGAGTGTATATATATATATATATATATATATATATATATATATATATTATTTTCTATATTTCACTTGCATTTCAACACACATATCATTTAACCAATGCATGTATAATTCATATTTCGCCCATACAACTTATACTACGCATGTATATATGGTATACAACACGCATATAAATTATATTTCGTTTATATAATTTATACATGACATTTTCTATTCAATTTCATTTAATTTAGATTTCTCACATTGGTTTTTGGAGTGCTAAAAATCGTAGACGGCTCAAAAAAATCCGCGGTCTCTTCTAGAATGTAGAGAGCCTCCTTGTGGTCCCGATGTTTCCTGTTTCATCGAATTTCGTCAACACACCATAAAGATATGATTTTTCAAAGTTCAAACGTCAAAAAGGACTCACCTTTATCGTTGGTTCAAACAAGGGTTTGGATTTTTCGCTAAATCCGAGCGATGTGGTGATGATCGGAGGGTGTGACGTGGAAGAGGGAGGAGAGGGGAGTCGACGCAGGGTGGTTTGAGGAGGTTCGGTGGTCTCTGGCGATCGTGGCGGCGCTGGGAAGTCGTCGACTTTGGGTCGACGATTCAGGCGATAGGGGCGACGAGGGGGGTGGTGGTTGGGTCGGATTTGAAGAGGAGGAGGAGGCGCATCGACGGAGGTAGGTGGCGGAGGCTGGAGATGGCCGAGGCGGCGGCGATTGGGCTGGGAAGGATCGAACGGTTTTCCACCGTCGGGGAGCAAGGGTTACGAGAGTTTTTTTTTAAATAATGAATGGCTAATTTTGATTGGCCCATGGTTTTAATAAATTTTTAAATAGTGTTTTCTCAAACGAACTCCTTTTCAAACCCAACGACTGTCGCCCCTAGCTAAATACCCCCATCCCGGACACAATGGGATATGTTTCGTTGGCCAATTCGACTGTTACAGTCAGTTATTTTTCAAATTAAAGTATAAAACATTTAATTTTAACTTTGAACGTACATTTCAATTTGCCAGGGCCATAAACTGATTCGAAAAATTCCAGAAAAATAAATCTAGCTATGTTTTGACGCTACGGTCCCAACAAAACTAGTTTCGTCGAATTCTGAGATCGTTTGAAAAATGGACATTTTCTGGTCGATCCAATTTAACAGAAATTGACCAAACACATTTTCTTTTGCCACGCTCACATACTAGCTTCAAAAATTATGAAATTTGATACCTAGCAATAGTTTGACATCCCGGACCCAACAAAAGTGGTTTCGTCGAATTCCGAGGTCGTTTGCAAAATACCTATTTTCAAGGGCTATATATTCTATATAGCGACCTTTCTGAAAATTCATTTGGCCATAACTTTTGATTCTTGCTATGAAACTTCGATTTTTCAGATTCGTTAGAAAGATATTCATAAACAGATTTAAATATTTTTGATTTCACTAAAATCCGTTATATTTTCCACCCGGCACAGTCAGTCAAAGTTTGAATTCAAATTTTCAAACTGCCACACTATTTCTAATTCATTATTTTATTGAAATATTATATTTCAATTGTTCAAATTGCACTGAAATAACCAATTTAAAAATTTTAAATTGGCTCGTATTTTCCGGGTTGTTACAATCTCCCCTACTTAAAACTTTTCGTCCCCGAAAAGGAAACAACAGTAAAGTAGGAAACAAAATGTAAATACAAAGTATTGTGAAGGTACCTTGCACCGGAGTTAGTCAGAGATGTCCACTCTGCATTTGGGGTAAGCTTGCTTAATGCTTTCCTCAGTCTCCCAAGTATAGTCTCTAGGATCACTACTCCACTGCACTTTAACTAAATGAACCTTTTTACTTCTTAGTTCTCTAGTTTCTTTGCCAACAATTTTTAATGGCTCTCTTCTGACTGCTAATTCTGGACTTATGTCTATATCCTGTTGCGCTGCTTCTTCTACAACAAGATTTGGATCATGCACATGTCTTCTAAGTTGAGATACGTGAAACACATTATGCACTCCAGGCAACCAATCAGGTAATTGAACCTTATAAGAAAGAGTTCCAATTCGTTCGAGTATAGGAAAGGGACCAATAAACCTGGGTGCTAACTTCCCAGTTTTACCGAATCGGATCATCGGAGATACTTTCAAATAAACATGATCACCAACAGCAAATGTCAAATCTCTTCTTCTGGAATCTGCATAACTTTTCTGTCGGCTTTGTGCGGTTTTCAATCGCTTCTTGATGAAATCGACTTTATCAGATGCTTCTCGAATCATATCGGGTCCTAAGACAAGTCTGTTGCCAGGTTCTACCCAACATGCTGGAGATCTGCACGGCCTGCCATATAATGCTTCAAATGGCGACATTCTCAAACTTGCTTGATAGCTATTGTTATATGAGAATTCTGCCAAATGCAAGTGATCTTCCCATGACCCTCCAAAATCAATTATACAAGCCCGCAATAAATCTTCTAGAATTCTATTCACCTGCTCAGTTTGGCCATCTGTTTGAGGGTGATAAGCGGTGCGCATATTCAGTTTCGTTCCCAATTCTGTCTGGAATGCCTCCCAGAATTTGCTAGCAAAAATCGGGTCTCTATCACTGACTATGCTGATGGGAATTCCATGCAGTTTAACGATTTCTTTGAAATATATCTGTGCTAGACTTTGAGCGGTTCTATTGGATCTGATAGGTATAAAATGGGCAGTCTTCATGAAGCGATCTACGATTACCCAAATACTGTCATTACCTTTCTTGGTTCAGGGCAAACCATCTATGAAATCCATGGAAATCTGTTCCCATTTCCAACCTGGGACTTCTAACGGTAGCAACAATCCTGCTAGCTTTTGTTGGTCACTCTTGACTAATTGACAAGTAGGGCATCTGCTCACATATAAAGAAATGTCCCTCTTCATTGCCTTCCACCAGAAAGTGCGCTTGATATCGTTGTACATTTTGCTCACACCGGGATGGATGCAAAGTTTGGATTTATGGCATTCATCTAGCACCTCTCTTTTGAGCTCAAGGATGTCGGGAACACATATTCTTCTATTCAATCTCAGAACTCCCTCACCATCCACTTGGAAACTGGAGCCTTCGCCCCTTCGAATCCTTCTTATCATCTCTTTCACAAAATTGTCGTTTTTCTGAAGAACAGATATTTTATCAATCAATCCTGGCGTAATTATAAGGTTGGCAATGATTGCGGTTTTTCTACTAAGTGCATCCGCTACAACGTTAGCCTTTCCCGTCGTATACAGGATATCTAGGTCATACGATGCAAGAAATTCTAGCTAATGCTGCTGTCTCAAGTTCAGATCTTTCTGGGTGTACAAATACTTTAATGATTGATGATCAGTAAATAGTTCGAATTTCTCACCCAGCAAGTAATGCCTCCATATTTTCAAAGCAAAAATGATAGCTAGCAACTCAAGATCATGAGTTACATAATTCTTCTCATGCGGTTTCAGCTGGCGGCTTGCATAAGCGACTACCTGGCCTTTTTGCATTAACACTGCACCAAGATCTCTAATAGAAGCGTCTGTCCAAACCGTCAAATTCTGATTGCCATCGATAATGGTTAACACTGGAGCAGTTGTCAGTTTCGATTTCAATTCCTGGAAAGCTTCCTCACAGTCGGAGGTCCACTTAAACTTCTCATGCTTCTTTGTAAGCTTTGTCAATGGGCCGGATATCTTCGAAAAATCCTTAACGAAATTCTGATAATAACTAGCCAACCCCATAAAACTTCTAACCTCTGTGGGTGTGGTAGGCTGTTTCCAGTCTTGAATTGCTGTAATTTTACTCGGATCTACAGAAATCCCTTTCTTTGACATGACATGGCCAAGGAACTTCACTTCTTCTTGCCAGAAGACACACTTAGAAAATTTGGCTTTGAAGACGTTCTTTCTTAGAATCTCCAATACTTGTTCTAAGTGTTTTTCATGCTCAGGTTTTGATTTGGAGTAGATTAAAATATCATCGATGAATACGAGGACAAATTTATTCAGAACTCCCCTGAACACTCTATTCATTAGATCGACGCAGTATGCTGGAGCATTGCATAGGCCGAACGGCATTAATAACCATTCATAAAATATGTCTGGACCTCTGAAAGCTGTCAAAGGAACACACTCTTCTGCAATTCTCAATTGATGGAAACCTATAGCTAGGTCCATTCTGGAAAATACTCTCGCCCCATTTAATTGGTCAAGCAGGTCATCAATACAGGGTAATGGGTATTTGTTTTTGAGCGTCTGTTTGTTGAGATCTCGGTAATCAACACACAATCGAAGAGTACCGTCTGACTTTGGGACAAACAATACAGCTGCACCCCAACTAGAAAAGCTAGGTCTGATCAGATCCTTCCATAGCAGTTGACGAGTTTGATCGCCTAATTCTTCCTTTTCCTTTGGAGTCATTCTTCTAATTGGATGAACCACTGGTCTGGCATTAGGAATTAGATCGATTCTGAATTCTATTTCTCTTTGCGGAGGTATGTTTTCAACTTCTTCAAACACATCCGCATAGTTCCTAACAACAGGAATCTTTTCTAAGGAAGTGGGGATAACTTCTAGCGCAGACCAAAATTCTTTTCTATCTGGATCTGAGCCATGACAGGGTATAAATATATGTCCTAGCTTTGTTCGAATTTTAATGATTCTTTCTGCACATCTAACTTCGGCTTTGTATTTCGTTAACCATTCTAACCCAAGGATAACGTCAAATTCCAAAAAATTCATGACGATTAAATTAATGGGAAACTGGTAGAAGGAATAGGAGATTGGCACTCTGCAATATGAACTGAGGACAAGAGAGCCTCCTATCGGATTTTGAACTCTAATTGGTTCCTAAAGCCTCCTTACTTTAAATTTTAACTTACTAACAGTGTTACTAGAAATGAAGCTACGTGATGCACCCGTGTCAAACAATACAGAAACATGAATATTTTTATTTGTAAGGGTACCTCCCAAAACATCGGGTTTACCTGCTCCATCGGAAGCAGCCGGCGGGTTCGACCTATCATAGACAGGAGCTACCACGGCCTTCTTAAGCAAAGGACAGTCCCTGACAAGATGATCTGTCTTGCGACAGTTAAAGCACGAGCGAGGGTTCTGGGAGCCTTGGCTTGAACCTTGAGAATTGGTCCTCTGCCGTTTCGAGGCTGTGCAGACATTTGAATAGTGCCCCACCTTGCCACAGTTATAGCAGCTTCCTTTTGGGGGCCTGCCAGTCTGTGGTTTCGAGGATGCTGCCTGGCTTGACTCGGCTTGATTCACAGCAGGCTTGCGTTTGTTTCCGGCTTGGTTTTTAGCGCGATCCTGCTCCAGGTGACTTTGGTCCAGGTCTTCGTAGTTGAACGTCATTTCCACCAATTCATTAAATCCCAGCTTGATGTGGGCCATTGCTCTATCATGGTACTGTCGCTTCAACCCGAGGATGAACCTCTTATTCTTGGACCTTGCAGTGGCGACAAGCTCCGGAGCATAGCGGGACAACTGTGTAAATTTATTCAGATAATCCTGCACCGAAAGATCCCCCTGTTGGAGGTTGGCGAATTCGTCGTGCATGCGCTCTAGGGCTTGTTTTGGAACATATTTCTCTTTGAAGAGTTCTTTGAATCCGTCCCAGGTTCTACCAGCTTCTCTATTCCTGGAGGTGAGAGATTCCCACCATAGCTCGGCTTCTTCCTGCATGAGCCAGGCACCCATAATAGCTTTATCTTGATCTCCAAGCCTTAGGCCTTCTAGTACCTTCTCGCATGTTTTCAGCCATGCAAGGGCCTCTATTACCATGCCAGTTACCGAGAAGGTTTTGCCTCCTAGGTTCTTGTATCTCTTAGCTGCGCGGTCCAACTCGAATTGTTGAGCGGCCGGGGGTTGTATTAAAGGTCCATCTTCTGCTGGGACTTCACCACGTCCTCTACCACGGCCAGCTCGGCCTCCTCTAGCAGCGGCTGCTCGGGTAGCCATTTTTCAAATTCTGTATAAGCAAGAAAAGAGTCAGCCTACAGAAACGATAATTTTATTGTATGGTAAAGCAGAAGAACTTAAGGAAAGATAACGATGGACTGATCAAATTGTTTTTGCTATTCTGCTTAGCTCATTCTAGGACATTACTAGTCCTATCTCTAATGAGCTACTCATCTTAGAATACTACTGATTCTTTTCTGACGAAGTGTTTAATGTGTTAGACTCCAGAACTAAGGTTAACCAAAGCTCTGATACCAGCTGTGACGATCCCAAAACCCCGTACCACGGTGTTAAGGATAATCATTGGAATATAACACATTAATCATCATTAGCAGAGTACAGATAATAGCATAAATAAGAAATAGAATAATTTACACAATATGACAGCGGAATCATATATAAATATCACCACATCAGAGAGCACAGTACAGGATACTACTTAGTGCATAATAATACATAATCAGTTACCATCGCCAGAGGCGGAATCATACATAAAGAGTACACAAAATAAATATCAGTCTACATCGCCAATGGCGGAATCATAATATAGATACAATAATGGCGGAAAGAGTCGAAGTCATCTAAATGTAGTCAAGCCTCGCCATAGCCAAAAGCGCACCAGATACCTGTAACTAGGCTGCCCGTGTGAAAAGAAGGGCACCCGAGTTTGCAAGGTGAAACAAACTACGAGTCAGTCATGGGACTGGTATGGGAAATCTACTTAACTTATTAACAACAATAATAAGGAAAATCAAAGGACCACGCCACTTTCATGGAACGGGTTTACTCCAATGAGTGCTAGTGCATAAAATAAAGTACACGGTTAAATCATCGCAATGATTTTTATCAAAATGAAGCCATTATAAGACTCAGGTCCCATCACATAATGCAACGCAAGCCGGAGGATAGAGTGTTACCTTATAATGGCCAAAAATGCTTCATACGAATAAAACAAAAGTGTTTGATATTATTACTAGTGCATATATGTTTCAAAAGCGATTTCAATCATAAATATCAATCATAGGCGGCATAATTGACCCATACCACTATGTCGCCATACTAGTAATACAATCACATCTGAAATTTTGTATTGGAAATTGGATTCCATCATGAGCCGAGGCAAGGGGCAAGCTCCTCTCCGTTCGAGACACTCTATCAAATGTCCCAGGACCGCACACAGCAATCCCATGGATCCTCCAAGGCCGGTCCTCTCTTACTTTTGAGGATTAATTATTCCTGAACACACGTTTCCCGGTCCTTACATACCTATAATCGAGGCGCCTCGCATTCCAACAACCACACAGGTGAAAAGTATATAATGTCAGGGCTGGTAGGTCATTGACACCACCATAGCTAGAAAGAAACGTCATGCACTCCTTGGGTCCTTATCCCGTTTTTGACTCATACGGGGGTGTGAGGCTCGCGAATTCACGCTATACACAAAGCTACGTCACACAGACCATGCTTTGATCATCAACCACAAGACTTTGCTTTGCAACAGAAGCCTTGATCACATGCCACTTAGGCGTGCCACACAGGCAATCCACTCCATGCGACTGATTTCTATCTATATATAACCTCTGAGCTCGTACGTCTCAGAGAAGGGCGTTAAGCAAGAGAATAAATTCTCCGCCGCCAAACAGATATATATATATCCAATAGAGATCAATCAGCACAGAACAAAATCCAATGTCAGACACACAGTCCATTTACAAGTTCGTCCTGGGTTTGAACGAAGCCGGAGGCACCAAATTCCTCGCTTATCCGCACAATCAACAACACATCCGGACGGCTACTACTTCAGCAACTTCAAGGTAGCTACTCCAATCATGAGCATCAGTAGCGCCCATCCGTCCAATGTGAAGATCGTCGGTCTTCAACCGTCTTCAACTCTTCGACTTCTCATCGTCGATCGATTATTTGAAATGAGTTTAAACTCGGCCTTTTCAAATAACCCGCGTATATTTAGATTTTCAAATCAATTCATCATATGGCTAAATCACTCAACATTCACATTTCAGTTCGTTAGTATAGTTTTTATGTTAAATACATTCAACCATCGCATATCAAGCAAACCAAGCAAAATCGGTTTATTTCTATTCTATATCATCAATAATATTTTTCAACGATATATCGCCATTTTTATTTATTTAAAAACGGCCATATTCAATTAAACGACATTTCAGGTCGTGCCGAAGCACTGGCGCTGTTTTTCACTAAATTTGTTTTACACATATCAGAAAATCTAACCGTTGGATCTTCACAAATTTTATATCATTAGAAAGATCATTTCAAAACGAATCCAACGGGTCCAGTTTTGGGAAAATCCGACGGTTGGATCTCCCACACTAGTCGTTTGAAATCACGATATCAAAATACGAACTGCAGCGTCGTTATTCGATTTAATTTAATTATATTTATATATAATTATAATCGATTCTAGTGCTATTTTTCTTCAGATTTGAATTAAACATTTCAGACAATCCAACCGTCGGATCTTCACAAAGTTGGTGCCGTTGGAAAGATATTTCCAAGGCGAACCCGACGGTTGCGGTTTCGGGAAAATCCAACGGTCGGATTTCCCGCAATAGTCATTTAAAATCACGGTTCCAAAATACGAACTGCACGTCCACGATTCGTTTTAATTTAATTATATTTATATATTTATATAAATATAGTTCATTCGACGATTTCAATATCGTTTTCACTTCAAATATTTCACTAACGCCTTTAAATTTTGGAAAATTTTGCCATAACCTCTTTTGTACGGGAGGGGCTGGGAAAATTCCCAAATAGCCACACGGGCGTCTCATGTCAAAAAGAAAAAGAAAAAGCCAAGCGGCTAGCCAATAGGCTCATAAAATCATCACCCAAACAAAACAGTAAACATGTACCTATTTGTCGGGCACTTAATTTTATTCCTCTTCTCTAGCCTCTTTGCTATAACCTGTTCAATAAATATGCATGTACATATATGCAATTTTCATCACTTATCATTTTCTATTCAATTTCATTTTCGGTTCACTTTGGTTTAAATTCACCATTCATTCTAATGTTGCGTACATAAGCAAAAATCACATCATTAGCTAACTAATGAATATTTCAACTCATGCATATTTATTTGAACAAGTGGTTATTTTTAACACTTCATATTTCAATAAAAATGATATTTTTGGCGAACTAAAATATATTTCAACACATGACTATTTTATTTAGTTCCTTTACATGTTAAAAATAATATTCACTTCACAAATATTTATTTCAACACTGGTATATCTTTAGCAAATCACATATATGATGAAAATGGTATTTTCATCATCTAAAATATTTATTCAACACAGGAATGTTTTTTAACACTTCATAGTTTCAATAAAAATGTAATTTTTATTGTTCAACCTTTTATTCAACACATGAATTTTTCCAACACACACACTTCTCAACACATGAGCATTTCCACACATGGATATAGTTTATATAGTTTGTTCATATAAGAAAGATGAAATTTTTATTGTTGAAACTATTTATATATAAGGCGAATATTTTACATACTTCATATATATTATAAAAATGTGGTTTTAATGTTTAAACACTTTATTCATTCACACATGAATTTAATTTCCACACTTCACTTCTCAACACATGAACATTTCCACACATGGATAGTTTCAACACATGACTTTAGTTTCAATACATGAAGATAATTTCAACATATGAAAATAATTCTAACACATAGATATTATTCAAAATTTCGGCAGCATAACGGCAGGGTAGTTAAAACCGGCACCGTCCCTAGTACGGCTCCTCGCTCTACCTTAAAACCTCGCGGTTTTTGACAATGGGGATTCATGCATCTAGTTCGCACGCAGGCGGCATGTTTTATTTCATTTCCACAATTATTTCCAATTTTTTTCAATCACCCATGGGTATTTTTCAACCACAACCAAACAATATCAACCACAAACAATTATTCAACCATTTGAATTTTTCACCCAATATTTCACACCAATTCACAACAATAAATATCGTCCATGGTTTGTGGACGATGGGAGTGTGTATATATATATTATTTTCTATATTTCACTTGCATTTCAACACACATATCATTTAACCAATGCATGTATAATTCATACTTCGCCCATACAACTTATACTACGCATGTATATATGGTATACAACACGCATATAAATTATATTTCGTTTATATAATTTATACATGACATTTTCTATTCAATTTCATTTAATTTAGATTTCTCACATTGGTTTTTGGAGTGCTAAAAATCGTAGATGGCTCAAAAAAATCCGCGGTCTCTTCTAGAATGTAGAGAGTCTCCTTGCGGTCCCGATGTTTCCTGTTTCATCGAATTTCGTCAACACACCATAAAGATATGATTTTTCAAATTTCAAACGTCAAAAAGGACTCACCTTTATCGTTGGTTCAAACAAGGGTTTGGATTTTTCGCTAAATCTGAGCGATGTGGTGATGATCGGAGGGTGTGACGTGGAAGAGGGAGGAGAGGGGAGTCGACGCAGGGTGGTTTGAGGCGGTTCGGTGGTCTCTGGCGATCGTGGCGGCGCTGGGAAGTTGTCGACTTTGGGTCGACGATTCAGGCGATAGGGGCGACGAGGGGGTGGTGGTTGGGTCAGATTTGAAGAGGAGGAGGAGGCGCGTCGACGGAGGTAGGTGGCGGAGGCTGGAGATGGCCGAGGAGGCGGCGATTGGCCTGGGAAGGATCGAACGGTTTTCCACCGTCGGGGAGCAAGGGTTACGAGAGTTTTTTGTTTTTTTTTATTTTAAAAATAATGAATGGCTAATTTTGATTGGCCCATCGTTTTAATAAATTTGTAAATAGTGTTTTCTCAAATGAACTTGTTTTCAAACCCAATGACTGTCGCCCCTAGCTAAATACCCCCATCCCGGACACAATGGGATATGTTTCGTTGGCCAATTCGACTGTTACAGTCAGTTATTTTTCAAATTAAAGTATAAAACATTTAATTTTAACTTTGAACGTACATTTCAATTTGCCAGGGCCACAAACTGATTCGAAAAATTACAGAAAAATAAATCTAGCTATGTTTTGACGCTACAGTCCCAACAAAACTAGTTTCGTCGAATTCTGAGATCGTTTGAAAAATGGCAATTTTCTGGTCGATCCAATTTAGCAGAAATTGACCAAACACATTTTCTTTTGCCACGCTCACATACTAGCTTCAAAAATTATGAAATTTGAAACCTAGCAATAGTTTGACATCCCGGACCCAACAAAAGTGGTTTCGTCGAATTCCGAGGTCGTTTGCAAAATATCTATTTGCAAGGGCTATATATTCTTTATAGCGACCTTTCTGAAAATTCATTTGGCCATAACTTTTGATTCCCGCTATGAAACTTCGATTTTTCAGATTTGTTAGAAAGATATTCATAAACAGATTTAAATATTTTTGATTTCACTAAAATCCGTTATATTTTCCACCCAGCACAGTCAGTCAAAGTTTGAATTCAAATTTTCAAACTGCCACACTATTTCTAATTCATTATTTTATTGAAATATTATATTTCAATTGTTCAAATTGCACTGAAATAACCAATTTAAAATTTTTAAATTGGCTCGTATTTTCCGGGTTGTTACATCCACCTTCCAACCCTTGCCCCTAGCACCCAAAACATTGACCCAGTTTAAATCAGACCAAATTTCACACTAACTTATTCGCACATCATTTATAAACCCCAAAGCATCAAATCTCTATCCGTTTAGTTTTCAAAAAAACTCCAGTGGTGCCCGGAGGCGGCCGAAATTATCTGGAATCGCTAGGACATCCTAATTAAAGTTGGGAGGAGTATAATATTAGGTGCAAACCTTTGAGCCGAATTAGGGCTAGTTGAATATAGTTATTGTTGTGAACTCGATTGAGTTATTTAATGACCTTGGGTTGATAATATAGGAACATGATATGGTTTAATGATGATTGATGTGGAAAAGATACGATTTTTAACTGGAGTTTATGTAGTCACTTAAATATATGACACATAAAACTGATAATGTAGACAATGGAATGGGTTTGAACCTTAACTGGTCATTGAATAGAAAATTAAATTGGTTTTGGTTGTTGAATATGGGTATGAACCCCATTAGGTATTGAACGATAGTAGGTTGGGTATCGATGGTTGAAATATAAACCTTTGATTGATAAATGCTACACCTAAATAGTGATTGATTACTCTATAAATACCTAGTTAAATATATGACACAATATATTTTTATGATTAGATACTATCATTGTTGTTGATAATGTGGTATGTGCTACTCTGGTTAAATATGACCAAAAAGTGTGATTATTGGCTCATTGGTTAAGTCTCCATTCATTAAAACGATTTAAATGAATATTTTATTAATATAAATAGTGGGCGAAAAATAAAAGTTCAAATTTGATATCCGATTTTTGATGGACACAAAGTTTAAGTCATTATGATGAACATTCGTAAAGGTACAGAATTGATTTGAAACAGTTTTCAAGTAGTTATGGTATGCTCAAGTTTTTATTTAAAAATGAATAGTAATGGGGAAAGTGAAGCTTGGTTAGGGTATCTGGGAAATGTTTTAACGAGATTTCCTTTTCAAAACTTTCTTATTTACTTTTATAATGGACGTCAGAAAAGTTTGGATTCAAAATAACGAAGTTTGAAAAATTATATTATTTAATAATTTAAATAATATTATATATAATATTTTGATTTTTGTTTACCATAAGTTTCTAGAGTGTTCAGCTATGGCTTCCTTTCCATTTTTTACTTGCATGATTCCACCAAATCAACTTCAAAGTCCACCAGATTCTAATCGTTTATTGCAGAATCGAGGCGGATGCTACTTTTGGGAGCAATAGTGATAAATCTGACAGTACGTGAGAAGAATCAGCATCAAGATCTCAATATCCAATCGAAATCAGATTTTCCAATGCTTAACGCTCAAAATCAGGATAGCAACAATATCACTGGCCGATCATTTTCTAAAAAGTGGGCAGAAGTTATCAAAGAATGTAATTATCATAGTAACTCAATTCAGCTGAAGTTTTTGGAGCCAACAGGGAAGGATAATTTAAAATATGCAGTAATTGATGAACAATTGATTAATAATGCCAGAGATAAATGGAATAACTCAATAGCATTTTATGTTTTTGGTAATAAACCTTATTACAGATATTTGAAGGAGTACATTGTCAAAGTTTGGTAAATAAAAGGAAATTATCAGTTGCATACTAGAGAAAATGCGTTTTCTATAATCAAGTTGGAGCATGCTGAGGACTGGGACAAAGTGCTTGCTGGAGGACCATACTTCTACAATAGAAGGCTTATCTTTATGAAGAAATGGTTTACAGGGATGAAGTTGACAAGGGAATGTCTTTATTTTATTCCAGTATGGGTTAGATTGCTGAATTTAGATTTGGATTTCTGGTCCATTGATGGTATTAGTCGTGTTGCTTCGGTGCTTGGACAACCTGTCAAACTAGATCAAGTTACAGAGGAGATGATCAGAATTTCTTATGATAGAGTATTAATTGAAATTGGCATTAACTTTTCATTCCTGACTAAAATTCCAGTTTATTGTTAAGATGGAAGAATAATTTGGCAGAAAGTTCATTACGAGTGGACATCAATTACATGTAATAATTGTAAGGTGTTTGGGCATTCTACTTTTGCATGCACGGCTAAGAAAGTTTGCAGGCCTAAAGAACAACCAACTAAAGTAACCAATATGGATATTGAAGGTTCAACTGAAGTTATACATTGCACAGATGAATTCCATTCGAAAGAAACCTCTACAGTTGGTGATAAGACACATAAGTATAAAAGAAATCATTTTAATGACATTTCGAATAAGAAACCTCAAGGAGTTATTGCTACTACTGATCAAATTGAGGCCTTAAGTAATATAGACATGGATACTAATGGAGATAGTAATAATGAGAATAATGATTCAAAGTGCTTTGGTATAGATAATTTAATGGAAGTTGATAATACACTGAGTGTTCCTAATGATATATCAAATAAAGGAGATGTGAACTTACAAGAATTGGATGCTCCTGCTTTAGAACCTACAGCTGATAATGGCAGTAATGAAGCAAATGACTTCAATATGGATGATTTCTTCAATCTGTCTGAAAGCTTTAAGAAAAAAGAACCAAGCTTAACTTGAATAATCTTAATGGAGAACAAGTAGTGATTAATGGTGAGCCTTTTGTGGATTCCAACCCTAGATGGAATAACTTTGATAATCAAATTAAAACCAGATCAAAAACAAAAAAAATCTAAAAAGGAAAATAACCACCCTGTTGGTGTGGCAAACAGAGGTATATCCAAGAAAAAATAATATTTCTCAGTGACTCTATTGTTTTGGAATATAAGAGTGTTGAACTCTTTAACTAGGCAAAGAGATCTTTATGATTTTGTTAGAAAGAATGATGTTAAAAAGATGGCTGTAGTAGAACATAAATTATCTAGTCAATCTTTAGCTAATTTTTCTTCGAAATTCAGTGGATGGGAATTTATAAATAATAATACTATGTATGATAAGGGAAAAATCTTTATTGGGTATGACAGAAATTACTGGAGACACTTCATTATGAAAACAGATGAGCAATGTAATACTTGTAGACTTGTTAACAAGGGTGTCCTCAATATTACCATTTTTGCAGTTTATGGTCATAATATTCGGGCTCTTAGAAAAGGACCATGGAAGCATTTGGAGGATATTTATCCAATGGTTGATTTCCTTTGGTTGGTTGCAGGGGATTTTAATGATATTCTTAAAGATGCTGAAAGAACATCCAATCATAATATTTGTGCTTCTCCTAATGAGGATTTATTACATTGTATTTCTCGAGTAAATGTGATAGAGACTAATAGTATTGGTATTTTTTTCACATGTAGAGGAGGCTTGAATTTTAGCATCCATTCAAAAATTGATAGAGTTTTATAAATCAAACTTGTGCATCTATGTTCCCTAATCTTCTTATCAATTGCTTAAATCACTCAACTAGTGACCACACCCTTATACTGATTTCTCTATCTTTTCAAATGATGAAGGGAACCTCTATGAAGAAGCTACCTTTTAGATATAAATATAATTGGTGTAATATTCATGGATATCACCAGATGGTTGCTTCCATTCTAACGTTAAATTTTCTAGGTAATTATTTATATCAATTGATAAATAAGTTGAAATTAGTTAAATATTACCTCAAGTGTTGGAGTAAATCCCATGTCAGTGTTAAGAAGCAAATAGAGATGTTGAGAGACTATAATGATAGAATCTACAACTTGCTGCTGGATAATCCAAATCATGAAAACCTGGTGCTGCATTATCAAGCAAATTTGAAGGAGCTGGAATTCCTGTTATATAATCAAAGCATAGAATTAAAGCAAAAAAATGAAATTGAAGGGGCTCACGGAGAATGATATACCATTAAAAAAAATTATTCTAATTTATTAGAAAAAATAGAGAGACTTAAAATTAACTATGTATTAAATACAAATGTAAAGCCTATTATATATAATGCGCAATATGCTTTAAAGGAACTTGAATATTTCCAGGAGTTATATAATGATTCCTCTTAAACTATTAATTTTCCAGATACTATTCCAAAGAATATTATTTCTGCCGTTGGTAAAGAAACGTTAGATACGAATGATGATAGCAGCCCTGGGCCAGATGGGTTTGGATCTAGAAATTTTAAATTGCACTGGAATGAGTTGAAAGAGGATTTATGGCATGCTATTAATGAAACTTTTTTGGAAGGTAAAATTATCAAACAAATTAATCATACTTTCATAGTGTTAGTTTTCTGTAAGTCTAATGCTTGTGAACCTCAAGATTATAGACCTATTTCTTGTTGTAATGTCTTATATAAGATTATGAGTTGTATATGCAACAGAAGGCTAAAGATGATTATGCCATATATTATTTCAGAAAATCAAAATGACTTTATTTCCGCAAGATACATGGTAGAAAACAACTTATTGTCTTATGAAATGGTTGGAAATTTTAACAAACTTGGTGCTGATAAAATGTGCATTAATATGATCTACAGAAAGCATATGATAAAACTAATAGACAGTTTATATGAGATAGTTGGGATTTCCTCCTAAATTTACTAATTTTATCAATTCAACACCTTCATTTTCTTTCTTAATTAATGGCGTTCCGGAAGGGTTTATAAAAAGCAACCGAGGCTTGCGACAAGGTGATCTGATTTCTCCCTACTTATTTGCAATAGCAATGTAGTATGTTTCAATGTTGTTGGAGATAGAATTTATCAAAGGGAATTATAATCCTTTATGAATTTCAACCTATAACTACTCATATGATGTATGCTGATGATCTGGTTTTATTTGCTAAACGTAACCAAAAAACTATTCTGTCCATTAAACATATATTTCGGACCATGAGCACTATAGGGTTGACTGTTAATAAGGACAAATCTAAAGTTTATTTCAGTAAAGGCAACAAGCAGAAAAACTTTGTTCTAGAGTGTTTAAATTTGACAGAAGACAATCTTCCAATTAGATATTTAGGGATTCCTCTTTCTAATAAGAAGATGAATTGTAGTGATGTGGTGCAACTACTAGATGATATTAAAAATAAGTTTACATGCTAGAGTAATAAATTTCTATCTACTTCTGGTAGAATTGAGCTGGTGAAATCTTCTATTTATCCTTTATTCAGTTTTGGTTACAGATTGGTCAAATTCGAATGAAAGTTATTGATAAAATAGAGTCACTATGTGCTAATTATATATGGGAAAACAAGCAGCATAAAATTTCATGGGATCAATTAGGTCAACCTAAAAATAATGGAGGAATGGGGCTGAGGGATATCAAAAGTTTACAAACTACACTTATATTGAAATTGGCTTGGAAGTTTTTGCAAAGAAATTCTTTGTAGGCTAGATGGATGCATAACAGATATGAGAAGAGTAACAATTTTTGGATTATGCACGTGGACTAATGCTTCTTTTATTTGGAAAATCATGCTCAAATCTAGAGATAACAATAAGAAATGTTGTAATAAAAATATTGCCAATGGTCCAGATAATCACTTTTGGTTTGATACTTGATTGAAGGGGATAATATTGCATCTACAGCAGTGTGGTAGTTCTTCAGTTCTGACTGCTTGAGACATTCCTCTGTTAGTAGTGTTATTGATAATGGTCAGTGGGATTTGAGTAGCATCATTTGCCTGCAAGAATTAAAGAGAAAATTACGAATATTAAGTTACAGTGTAACGAAGCTAGAGATTATTGGAAGTGGATTATGGACAAAACTGGATTATTTTCTCTAAAATATACTTATCAAGTTTTACTTCCACCTACACCTAAACTTGAATAGGCATCTTTCATCTGGAAGCAGCCAGTAGTATAGAAATATGCATTTGTTCTTATCTTGCTTGCTTAGATAAACTAAAAAATTTACAAAAAGTGTGTAAATGGAATTAACAATTGGATAGCAAGTGTAATTTACGCTATTGCAGCGAGGAAGACAGGGATCATCTACTTTTTAACTGCTCTTATTCGACATATGTATGGAAGTATGCTCAACAGGAGTTAAAATTCAAAGTCAACTATAACAAATTATTGGATATCATTGATAAACTTATCAAAATTTCTGCATCTAATGAGAAGTCGAAGATGATAGCAAGAATTTCTATAGCTACAACTATCACCAGAATTTGGAGAGAGAGATGCAACAGGATTTTTAAAAATTCTTCTACTTCCCCTATTTTATTGGTTGAAGTATTACAACAGAGATTAAATCACTTATCTTCGGGTTTGATAGAAGGAATAGGGATGTTGGAAAGCTCACAACTACACTTCGTCTTCCTGATGATTGCGCGAGATCTAGTCGAGATGATGGAAATTTTCAGCCTCCATGATTTTTTTGTTCTTAAGTAGATCTAAAGAATGAGGGAGGGGGTTTGGCATGTGGGTTGTCAGAGCTTTTCATTTTAAATGTGCCATTTTGTCGTCTTATGTAAGAGCCATTTGTTTAACATTCAAAGAGGATGTTGGTAGTTGTATATTATTTGTTATGTATTAGTATATATGTATCCTCTTGTAATATTCTGTTGTAATAAAGAATCATTTTTTCAAAAAATAAATAAGTAATATTATAATATTAAAATAATAAAATATTTGAATTTGAAGTTAAATATTGAAAATATAATTTTGGAGAATTATTATATATGTTTTATACAAATAATAAAATATTTTTGAAGCAATTCCATTGAATTTATAATATAAATCAAAGTTTGGTCTGAATAGAACTAGTCACACAGCGATAGTTCGCGAACTTTGACCATTGGCTTCAAACTGTCGTACCAGAAGATCCAACAATTGGATTTTCCTAAAACGAAAAACATTTAGTTTGAAATTAAAGAGTTTTCCAATGCAAAGAAAACATTTAAGATCCATCGGTTAGATTTTGAAATAAGTCCAAATCAAGTTTGAATAAAACAGCACTAGTGTCGGTAGTGACCCGAATCGGTATTTAAGGAAATAAGCTATTTTTTAATTATTAAAAATGGGAAAAAATCATTATAAATTATAATAAATGATCTGAAAGCATTTTGAATCAAATATATATGGCTTTGAATGATAAAAACCTATTGATTAGAAATAGGCTATTTTGCAATGCCTTTTATAACGGTTTTTGAGAAATGTTTTGAGATAAGGGATTTTAATTCCCAAATCGAATCTAACCCTTTGCTAAACCTTTTTATAAGGTTGAAAAGAATTGTAAAGATGTTTTGGAATCCCAATAGCTTAACCAAATCTGGGAATAAGATCTAATCTTATGAAATGATTTCCAAATAAAGGAGACTCAATTAGAGAGTTAATGATTTAAAAAGGATTTTTTTTACGCTAATTATTTCGAAAAGATCGGAGTTAACCCATATTGAATAATTAGACAACGATCAAAAAGTCAAAGATATTACAGTTGGTGGAAGATCAGAAATCTCCACATCGAATGGAATTCTTGCTGATGGCTTGGGTATCTCATATTATAAAATCAAAGTGGCAGTAGTCTGGATGTACTTGTTGATGATACGGATATGCAAGGGCCTCTCTCCCTTATTGGAAGAGGAATAAGGTGCCTTCGGTTTTGTTCAAACCCAGAACGAACTTGTAAATGGATATGTGTCTGACGTTGCATTTTACAACATAACCAATTAGTTTCTACTGATGTTAAATCAATTGGTGGCGGAGAATTTATTCTCTTAGCTTAACAGCCTCCTCTGAGACTTATGTACTTAGAGGATTATATTAATAGACACCTTGTATATAGAGAATTGGCAATGTGGCAGGCTAAGTGCTGCTGGCAGATAGATCAAAACTTTTGTTGGAAAGCAGAGCTTTGTGGGACTTCGACTCTAGGGCCTTACATCCCGGAATGAACCGAAAACAGGATGATGGACCACAGAGATAAGGGCATACGTTTACTTCTAGTTAAAAAGTGATGCTATATTATGGATCCCTAGAAGGTTTACTTAAGTGGATGATAGATCGAGGTGCCTCGGCTAATGGTCGGGTCACGACCGGGAAACGTTATGTTCAGGAATAACCCGAACCACACCGAGTATAGGTGGGTCGGCTCTGCCGCTTCGAAGGATCACATGATTGTGAGTCCTAGGACATCCCATTAGAGTTGTCCCAAACAATTAAGGAAGATCCTTTGCCTTGGTTCATTGATGGAATCCAATTTCCAACAAGTGTCGTTGCGTTTTCAGATGTAAACTATATAACCAACATAATGGTATGGGGCATTACGCAAGCTAAGATTTTTACGTTTATATTCGAAAGTAATTTCCATATTTAGACATTAAAAATAATATCATTATCAAAATGTTTTACGTATCAAGCATGTTTGGCTATTATAAGTTAAAATTCTCTCCTCCGGTACGCGTTGCATTGTGATGGGTCGTGAGTCTTATAATGGCTTCATTTTTAAAAAACCATTTTGAAGTTTTGTGCACTGGTATTCATGTGGAGGAAACTCATTCCGTATTACATGGCGTAGTCCCATGATATGCCTTACTTTTATAAAAGTTAAGAATAACTTTTTTGAGTTTCTCATACCAGTCCTATTATTGACTCATAGTTTTTTTTCCCTTGAAAACTAAGGTGCCCTCATTTCCACATAGGCAGGCTAGTAAATAGGTTGTTAGTTAGGACTACTTTTGGAAGCTATACATATATAAGCTATCTAGGAAACATGGTTTTGGATTTGGAGCAGGGGCAGGATTTGGATGTTCTTTTGGAATTCTCTCTAAGGCTTCGTTATGTCAATATATCATTATTCCTGTTGTGTACCTATTTGTTTATTTCCACTGCTATGAATAATATTTCGATCTGTTGGGATGTATTAACTCTGATGAAACCTTTGATGTAACGTGATATACATTCTAAGGTTTTATGTATGTTTATCTTCTACTGTTGTATAATGGTTATATCCTAAAGGCCATCTGTTCTTCCGATATTTGGTAATCGATACATGGATACTATGGATGTATTAGTATCAAGCTCCAAGGATGGAGGAACGTGTCCTCAAACGTGGCATCTGAGTTAAGAATTAACCTTAGTTCTGGGGTATAATGCATTGAAAGACTCATCAGAGATGGATCACTAGTATCCTAGGATGAGTGATTAGAGATAGGGTTAACAACCCTAGATTGAGTACAGTCAGAAGAACACACAACTGATGAACACATTTATATTCGTATATGTCTCTATGCTCTTAAAAATTCCTTATGATATCTTTACTGCTTGCCTAACTCTTTTCTTTCTATGCAGATATAGTGGAAAATGAGTGGCAGAAGAGGAAAAGGAAGGGGTAACGCTGAAGTTAAACATCAAAATCCCATAGGAGTAGTAAATGCGGAAGTTGTGTCACCACAACCTGAGCCAGATTTGGAAGTCTTAGCAAAGAAATATAAAAGTTTAGGAGGGCAACCATTTCTATGAAAGGGGCTAGTCAAAGAAGCGCAAGCGTGTCTACGTTCTTGTGAGAGGATTTTCACAGGCTTAAGGCTAAGTGGAGCTAAGAAAAGTTAGTTGGCCTCCTAGTTATTGAAAGACGAAGCTTTGATTTGATGGGAGACAGTTACGATGGGGAATACGGAGGGAAATTTCACTTGGGAACGCTTTAAAGAAGTCTTCGAAGACAGTTTCATACCATCCGAAGGAATAACCCGCTTGTATTATAAATTTCTAATCTGAAATGAGGGGACATGACTATTTAGGAATATCTAAATTAGTTCAATGAGCTTTCCCGCTTCGGCCCAAAGTTTATTCTTGTTCCAGTTAAGAAGGACGTAAGGTTTATCGATGGTCTACAGAAAACGTAAAAAAGAAAGGTGACCACTCATGTAATGTTCCCATTTGTGGAAGTGGTGGATATAGTATGCCACTGCGAATATGTTGACAAACAAAATGCCTTGGAAGACAAAGACAAAAAAGTACAATTGTGGAAAGAAGAGGAAATTTGGAAGTAAGAAACCAGAAGCAAGTAACAAAATAAGGAAATCCAAGGAGGAATGGATAAGGAATGCCATATGTTCGATTGCAATAAAAAGGGGCACTTGTCAATGGTCTGTAAATTTCCGAAGAAATAGAAGAAGAATGAATCGGACCCGGCAAGAAGTTTCTAGATATTAGGGTATGCTTCAACTGCTACATTGGCCATATAAAACCTAATTGTCTTCTACTGAAGAAGGATGAAGTGGCTCATGTTTATAACTTGGAAGATGTTCCAACGACCTCAGCTGGAAGGAGAGGGGAGGAAGTTCTGGAAGGTACACTTTCAGTTTAAAATATTCTAGTTAAAGTATTGTCTGACACCAGTGCATCAAGTAGTTTTATATCAAACAAGACGGCTAAGGAACAAAATCTAAAACTCAGATATATTGAAGATACCATTTGCGTTAGAAATCCAATATGAGGTTCCATCACCATTGTTTACTCTGTAGAGTTCCTATCTCTTATTCTCGTTACTGGTTTCCCCTAAAATTGATTGTCTTGGATTTCACTGAATTTGATATTGTATTTGGAATGGATTGGCTGACCAAATACAAAACGAGTGCTAAATGTGTAGAAAGAATCACTAAAGTAAAAACAATATTTTTGAATTTTATAGAAATACCATGTGATGGCCCAAGTCAAAATAGGGATAAAATTTGGGATGCTCTAGATGTTTCCCTCACCCACTTGAAACCATCCCGGCTGATAAAGGATTTGCGGACATGTTTGAGGAAGTAGAGAGTATTCCTCCACGAAGGGAGATTAACCTCAGAATTGATCTAGTTTTGAATGTAAGGCTAGTTGTGCATGCAATTCGAAGGATGTCAATGAAGGAGAGAAAAGAGTTGAACGACAAAACTCAGCAGCTTTTGTGGAAAGGTCTGATCGGATCTAGTTTCTCGAGCTAGGGTGCATAAGTGATATTTGTTCCAAATTCTGATGGTTCCCTCAGACTATGCGTTGATTATCGTGATCTCAACAAAGAAACTCTTAAAAAAAATATCATCTTCCTTGCATCGATGACTTGTTAGATCATTTAAGTGGAGCTTGAGTATTTTCAAAGATGGACCTGGCTACAGGATTTCATCAGTTAAGGATTGCAGAAGATTGCATTTCTCTAATAGCTTTCAGGGGGCCTAACTTGTTTTATGAATGGTTAGTGATGCCTTTCGCACTATGCAATACCCCTTCTTAGTTTGTGGATTTGACGAACCAGGTGTTTCGAGAGGTATTACTCAAATTCTTGCTAGTCCTCATTAATGGCATTCTTATCTTCTCTAAGATAGAAGAAGAGCACATGAAGCATTTGGAAATTGTCCTAGAAATTCTAAGATAGAATGTATTGAGAGCCAAATTTTCCAAATGTCATTATTGAAAGAATAAAGTAAATTTTCATGGGCGTGTGGTGTCAAAGGTAGTAATCTCGATAGATCCAAGCATGATCGTTGCCATCTAAAGTTGGAAGCAACCAAAAACCCCCATAGAGATCAAAAGCTTTCTGGGGCTGGCCAAATATTATCGAAAATTTGTATAGAATTTTTCAAAATTATCCAGCTCTCTGACGAAGTTGACCAAGAAACATGCCAAATTTGCTTGGACTGCTAAATGAGAAGAAGCTTTCCATAAGTTAAAGAAAATGCTAACCACTGCCTCGGTCCTAACGATTATTGATGGCATCCAAGAGCTAACCGTCTATATGGATGCTTCTGGAGAATGAGTTGGTGTGGTATTAATGCAGAAAGGGAAGTTGATTGCTTATGCTAGTAGGCAGTTGAAACCGCATGAGAAGAAATATGCCTCTCATGACCTGGAATTGCTTAATGTTGTATTTTCCTTGAAGCTTTAGAGACACTATCTATTGGATGAAAAATTCAAGCTCTTTATTGATTATAAACCACCGATGTATCCTTTTACCCAGAAGGACTTAAATATGAGGAAACAACATTGGCTAGAGTTTCTGACAGCATACGATTTGAATATTCTTTATACTCCAAGAAAAGTCAATGTTGTAGCAGATGCTCTCAGCAGGAATCACACCATTATTATTCGTCTAATTATTACACCCACCCTGGTTGAGAAGATTTCTACTTAATAGATGGATGGTAATTTTTTTAAGAAAATCTTCAGGAGGATTCAAGAGTGAGAAGTTTCGAACTTTAAGATTAGTGACCAAGGAGTTCTAAGATTGAAAGGTTGAATTCGTGTTCCAGATATGCTAGAACATAAAAAAGAAGTACTGGATGAGTGTTGTAAGTCCAAACTCAGTATTCATCCACGTTTCATAAAATGTATCGAGACTTGAAGCGCATGTTTTGGTGGAAATCAATGAAGAGATATATCACGATATACGTCAGCAGCTGCCCAACTTGCCAGCAGTTCAAAAGCGATCAGTAGAAGGTTGCTGGATTGCTTTAACCACTGTAAATTTTTGAGTGGAAGTGGGACCAGATATCAAAGAATTTTATTGATGGTTTACCTCGAACCAAGAAAGGTAATGAAGGTAATTGGGTTATCGTTGATCGCCTGACAAAGAGATTTCATTTTCTTACGGTAAGATCATAAACAATAACGGATAGTCTTGCTCAGTTATATGTAAAGGAAGAGGTCTCACTACATGGAATACCCAGCAATATTTTTAGTGATTGAGATCCAATCTTTACCATTAAACTCAGGAAAGCATTTTAGTCAGCATTGGGGACAACATTGAACCTAGCACTGCTTATCACCCCCAAACAAATGGGCATACTGAAAGAGTGAATCGAATTTTAGAGACTCGTTATGGGCCTGCATCCTTGATTTTGAAGGATCATGGGTAGATCACTTGCATCTCATGGAATTCTCTTGTAACAATGGTTTCTAGGTAAGTATAAAGATGTCACCTTTTTAAGTGTTGTTTGGTCAACCTTGCAGATCCCCTGTGTGCTGGATTGAGTCTAGAAACCGACTTGTATTAGGTCCAGACATGATCCATGAGGCAGCAGATAAAGAGGGCTTTATCAAGAAGAAGCTGAAAACAATGCAAAGCAGACAGAAAAGCTATGTAGATTCTAGAAGAAGCGATTTGGAATTTGCAGTTGGAGATCGGGTGTTTTTAGAAGTTTCTCCACTGAGAGGAGTTATCCGTTCGGAAAAACAGAGAAATTATTGCCCAAGTATATTGGTCCATTCCCGATATCGGAAAGAATTGGAACCCTTTCTTACAGGATTTAGTTACCAGAATGGTTATCCGGAGTGCATAAAGTTTTCAAATTCTCAACATCGAAAATATGTACATGATCCTGATTTGATTGTTGAGGAAGCAACAAAACAGGACTTGAAAATTACACAAGGTTTAGCAGTTCCAAGAGAGCCTTTGTAAATAATTGGAAAGGAAATAAAGAAACTGAAAAACAAGAAAGTGAAACTAGTTAAAGTGCAGTAGAGTGGGGATCCAAGAGACTGTACATGGGAGACAAAGGACAGTATTAAAAAGCCTTATCCTAATTGCATAGTGGGTATCTCAGAGTAGCTCGTTTGAGAGGTAAAATCATTTCTAAAATATCATTTCTAAGCCTTACATTCATCAAATTTCGAGGATAAAATTCTTTTAAGTGGGGTGATTATAACGATCTAAAATTTTGGAACCCATTTAAAATTTTTAAATTCCAATTTTAAATAGCTTATACAAGGAATTATAGTCAATTGCAGCTCATTTTAATTAACTAAAAATAACAAATAAAGCCTACTTTAAATTTTGTTTACATGTTGAAGAGCATGAAAAGCTGGTGAACATGACCGGAAAATATATTTAATAATATATGAGTTGTTGTGTCAATAAGTTGTAGGAAACATTGTGTATGAATAAGTAAGATAACCAATTAAATGGGTGCACTTAAATAAATTGCGATTAAACCCTTCATGTGATAACTTCACTAAGGCCCTTGGCTTTCTCTTCACACTATCCTCCCTACACTCGACAACTCACCTACACAACTGCAAAGACCCCCTCCCTTAGCCCATAAGTATCAGGCCTCCCCTCACTTGATTCGCTTTGCTTTCCCATTCATTTTCTCCTTTCCCCTCCATTTTGTAGCTCCACCCAAACCCCCACCCTCGGCTAAACATCGACCAACCACCTCCCCTACGATGACGCCTCCCTCCGGCAACCGTCCACCATGATGTGGGCCATCTTCTCCCCAAAATCCTCATACCCCTTTTAAAACCCTAAAAACATACTCCTTCTACTTTAAAACACAAAACCTGCACCGCCTTAGCCCACCGCCGTCGTCGTGGGCCCACAAAACACACCACCGACCATGCACTCTAACCATCGGGTCCCACCTTCCAACCCGAGACTCCTAACAATCAAAACCCCAACCCATTTTCTCCTCAAACCAAACTATACACCCACTTATTTGCACGTCATTTATAAACCCCATAGAATTGAATCCATGTCCGTTTAATTTTCAAAAAACTACGGTAATGCCAGGAGACTGTAGAAATTATTCCGAATTGCTTGGACATCCTAAGATTATAGTTAGGAGGAGTGGAATACTAGGTGAGAACATTTGAAACAAATAAGGGATAGTTGAATATGGTTATTTTTGTGAACTAGACTGAGTTATTTAATGACTTTGGGTTGATAATATGGGATCATGATATGGTTTAATGATGATTGTTGTGGAAAAGATATGATTTTTAAGTGGATTTTATGTAGTCACTTAAATATATGACGCATAGAACTAATAATGTGGACATTTGGAATGGGTTTAAACCTTATATGGTCATTGAATTAAAAATTAATTTGGTATTGGTTGTTGAATATGGGTATGAACCTATTGGGTATTGAATGATAGTAGGTTGAATATCGATTGTAACATCCCACGAGATTTTCGACCCCGAAAATCAACATAAATGCATTTACCATATAACATGTCGACGTTCCAAGCACCAAAAACACATGAACGTTATTAGAAAGAAATTAGAGGGTGAGATAAGAAAGAAGGTTAAAAATAGAAGAAGAAGAAGAATCAACCCGACACAGAGTCTCACATCGCAACGGAACAAATATAATACAGAAATAAATCTTTTTCAAAAGCATTAAATAAAACTTACAATCAACATAGTACATCAACACATATGGACAGTTATAATAACTTGTCCTCATATACAATCACACAGCGGAATAAATACTAGATATCATACATCTGAACACCCCCAGATCGTCTCTGGATTTTGCATCATCCGATAACCTGGACCTGTACAACCCGATCTAACCCGAGAAATACAAACGCCAAATCAGTTTGGTGAACCAGAGTGAGAAAAACAGACTAAGTTTAAAGGCATTACACAGTTTTATTTTTACATCAAAATCTTTTTAAAAGAAAAGGATAATCATAAGACCAAATCCACACATAAATATGAACGGTTACCTTACGATAATCCAAAATGTTTTTGAAACCAATATCTTTCTGATATTATAATAATGTCTAAATAAAAGTAAATATCAATCTAGCAGAACACTTGCATCTCATGCTCGCCATACATAGTATACAATCAAAACCACGGGCTCTTATAAGAGAATGGATTTCATGGCAAGGTATGAGTCCACCTTCCCGACAATGTACCTCTAGAGATGAATACGTTGGGGTTCAACAAGAACATCTTGCAACCCAGGCTAAACATGACCGACCCCTTACTTTCCTTAAAAGTACCGAATATATCACTACCACGGTTGGGTGCCAGCCAACCGAACCAATAGCATACATACATAAATAAAAGGGACAACCAAAGGCATTTGATTTCTCCAGATCAGGTAATGATATACCCTTTTGATGTAACATAGCCATGCAGCCTACCCAATTTTGTGCCATTTCCTGGTTGACTAGGCTTGAGGTCAAAATTAATTAATTAATTAATTAATTCTTTTCTTTTAGAACATCTTTCCACCATCCACTTTGAATGCCACATCGTTAGATCCATCAAATCACTAATTGATGTCCACAAATATGCTCTGGGTGTTTAAGCAAAAAGAATGAATTCCTCTGCCACCAACAGAATTACGTTTGAATAAATCAATGTATATGATCTTTTGGAAATACTTCGTCAGGCACTTGTACATATAAGTTATCCAGGAACAGGATGAACCGAAGGCACCCTCCTACAACATCCTAGGTATCACCCTATAGATCAGTAGCGAGTAGTCCATGAAATCTGTAGATTCAAACCACGACAGAACCACATTATATCACCGATTGCAGGTCAGAGAATTATGGTAATTCTTCCGCTTATGAAGATCCATGGTCTTCAATGCTCCATCTTCAATCCTCATGTTTTCGTATTTGCTGGTTCGAAATGGCTTTTCGAATGTAAATTCGATCCCGGACTTTCTGTACCAACAATCGTATTGGCCAGATTTGATAGTCGGTTATTTAACATTAATAAACAATCGTGAAAATAAATGTGTTCATTGGTTCAGTACTCAACATCACTTGGCCTTTTAATTAAAAGTAATTAACCAATAGTTAATTTAAAACTTATAAATCCTTTCAATATTTTGAACATCAAATTCCATATCTTATTTAACATAAGATTATTCTTAAAACAAATTCATTTCAATACTTAGGAAAATCCCATATCATATACAGTTTTCTATTATCACTTTCAAAACAATAGCCATATTATTATCTAATATTAGGAAATCAATTCAACTTATCGCCTGTAAAACAACGTTACGAAATCTCTTCTGTTTCATTACTTGATAACAATATCCAATACTTATAGAATAAACATATTTCGAAACTCCATTTTTCATTTCATTTTTACCTCGAAATATTGTAATATTTTCACGCAATTTCCTTTTATTTTTCCTTCGATTTGGAAATCTTATTTACGTATAATCTCGAGTTCTTTTATTCCCTTTTACCTCGGAAATCATATTATATATTCTCAAATCTTTTATTTTTGTTACTTCAACACTAATTAGTCCTTGAGCGTAAATTGGTAAGAGAATAATTTCCCAAGTATTAACCTCGAAGACCGAAATCAACATCAAATTAACACTCAGAAAATCACCCTACCCAACAAATCTCCATTTAGGTTCTAATTCTTAAATTCCTTATCTTAATTCCTTATCAACTCGTATTATTTCACTTTTAATCCATTCATCCATTTCTGCTTTGAAAATCTTGTTTCAATCCCATTCATTTCATTTCATTAGTAATTATCGCCAATTCAAAATCAACGATTTGACCTCTCATTCCTTCTATAAACCTTGTTTATAGCTCCGGATTAAAATAAAACCCTTTTACCATGTTTCCTTTACTTAATTCAATTATTAAGTAATCATATATTTTAAGGCATTGTATTTGCTTAAAATTCCTTTTAAAACTTTGTTATAAAAACTCAGGTTTTAAATATAAAACCGTTCATAACTCCTTTCAAAATTCAATTAGATTTCATTTCAACTTCGATTTCCTGTACTTCGATGAATTTCATTTACAATGTAATTAATTGAATTTTTATTATTTAAAATAATACTTTACTTCAATATTAACTATTTCAAAATTAGTTATTTGCTTTATTAACTAAAATAAATACTAAATTTCTTTTTTAACTCTTATTAAAATTAAATAAATAATCGTTAAACTATCCCATTAGGTTAATTCAAACAAATTAATTCAGTAATCAAATCCCAGATAAATGGTTGACTTAATCAACTCAATCATGGTTATCTTGTTAATCAATTCCAATTAGTCTTCCTTTAAATTAATTAATAATATAATTAATTAAAATAATTTAATTTAATTGTTTCTTAAAAACACTTAATTCAACTCTTAACCATTAGGTTAATTTCTGCTCATCTGCTTATAAATCTTTTTAACATAAAAAATTTCTTTATAAAAACCATTTTTATAATCACTTATAATTTTTAACTAATAAACAATAAATATTTATTCCCTTTTGATAACTTTTATTCAAATAACAAACTAAAATACATCTTCAGTTATAAAACAAATTTTTATAACTTCATTTCGTTGATTTTCCCCACGGTAAGTCAATATTTATAAAACGATTGATTTTATAGGCTATATGTTGCCAATTACTCTACCAATTCTTCCCATTGGTTAATATCAATAAACAAATCAATCATCCTATCAGGTTGGTTAAACAGTTCATATAATTGAGATATGAAAATAAACAATAAATTTTGAGGAATTCGATTGGATCCCTCCAACCTGTTCTTCCCTACATCCAGATATGTTAAAAAGTCATTTAATACAACAATATATCATTTGCATTAACAAATATGAACAATCAGTTCAACCAATAACGGTCAAATAATGACAATACAAACATCCAATTAAATTTAATACGTTTATATTATTATAAACGTAACCAACAAGGTAAGTTACCTCGTTTGGAAATAATCGTTAAAATAACGATTGAGTTTTGATTAAATTAAATGAACGTTTAATTTAAATCACTGATATAAAAATATTCAGAATATAGGCAAACAATCATCAAACCATTCAACAACTAGCAACCATAGCACACAAATAATAAAACCCGACTTATATAAAATATAAGTGGGATAACTGAGTGAGTTTAACTCACTTTTATTTTATTTCGTTTAGGCGGTTCTGTTAAAGTTAAATTAAACAATCCTTTAATTTAACTGAAATTTCCAGTTGTCTCCATAATGTAGATCTCGTCGATGCGAGTCCAACGCTACCTGGATTGTCTGATTTCGATCATATATGAATTAGTTACTGATATTTTTCGTTAACGTAATTTAAATAAATTAATTGGTTTCTTAATCTAATATGTATATTTATATATTAATTTAATTAATTACATTTAATCACACTGATTAAGGATAAAATGCGGCCCATTCAATTTCTCAATCCGCCTCTTCATTCTGTCCGATAACCATCAGCGAAGGCTACCAAAACAAACCACGTCATAGTATATAAATTATTCTAACTAGATTAACTAAATTTTATTTCGATTGATAATTGAACCTGTCGAATACATGTTAAAGTATACGGGCTGACCCGTCCCGTCTCTCTTCCCTCTCGTATTTTCTCCTTCGTCATTAACTAAACAGAACCCACGCTGCCAATTATTTTCACACCACCGCAAATCCATACGTTCAGATAGAAAATATCACCATTGCTTCAAATAATTCCGCCCCCTTTATCTTCTCATGCAAACCCAAATATATCTCCCATGCATAGTAACATCTTCCCAGTTTCACATTTTTCTATTACTCTTTTTTTATTTGCGTTGAAACAGGAAACAGTCGAGTTTCCTCTCTACGTCACTACTGCCTTTCCATCACGCTAAAACCGCGTACACCCTTTACTGATCGCTTCGTTGTTCATGTGATATCAATAGCACGTATCCAATAGTTCACCGCCGCACCTTGTATGGACCGTCGGAACTTCATCAGTCACCACCGAAAGTTGCGCCCCTCCTTCCTCAACATGTGGACAAACCTTCACCCTCCCTCTCGCTTTCGATTGCCTGTAGTATAGGTTCGAACGCAGGCTGTTTCGAGCCTCAATCCGGCCGAGCCACCATACAAGAATCGATCGTAACCGTCCAGATGATAGAGCATGCTGAGCTTAACAACTTTAAAAAAGAAGGTTTTCAAAATCGTTGAGTGATCAAAGAGAAAATTCATGGAGAAAACGGTGGCTTCTCGGTCGTTGGTTTAATTTGAGGTGGGCGTGTTATTTGGTTGACTATGTAGCATTGTTTTGACCAACAAAATTAAAAACTAGGGTTATGGACTGACTTATATATGAAAGGAATATTAATATTTTATTATATTAACTTCGCTATGATGTATCGTTTTAAAAACATCACATACGACGTCCATTAGAGACGAAACTCCTAACCCTAGCATAAAAAATATTTTGGACACGACGGGACGGATTTTGTCGAATTCCGAGGTCGTTTATAAAAAGTCTTTTATAAATCACATGCTAAAAATCACGCGTTTAAATTTCCCACGATCACAGAATAAATCCAATCAACTTGAAACTCTGAGATCCTACTAGTTCTTTTCCTTACTGATCTAATGAAATTTGTTTCGTTAAAATTGGAGTTCGTTTGTCCATGCATTTATTCCATTAAAGTTACCCCTGTCTAAATTGGCCAAAATACTGTAAAGTATTAAGGCGTTTATCGTTGCCATAATCAAACGGTAAATCCAATTGGCTCAAAAATCGAAATCTTATAATAATTAATTAATATGAATCCAGTGACACAAGTTTCGTCACATTTTGAGACTGTTTCCCATACGCTATTTTTATATGCCAAACAACGATATTTTGGACACCAAAATACCCGATGTCCAAAAATAACAAACTACCTGCCTATTCCGACTCTAAACATCGATACGAACTCAACGGAATTGGTTTCGTCGCTAAATTCGACCATCTACTCAAGTTATACATAAATACCCCTCTATTAATTTAATTTAATTACGCGCTATATAAAATGACTGGGCGTTTACGGCCACCGTTGTCACATACGATATCGGTTTGCGACGAAATTTGATTTCATGCAATAACTTAACGTTACGGTCCCAATGAAACTAATTTCATCGAAAATCGAGATTGTTTGCAAAACTGCTATTTTAAAGGCCTATATATAATATCGATTAAAATGTTATAAAAATCCAAAATAATCAAATAAAATAATAATAAATTATTATTATCATAAATATCCAAATAAAATTATCATATAGCTTCAAGTATAAACAATATGGATTTTACAACTCAAAATAATTAATTTCGAGTTAAGATGGTATCCATATTATATTAAAACACTATTATAATCATTAATAAACATTATATTTTAGTAGTGATTTCCATAGCGACTAGTTCAAAATTTGATTTGGAAATAACTAGTAATCTATAAAATGAAATATGGATTTTTCTCTTTCATTAGAAAATTATAATCAACAAGATTCCAATGTTTCTTATTTCACAAAATTCTTACTTATACCGGATCCGGTATATTCAATTAAAGTTCATATCATAATTTACGAACCGCCGCGCCATTTCGAACTCGGTTTATGATTATATAAATTAACGTTAAAATTTCGTTTTAAGAAACGAATTATATATTAAAAACTAATAATATTCCAAATAAAATATTTAAAATAATAAATTAAATTAAATATTTGGCTACCAAAAATACTGGACATTACATTCTTCCCCTCTTAATAGAATTCGTCCCCGAAATTACTAAGGTGAGAAAAAATGATACAAATCCCATTAATCTCTAAATCCAATTTATTGTAAATTAGAAACCAATTCAATATCATTAATAGAAAATTTCAAAAATATTGAAAATATACTAACACTTTATATTCCCGGAAAAATTCTGCAGAGTCTCCCCTGTACGGAGTGACATATGCGATATCGCAGGAACAAATAATATATATACATCGACCCACATGGCCGAAAAACAAAATTCAAAACCCAAAATTTTTATATTCGCATAGGCATACCTTTTACGAGCGCTATTGAGCATACTTGCTCAACGTATACGCGATTTACTTAACCAACATCAATCTGCCTAGCCATCTGACACCTAAACTTAAGTCGGTTCACATATAAGTAACAGATACATGAAATTCTAAAATAACATTTCATAAATCAACAAATATAACTATACTAATTCCAAAATCAAATAGATAGCATCAATCCATCTTCAAATACAGTGTTAAATCATTAATTTCAATCCATATGCAGTTTCATTCTAATTTATTATACTGAAATTCATATTAGTTCATTTATTCCTATTTTGAACTGCTGATGAATTATATTCAACCAATCTAACAAACAATCAATTAACAACCAATGCACGGCCAATTCAATCAAATCAATTGAATTTATATTCAATTTAATATTTACTTTGGTTTCCACATATTTGAACATCAATAAATTAATATCAGATTGATTTCTATTTAATTATCATCCATTAAATTTTTAAATCACAAATCAAATTTATTTAATTTCATTATCATTCATAACTCCACTTAACCAAAGTTAAGTTACAATTTCAAATCCAGTTAACTAATTGATATTTCTAATTAGTTTATTTTATTTCACAATCCAAATTCCGAACTTATTTCAAAAATCATCACTCGAATTTATTCTGTTTTAACTTATCTTAAGTTAAATCCTGATTTCCAATTTCATATTATAATTCTCATTCACAAACTATATATGTGAATTCTTCTGGTTATATTAACCAATCAAATCCAAATTTCCGTTTGAATTCCATTGAAAAAAATCAATCAAACCACAATATCTTAATAACTTAATAAAATTATTCCTTTTCTATATAAAAAATATAATTTGGGTAAACTTATATCATTTACCCTCATTACAAAACAACTGTATCCGTTGACATTTCAATGCTTCTCAACACTTAAACCGATCAAACAACACAATACAAAACATTTGTATACGAAATTTAGAAATATGCTCTCATATATATACACTCAAACTCAATCTAGGGTATTACTAACCCCATCTCTATTGAGTTATGCCACAGAGCCAAGGTTATTACTAAACCAATTACTCTGGTACCATTGTAACAGCCCACGAGATTTTCGACCTAAAAATAGACATAAATAAATTTACCGTATAACATGCCAACCTTCCAAGCAACGAAAACACATGAACGTTATCAGAAAGAAATTAGAGGGTGAGATAAGAAAGAAAGAAGGTTAAGAATAGAAGAAGAAGAATCAACACGACATAGAGTCTTACATCGCAGCAGAACGAATATAATATAGAAATAAATCTTTCTTGAGAGCTTTAAATAAAACTTACAATCATCAGATTTCATCAACACATATGGACAGCTATAATAACCTGTCCTCATATACAATCATGCAGCGGAATAAATACTAGATATCATACGTCCGAACACCTCCAGCTCATCTCTGGATTTCGCATCATCCGATAACCTGAACCTGTACAGCTCGCTCTAACCCGAGCATTACAAACGTCGAATCAGTCTGGTGAACCAGAGTGAGAAAAACGCACTAAGTTTAAAGGCATCACACGACTCGATTTTTACGCCAATTTTTTTTTAAAAGAAAAGGATAATCATATGACCAAATCCACACGTAAATACGGGACGATTTTTACCTTACGATAACTCAAAATGCTTTTGAAATCAATATCTTCTTGATATTATAATAATGTCTAAATACAAGTAAATATCAATCTAGCAGAATGCTTGCATCTCATGCTCCACATATATAGTATACAATCAAAACCATGGTCCCTTATTGGAGAATAGATTTCCTGGCAAGGTATGGGACCACCTTCCTGACAATGTACCTCTGGAGTTGAATACATTAGGGTTCAACTAGAACATCTTGCAACCCAGGCTAAACATGACAGGCCCCTCACTTTTCTTGAGGGTACCGAATATATCATTACCACGGTTGGGGGCCAGCCGAACCGATAGCATACATACATATATTAAAGGGACAACCGAAGGCATTTGATTTCTCCATGTCAGGTAATGGTATACACTTTTGATGGGTGCGACCCACATAGCCATGCGACCTACCCGATTTTGTAGTATTTCCTGTTTGATGAGGCATGAGGTCATAATTTATTAATTAGCTAATTAATTAAGTCTTTTCTTTTATAATATCTGTCCACCATCCACTTTGAATGCCACATCGTCAGATCCATCAAATCACTAATTGACGTCCGCAAAAATACTCAGGGCATTTAAGCAAAAAGAACGAATTCTTCTGCCACCAACAGAAGTACATTTGTAGAAATCTGTGTACGTAATCCTTTAGAAATAGATTGTCAGACACTCGTCCATATAAGTCATCCAGGACCACGATGAACCGAAGGCACCCTCCTACAACATCTTAGGTATCACCCTATAGATCATTAACGAGTAGTCCTTGAAATCCGTAGGTTCCAACCACCACATAATCACAGTATATCTCTGATTGTAGGTCAGATATTTTTAGTAATCCTTTCATTTACACGGTCTTCAATGCTCCATCTTTAATCTTCATTTTTTTCATATTTGCTGGTTTAGAATGGTTTTTTGAATATAAATTCGATTCCGGTCTTTCCATTCCACAATCATATTGGCCAGATTTAATAGTCGGTTATTTAACTCAAATAAACAATCATGAAAATAAATGAGTTCATTAGTTTAGTACTCAACATCACCTGGCCTTTTAATTAAAATTAATTAACCAATAGTTAATTTAAAACTTAAATATCCTTTCAATATTTCGAACATCGAATTCCACTTCTTATTTAACATAAGATTATTCTTAAAACAAATTCATTTCAATACTTAGGAAAATCCCATATCATATACAGTTTTCTATTATCACTATCAAAACATTAGCCACGTTATTATCTAATATTGGGAAATCAGTTCAACTTATCACCCGTAAAACAACGTTACGAAATCTCTTCTGTTTCATTACTTGAAACAATATCCAATACTTATTCTTATAGAATAAATCTATTTCGAAACTCCATTTTTCATTTCCTTTTTACCTCAAAATATTGTTATATTTTCATGCAATTTCCATTTATTTTTCTTTTGATTTGAAAATCTTATTTACGTATATTCTCGAGTTCTTTTATTCCCTTTTACTTTGGAAATCATATTATATATTCTTAAATCTTTTATTTTTGTTACTTCAACACTAATTAGTCCCTGACCGTAAATTGGTAAGAGAATAATTTCCCAAGTATTAACCCCGAAGACCGAAATCAACATCAGATTTACACTTAGAAAATCACCCTACTCAACAAATCTCCAGTTAGATTCTAATTCTTATATTCCTTATCTTAGTTCCTTATCAACTCATATTCTTCCAATTTTAATCCATTCAACCATTTCTGCTTTGAAAATATTGTTTCAATCCCATTCATTTCACTTATTTCCATTATTAGGTATCGCCAATTTAAAATCAACGCTTTGACCTCTCATTCCTTTTATAAACCTTGTTTATAACTTCGGATTAATATAAAACCCTTTTTGTCATGTTTCCTTTAGTTAATTCAATTGTTAAGTAATCATTTATTTTAAGCCAACATATTTGCTTAAAATTCCTTTCATAACTTTGTTATAAAAACTCGGGTTTTAAATATAAAACCGTTCATAACTCCTTTCAATATTCAATTAGATTTCATTTCAACTTCGGTTTCCTCTACTTCGACGAATTTCATTTACAAGGTAATTACTTGAATTTTTATTATTTAAAATAATACTTTACTTCAACATTAACTATTTCAAAATTAGATAATTGCTTTATTAATTAAAATAAATTTCTTTTTTAACTCTTATTAAAATTAAATAAATAAACGTTAAACTATCCCATTAGGTTAATTCAAACAAACTAATTTAATAATCAAGTACCAGTTAAACTGGTTGACATAATCAACTCAACCATAACTATCTTGTTAATCAATTGCAATTAGTCTTCCTTTAAATTAATTAATAATATAATTAATTAAATAATTTCATTTAATTGTTTCTTAAAAATAATTAATTCAACTCTTAACCATTAGGTTAATTTTTGCTCATCTGCTTATAAATCTTATTAACATAAGAATTTTCTTTATAAAAATCATTTTTATAATCACTTATAATTTTTAAATAATAAACAATAAATATTTATTCCCTTTTGATAACTTTTATTCAAATAATAGATTAAAATCCGTCTTCAGTTATAAAACAAAATATTATAACTTCATTTTGTTGATTTGTTTGACGGTAAGTCAATATTTATAGAACTATTGATTTTATAGGCCATATATTGCCAATTACTCAACCAATTCTGCCCATTGGTTAATATCAGAACAAACGTTGAATTATGATTCAAAAATCAATAAACAAATCAATCATCCTATCAGGCTGGTTAAACAGTTCATATAATTGTGATACGAAAATAAACAATAAATTTTGAGGAATTTGATTGGACCCCTCCAACCTGTTCTTCCCTATATTCATATATGTTAACAATTCATTTCATACAATAACATATCATTTTCATTAATAAATATGAAAAATCAATTCAACCAATGACGGTCAAGTGACAACAATACAAACATCCAACTAAATTTAACACGTTTATGTTATCATAAATGTAACCAACAAGGTAAGTTACCTCGTTTGGAAATAATCGTTAAAATAATGATTGAGTTTCGATTAAATGAAATGAACGTTTAATTTAAATCACTGATATAAAATATTTGGTATATAGGCAAACAATCATCAAATCATTCAACAACTAGCAACCATAACACACAAATAATAAAACCCAACTTATATAAAATATAAGTGGGATAACTGAGCGAGTTTAACTCACCTTGATTTTATTTCGCTGAGGCGGTTTTGTTAAAGTTAACTTAAACAGTGCTTTAATTTAACTGAAATTTCCAGTTGTCTTCATAATGTAGATCTCGTCGATGTGAGTCCAACGCTACCTGGATTGTCCGATTTGGATCATATATGAATGAGTTACTGATATTTTTGTTTAATGTAATTTAAATAAATTAATTGGTTTCTTAATATAATATACATATATATATATTAATTTAATTAATTACATTTAATCCCACTGGTTAAGGATAAAATGCGGCCCATTCAATTTCTCAATCCACCTCTTCATTTTGTCCGATAACCATCAGCGAAGCCTACCAAAACAAACCACGTCATAGTACATAAATTATTCTAACTAGATTAACTAAATTTTGTTTTGATTGATAATTGAACCTGTCGAATATATGCTAATAAATACGGGCTGTGTGATGACCCAAACTTCCGTAGAATGAAAGTAAGGATAATCATAGGAGCATAACATAATTTAAAACAATAACAGATCACAATTACATAGCAGAACATATAAATCATTGCAGCGGAAATGAAATGTCATCACAAACATCATCACAGAACATCATAGTACGCAGTACAGGATACACTTAGCAAAAAAACAGTTGTCTAAATTCAGGGAAAGAATTAAGTCTCAATCTACCAAAATACATCAATAACCAATATTGTCTCAATCTCAAGAAGAAAACAAAATATAAAAAGGAGAAGATCTTCCAACATCTTCAGCAGCAAACTTGAGTCCATAAAACATCCCTACCTGAAACCTGTCAATTGGCTGCCCGTGTGGAAAGAGGGCACCCAAGTTTGCAAAGTGAAACAAACTACGAGTCAGTCATGGGACTGGTATGAGAAATCTTACTAAACTAATAATATGGCCAATCACTGGACCACGCCGCTATCGCGGAACGAGTTTAATTCCATTGGATTGCCAGTGCATAAGTTTTATAAATTTTTAAGTCAAAAACAACAAAATGCTTTTTAGAAAATGAAACCATTATAAGACTCAAGTCCCATCACACAATGCAACGCACACGGAGGATAGAGTTTTACCTTACAATGATGAAAAATGCTTGATACGTAGAAAATAACATTATAATATTATTAGTGTCTAATATGTTTTTAAATAATTCAAAGTAAATGTATTAATCCTAGACGGCATAGTACCATATCCTACTATGTCGCCATATATAGATTTACAATCAAGACCGTAATGTCGCATTAGAGGTTGGTTTCCATCATGAGTCAAGGCTAGAAACGAACTTAGAAACGAACTCCTGACCGATTCGAGACACTCTAGCAACGTCTCATGCTGGCGAACCCTTGGATCCTACAGGGTCAGTCCACAAATACTTTAGTGGATTGGCAATTCCTGAACACACGCTTCCCGATCCTATTGGACGTATAAATTGGCCATTGCAACCAATAAAAATCCGAGGCGCCTCATTCTATCAATCACATAAGTAAAAATGTCGGGCCGTGTAAAAACCCAAACACCACTTCCAGCTAGAAAGAAACGTGTGCACTCCCTGCGTTCCCTTGTCCCGTTTTTTTGACTCTACTGGGGTGTGAGGCTCGTGAGGTAACGAAATACACAAAGCTATGCCTAAATAGGCTATGCTTTGGTCATCATCCACAGGGCTCTGATTTTCAACAAAAGCCCCGATCAATTGCGTCTTGGCATGCCATATTGACAGTCCATACAATGAGATCGATAACTGCCAATATATAACCTTCGAGCTCGTACGTCTCAAAGAAGGGTGTATACCAAAAGGATAAATTCCCCTGCCACCTCAGAAATATATTAATCGGTATCAATTAATTTACATGGCACGAAATTCAATGTCGGACACGCATCCATTTACAAGTCCGTTCTGGGTCTGAACGAAACCGGAGTCACCTAGGTGCTCGCGTATCCGGACGATCAACAAGTTCGTCCGGACAACTACCACTTTAACCCTTTATTGGTAGCTAGCCAATGCCAGGCATCAGTAGTTATCCATTCGACGTGAAGATCGCCGGTATTTAATCGCCGTCTTGAGTATCTTCAATTTTAGATCACCGTAAATTATTTGAAATGAGTTGAACTCGGTCATTTCAAATAATTTTTTGAATTACTATCATTTAAACCATAGATATTGTTAATATTAATTTATAAAATTTATCGGTATTTTTATTTATTTAAAAATAATTCAATATAATTAAATGACACTTCGGGTTAATAGCGGCCCTGGCGTTGTTTTTACCAAAATTTGTTTTACACAAATCTTGAAATCTAACCGTTGGATTTTGATAAAGTTTATATCATCGAAAAGATCTTCCCAAAACGGTCCTGACGGTTCCAGTTTTGAGAAAATCCGACGGTTGGATCTTACGGTATAATCGTTTGAAGTTACGATTGCCGAAACGCGAACTACCGCGCGCGATTCGTTTAAAATTTTAATTTATATTTAAATATAAATATAAATATAAATCATTTGGCGATTCCTACTATTTTTGTTGCAATTAAAGTGACCATAAACATTTCAACATTTAAATCAATTCTTTTATTTCACACGCAATGTCAATAAAAAAATGTGACTCTTACAATACCATCTTTTATTTACATCTAAAATGTAAACAAAATGTAACTTTTATTATAATGTTTTGTTTACAACCAATTTTGTAAACAAAAATGCAACTTACTCCTACGGTGTTGATTTTGCATCTAAATATGCATATAAAAATGAAATCTTTTCTACGTTGTTTATTTACATCTAAATATGAAAATAAAAATGAAATCTTTTAAATCATTTTTATTTCTATCCAATATACAAAATAAAAGTGTATATTCATTCTAATGTTTATGTTTACTTCTAAAATTACAAACAAAATGTAATTTTACTTCTAATGTCTTGTTGCATCTAAAATTGCAAACAAAAATGCAATTTTATTTCTACTGTTTTGTTTGCATCTAAAATTGCAAACAAAAATGCAATTTTATTTCTAATGTTTTTTTTGCATCTAAAATTGCAAACAAAAATGCAATTTTATTTCTAATGTTTTGTTTGCATCTAAAATTGCAAACAAAAATGCAACTTTATTCCTAGTGTTTTGTTTGCATCTAAAATTGCAAACGAAAATGCAATTTTATTTCTAATGTTTTGTTTGCATCTAAAATTGCAAACAAAAATGCAACTTTATTCCTAATGTATTGTTTGCATCTAAATTGCAAACGAAAATGCAATTTTATTTCTAATGTTTTGTTTGCATCTAAAATTGCAAACAAAAACAAAAATGCAACTTTATTTCTAATGTTTTGTTTGCATCTAAAATTGCAAACAAAAATGCAATTTTATTTCTAATATTTTGTTTACATCTAAAATTGCAAACAAAAGTATAGTTTTTTCTTATTTCAATGCATATTTGTGTTAGAGAATGCAAATAAAAGAATATTTTATATTTTAAAGTATATTTGCATAAAAGAATGCAAATAAAAGAACATTCTATATTTCTATATATATTTGCATAAAGGAATGCAAATAAAAGAAAATTTTATAATTCTATGTATATTTGCATAAAAGAATGCAGATAAAAGAACATTTTATATTTTTTAGGTATATTTGCATAAAAGAATGCAAATAAAAGAACATTTTATATTTTGCAATGTATATTTGCATTAACGAATTCAAATAAAAGAAATTTTTTATTTCAATGTATAAAGAATGCAAATAACGGAGTAATTTTTTCTCAATTCAATGATATAACAAAAAATGATATATTTTCCATTGTATTGACAATTCTATTTCAATACAATAAAAAGGATAAAATAATGTTTTAAGTTAAATTGATAATCCTATTTCAAAGCTCAAAAATGTTAAAAAGGTATTTTTAATATTGAATTGACAATCTATTCAATTCGACAAAAATAATTCAAATAATGTTTTGATGTTGAATTGGGAATCTAATGCAATTCAACATAACAAAATGATTTATTTTGGAATGGCAATTCTATTCCAAATCAATGGCTTTACAAAATGATTTATTTTATTGAAATGGCGATTCTATTCCAAATCAATAATTTTACAAAATGATTTATTTTATTGAAATGGCGATTCTATTCTAAATCAATAATTTTACAAAATGATTTATTTTATCGATTTGGAATTTCTAATCCAATGCAATTCAACATAACAAAGTGATTATTTTTTTATCGATTTGGAAATTCTAATCCAAATCAATAACACATCAAAGTGATTATTTTTATCGATTTGGAAATTCTAATCCAAATCAATAAATAAAAAATAATGATTATTTTATTGAAGCACAAACAAATCTGTGTTTATACATCACCAACAAACAGATAAAACATCAACAATATCATCACATAACAGAATTGAATTATACACATTCAATCGTCACATAACAATTAAATTAAATAATAAATTAATTATAAAAAGAAGAAATCTCACAGTCGTAACGCAATTTGGTCCAAAATTTGAATTGTTCGGAATTGGATATAGTCTGGACAGCAGCGTAGATCTCAGTTTCACGATTGAATAGGATCTGAAATTGTTCAGTTTTGAAATCGTATGTATTAGTTACGATTTATTTGAGATTGTAACATTTAAATATAATTAATTAATTAATTAATTTAAGGATTATACCTTCTTCCTCAAACCAGAAATCGGCCGTTAGTTAACCCAATTACTTCAGAACTAGGGTAGAACTTTGCTTCCGATCTGCAGCACCAGAGGACGATCAGAAGGCGGCGCGTCGAAGAGCTACAATCGGTGCACCAGGGGGACCACGCGCGTGCAGCTCGGTGGAGCCTAAGGGGAGGGAGGCGGTGATCTTTGGCGCGGGTTTGGGGGTCTGGTCCTCTGAGTTCGGGCCACCAGAGATCAATCAAGCCATATGAAAATGAAGAGCAAGAAAATCTCTTCAAAAGCTTGAACTGGAGTGAGGAATTTTATTTAGAGGATTGGTGGATATTAATGGTTGAATCTAGGACATTTTCAGCCATGAAAAATGTAGATGGCGGCGGCTAGAAGATGGTAAATAGTGATTAGGGTTTAGTTTGTATTAATTATAATATTTAAATGTAATTTTTACAAATAAATCCCTACATAATAAACTAATCCAATTTCAGTCTAACTGGAGTTGACTCTAGCCAATAGCCCCCGTTCCAGATCTAATGGGCTAGGTCTCGTCAGCCCAAACGACTGTCTGTGGCCTAAAATCTTTAATTTATTATTTAAATCATTTAAATAATAAATTTGATCGTCTATTTAAATCCACCGGGACGACATACGAACTCAGAAAAATCCAGGGAAATTATTTTTGGCTTTGTTTTGACGATACAGTCCTAACAAAATTAATTTCGTCGAATTCTGAGACTGTTCGAAAAATGGCTATTTTCAAGTCGATCAGATTTGACTGAAATTGACAAAACACATTTTTGTTTGCCACACTCACATATTAATTCGAAAAATTCTGAAAATTGAAACCTAGCAATAATTTGACATTCTGAATCCAACAAAAGTGGTTTCATCGAAAACGGAGGTCGTTTGAAAAATGGCCTTTTATACGGGCTATAAATTATATTATAACGACCATCCTGAATATTCAATTGGCCATATCTTTTGATTCGCACTATGAAATTTTGATTTTCAGATTCGTTGAAAAGATATTTTCAAACAGATTTAGATATTTTTGGTTTCACTAAAATCCGTTAAATTTTGAATACGGTACATTCGGTCAAAGTACATGTTTGACTTTTCAAACTACCATACTATTTCTAATTTCTTTAGGAATCAAAATGAATAATTTTGCTCTAACTTTAATTAAAATAGTTTTTTAATCGTTATTATTTAAAATAAATTATTTTAACTATTCAAAATTTACTGAAATAGCCAAAATAAAATTTTTAAATTGGTTTGGATTTTCCGGGTTGTTACAATCTCCCCCACTTAAAATCTTTTTGTCCTCGAAAAGGAAATAATGATAAAGTAGGAAACAAAACAGAAAATGCAAGGTATTGTAAATGTACCTCATAAAAGCTATTCGAAGATGTCCCATCTGCACTCGGGATAAGCCTGTTTGATGCTATCCAAATCTCGTTGTGCTGCTTCCTCCACAACTAAATCTGGATCATGAACATGCTTCCTAAGTTGGGACACATGAAATACATTGTGGACCCCTGGCAACCAGTCAGGTAGCTGCACTCTATAGGTGAGAGTTCCAATCCTTATGAGAATAGGAAATGGACCAATGAATCTCGGCGCCAATTTCCCAGTCTTCCCAAATCGAATTACACCTCTCAGAGGGGAAACCTTCAAGTATACAAGATCACCAACAGAGAATTCTAAATCACTTCTTCAAGTGTCTGCATAGCTCTTTTGTCGGCTTTGGGCAGCAAGCAATCGCTTCTTAATAAAATCAACTCTTTCCGAGGCTTCGCGAATCATGTCGGGACCCAACACCAATCGATTACCGGGTTCCACCCAACATGCGGGAGATCGGCATGGCCTGCTATATAATGCTTCAAATGGCGACATCTGCAGGCTTGCTTGATAGCTGTTATTATAAGGCAATTCGACCAAGTGCAAATGATCATCCCATGACCCACCAAAATCTAAGATGCATGCTCGCAACAAGTTCTCCAATATACAGTTCACCCTCTCAGTCTGGCCATCTGTCTGAGGGTGGTAAGTAGTGCTCATATTGAGCTTAGTCCTTAGCTCTTCTTGGAAAGCTTCCCAGAACTTGCTAGCAAATATCGGATTGCGGTCACTGACAATGTTGTTGGGAACTCCATGCAGTCTGACAATCTCTCTAAAATAAAGTTGCGCCAGACTCCGAGCTGTTCTATTGGATTTGACAGGAATGAAATGGGCAGTCTTTGTAAGGCGATCTACAATAATCCATATACTTCCATTGCCCTTCCTAGTCCGGGGTAAGCCATCAACGAAGTCCATAGAAATTTCGTCCCATTTCCAACCGAGAACCCTAGCGGTTGCAAAAGACCTGCTATCTTTTGCTGATCGTTCTTTACTTGCTGACAGGTGGGACATCTAGAAACATAAATGGAGATGTATCTCTTCATCGCCTTCCACCAAAAAGTATGCTTAAGATCGCGTTACATCTTTCTTACAACAGGAGGGATGCTGAGCTTAGACTTGTGGCATTCATCCATAACTTCCTTTTTTGGCTCGGGGATATCTGGCATGCATATCCGCCCTTGCAGTCTGAGGGTCCCTTTGCTGTCTATTTGGAAGCTTGGCGCTTCGCCCTTTCGAACTCGCTCACTGATCATCTGAATAAATCTATCACCTTTCTAGAGAGCAGAGATCTTATCGATTAAAGTAGGGGTAATAACGAGATTTGCAAGGATAAGGTTGGTATTGGTCGTATTCTTTCTACTAAGAGCATCTGCCACTACATTGGCTTTCCCTGGAGTATATAAGATGTCCAGGTCATAGGGTGCAAGGAATTCAACCCAACGCTGTTGCCTCAGGTTCAAATCTCTTTGGGTAAATAGATGCTTCAAGGATTTGTGATTCGTATATAGCTCGAATTTCTCGCCCAAGAGATAGTGCCTCCATATTTTTAAAGTAAATACTATGGCCATTAGCTCAAGATCATGAGTGGCATAATTCTTCTCATGTGGTTTTAATTGGCGGCTAGCATATGCGACAACCTTGTCTCTTTGCATCAGCACTGCACCAATACCTTAAATAGAGAAAAGAATAACATCTTAAAATAAGATTTGAAAAAAATGTCATTTACGACATGTTTATTCAGATGAAAAGGATTACCTTCTCTGGAAGCGTCAGTCTAGACTTTCAAATCCTGATTGCCATCAATGATGGTCAACACATGAGCAGTGATCAAATTTCTGTTTCAGCTCTTGGAAAGCTGCCTCACATTCAGGTGTCCATTTAAACTTGGTATGCATCTTAGTCAGCTTCGTCAATGGACAAGATACTCTCGAGAAATCCTTAACGAATTTCCGATAATAACCAGCCAGACCTAAGAAACTTCTGACTTCAGTGGGCGTAATAGGCAGCTTCCAATCTTTGATGGCCGAGATCTTTCCCGGATCTACTGATATGCCTTCCTTAGATACAACATGGCCGAGGATTTTCATCTCTTCTTGCCTGAATATGCATTTGGAGAATTTGGATTTCAGCACATTTCTACGCAAAATCTCCAAGACTTCCTTCAGATGTTTTTCATGTTCAATAGTGGACCTAGAGAAGATGAGAATATCGTCAATAAACACCAGCACAAATTTATTTAGAACATCTCGTAAGACTCTATTCATCAGATCTACGAAGTATGTTGGAGCATTGCATATACCGAAGGGCATCACTAGCCATTCACAAAATATACCTGGTCCTCTGAAAGCGGTCAAAGGCACACATTCTTCAACAATGAGTAGTTGGTGGAAACTTGTAGCTAGGTCCATCCTAGAAAATACTCATGCTCCGTTCAAGCGGTCCAGTAGATCATCAATGCGGGGCAGTGGGTATTTATTTTCCAGAGTTTGCTTATTTAGATCATGGTAGTCCACACATAACCTGAGTGTACCGTCTGACTTTGGGACGAAAACCACTGCTGCACCACAGCTTGAGAAACTAGGTCTGATCAAACCCTTCCACAAAAGCTGCTTGGTTTGATTGCTCAGCTCTTCCCTTTCTTTTGGCGACATTCTTCGAATGGGATGCACGACGGGCCTTGCATTAGAGACTAAGTCAATTCTTAAATCGATTTCCCTACGCGGAGGTAAGCTGTCTACTTCTTCGAACACATCCGCATAGTCTCTAACGATAGGAATATCCTCAATAGAAGCAGGAGTGACTTTTAGAGAAGACCAGAGTTCTTTCCTATCTGTAGCTGAGCCGTGGCATGGAATAACAATGATATCCCCAAATTTTATTTTGATTTTAACTATCCTTTCGACACAAAGTAACTCAGCCTCATATTTTTCTAGCCGGTCCATTCCATGTATGATATCATATCCATAAAAACTCATAATGATCAAATCAAAAGGGAATTGGAAGTAAGAGTAAGAGACAGGCACTCTACAATATTGATCAAGAATAAGCAAACCCCCTATCGGACTATGTGCTCTAATTGGTTCTTTGAGTTTTCTGGGTTTCAATTTAAGCGTTTTAATCGTGTCCACAGATACGAAACTTCTAGATGCACCCATATCAAACAAAACAGTAATAGGAATGTTTTTAATGTTAAGTGTACCTCCTAAAACATCAGGTGTACCTGCTTTGGAAGAAGCCGGTGCAGCCGCTCCGTCATAGACATGTGCCACCTGGGATTTCTTAAGCAAAGGGGAATCCTTAATGAGGTGTCCAGGCTTGTGGCAGTTAAAACATTCTCTTGGGCCACGGGGATTCTGTCCACTGCTCTGACTTGGTCCAGACTCGTTCCTTTTTGGCCTCTTCGGAGCTCGGCACTCATAGTCAAAATGCCCTATCCTCTGGAAATTAAATCACTTGACTTTGGATCTGTCTCTCTTCTTCTTCTTCTCTTGGGGCTTGACGGTGGAAGAGCTGTCCGCCTCAGTTTTCTTGTCCGACTCCTTCTTCTTGTTGTTGGCTTGATTCTTTTATTTCTCTTGCTGGGAACCCTTCTGATCAATCTCTTCAAATCTGCAAGCCATCTTGATTACTTTAGCAAATGGGCGCTTAATGTGTGCAGTCACCCTGTTATGGTACTTCCTTGCCAGACCATTGATAAACCTTTTATTTTTCTATAGCGGGTCTTGCACTAATTCTGGGGCATATCTGGAAAGCTCATCAAATTTCTTAACATACTCTAAAATAGTCATGCTCCTTTGTCGGAGGTGGGCGAACTCATCGTGGAGGCGCTCAACTTCGTGGGGGTGGAATGAACTTCTCATTGAATAGCTCCTTGAATTTTTCCCAAGTCATATTGGCTCATTACCTCCAACCATAGCTGTTTCCCACCAAATTTGGGCCTGGTCTTTCAGAAACCAAGTTGCCATAAATCGCTTTCTATGGTCCTCAAGCTCTAATCCTCCCAAAAAATTTTCCATCGTCTTAAGACATGCTTGCAACTCTGTCACCGTCTCTAGGCCTATATAATGCACACCTCCTAGATTTTTTATTTTCTTAGCCACTTTGTCAAGATCGAAAGCACGAGGGGGAGGTGGTGGTGGTGTCTCAACATCCAGAGTAGTCCCTCTCTGTGCAACCGGAGTCTCCTCTCTAGCCGGACCTCTAGCCCCACCTCTACCACAGGCTCTTGTATGTGCTCTGGTACTCATTTCTCAATTAGTCTGTATCATCAAGGAAAGAGTCAAACCATGAGAAATGACAATTTCCAAAGGAAAGATTTAAAATAGAGACATATGACGAAATGATAATGATGTAATGACTGATTAATATGTGTTATTCTGTTGTGCTCATTCTAGGACATTACTAATCCTATCTCTAATGAGCTACACGTCTTAGAATACTACTGATTCTATTAAGACGAATTGTTCTAAAAGTGTTATACTCCAAATGCTAAGGTTAACCTTTAGCTCTGATACCAAATGTGACGACCCAAACTTCCGTAGAACGAAAGTAGGGATAATCATAGGACTATAACATAATTTAAAACAATAACGGATCACAGTTACAAAGCAGAACATATAAATCATTGCAGCGGAAATGAAATGTCATCACAAACATCATCACAGAACATCAGAGTAAGCAGTACAGGATACACTTAGCAAAAAAAAAGATGTCTAAAACAGGGAAAGAAATAAAGTCTCAATCTCCCAAAATACATCAATATCCAATACTGTCTCAATCTCAAGGAGAAAATAAAAGATAAAAAGGAGAAGATCTTCCAACATCTTCAGTAGCAAACTTGAGTCCAGAAAACATCCCTACCTCAAACCTGTCAATTGGCTGCCCGTGTGGAAAGAGGGCATCCGAGTTTGCAAAGTGAAACAAACTATGAGTCAGTCATGGGACTGGTATGAGAAATCTTACTAAACTAATAATATGGCCAATCACTGGACCACGCCGCTATCACGGAACGGGTTTAATTCCATTGGATTGCCAATGCATAAGTTTTATAAATTTTAAGTCAAAAACAACGAAATGCTTTTTAGAAAATGAAATCATTATAAGGCTCAAGTCCCATCACACAATGCAACGCACATGGAGGATAGAGTTTTACCTTATAATGATCAAAAATGCTTGATACATGGAAAATAACATTATAATATTATTATTAGTGTCTAATATGTTTTTAAATACTTCAAAGTAAATGTATTAATCCTAAACGGCATAGTACCCCATCCTACTATGTCGCCATATATAGATTTACAATCAAGACCGTAATGTCATATTGGAGGTTGGTTTCTATCATGAGTCAAGGCTAGGAACGATCTCCTGACCGATTCGAGACACTCTAGCAATGTCTCAGGATTCGGACGCTGGCGAACCCTTGGATCCTGCAGAGCCCGTCCACAAATACTTTAGTGGATTGGCAATTCCTGAACACATGCTTCCCGATCCTATTGGACCTATAAATTGGCCATTGCGACCAATAAAAATCCGAGGCACCTCATTCCATCAATCACATAACTAAAAATGTCGGGTCGTGTAAAAACCCAAACATCACTTCTAGCTTGAAAGAAACGTGTGCACTCCCTACGTTCCCTTGTCCCATTTTTTGACTCTACCGGGGTGTGAGGCTCGCGAGGTAACGAAACACACAAAGCTTTGCCTAAATAGGCTATGTTTTGATCATCATCCACAGGGATCTGTTTTTCAACAAAAGCCCCGATCAATTGCGTCTTGGCATGCCACATTGACAGTCTATACGATGCGATCGATAACTGCCAATATATAACCTTCGAGCTCGTACGTCTCAAAGAAGGGTGTATAGCAAAAGGATAAATTCCCCCGCCACCTTAGAAATATATTAATAGATATCAATTAATTTACATGGCATGAAATTCAATGTCGGACACGCATCCATTTACAAGTCCGTTCTGGGTCTGAACGACACCGGAGTCACCCAGGTGCTCGCGTATCCGGACGATCAACAAGTTCATCCGGACAACTACCACTTTAACCCTTTATTGGTAGCTAACCAATGTCAGGCATCAGTAGTTATCCATTCAATGTAAGATCGCCGGTCTTCAATCGTCGTCTTGAGTATCTTCAATTTTAAATCGCCGTAAAATTATTTGAAATGAGTTGAACTCGGTCATTAAAAATAATTTTTCGAATTATTATCATTTAAACCATAGATATTGTTAATATTAATTTATACAATTTATCGCTATTTTTATTTATTTAAAAATAATTCAATATAATTAAACGACACTTCGGGTCAATGAGCGGGCCTAGCGCTGTTTTTACCAAAATTTGTTTTACACAAATCTTAAAATCTATCCGTTGGATTTTGATAAAGTTTATATCATCGGAAAGATCTTCCCAAAACAGTCCTGACGGTTCCAATTTTGAGAAAATTTGACAGTTGGATCTTACGGTATAATCGTTTGAAGTTATGATTGCCGAAAAATGAACTACCGCGCGCGATTCATTTAAAATTTTAATTTGTATTTATATATAAATATAAATATAAATCATTTGGCGATTCCTACTATTTTTGTTGCAATTAAAGTGATCATAAACTTTTCAACATTTAAATCAATTCTTTTATTTCACACGCAATGTCAATAAAAAAAATGTGACTCTTACAATACCAGCTTTTATTTACATCTAAAATGTTAAAAAAAATGTAACTTTTATTATAATGTTTTGTTTACAACCAATTTTGTAAACAAAAATGCAACTTACTCCTACAGTGTTGATTTTGCATCTAAATATGCATATAAAAATGAAATCTTGCCTACGTTGTTTATTTACATCTAAATATGCAAATAAAAATGAAATCTTTTAAATCATTTTTATTTCTATCCAATATACAAAATAAAAGTGTATATTCATTCTAATGTTTATGTTTACTTCTAAAATTGCAAACAAAATGGAATTTTACTTCTAATGCCTTGTTACATCTAAAATTGCAAACAAAAATGCAATTTTATTTCTAATGTTTTGTTTGCATCTAAAATTGCAAACAAAAATGCAAATTTATTCCTAATGTTTTGTTTGCATCTAAAATTGCAAACGAAAATGCAACTTTATTTCTAATGTTTTGTTTGCATCTAAAATTGCAAAAGAAAAAATGCAAATTTGTTCCTAATGTTTTGTTTGCATCTAAAATTGCAAAAAAAAAAATGCAAATTTATTCCTAATGTTTTGTTTGCGTCTAAAATTGCAAACGAAAATGCAATTTTATTTCTAATGTTTTGTTTGCATAACAAAAATGCAATTTTATTTCTAATGTTTTGTTTGCATCTAAAATTGCAAACAGAAATGCAACTTTATTTCTAATGTTTTTTTTTTGCATCTAAAATTGCAAACATAAATGCAATTTTATTTCTAATGTTTTGTTTGCATCTAAAATTGCAAACAAAAATATAGGTTTTTCTTATTTCAATGCATATTTGTGTTAGAGAATGCAAATAAAAGAATATTTTATATTTCAAAGTATATTTGCATAAAAGAATGCAAATAAAAGAACATTTTATATTTCTATGTATATTTACATAAAAGAATGCAAATAAAAGAACATTTTATAATTCTATGTATATTTGCATAAAAGAAGGCAAATAAAAGAACATTTTATATTTTTAGGTATATTTGCATAAAAGAATGCAAATAAAAGAACATTTTATATTTTGCAATGTATATTTGCATTAACGAATGCAAATAAAAGAAATTTTTTATTTCAATGTATATTTTCATAAAAGAATGCAAATAAAGGAGTAACTTTTTCTCAATTCAATGATATAGACAAAAAGTGATATATTTTCCATTGTATTGACAATTCTATTTCAATACAATAAAAAGGATAAAATAATGTTTTAAGTTAAATTGATAATCCTATTTCAAAGCTCAAAAATGTTAAAAAGGTATTTTTAATATTGAATTGACAATCTATTCAATTCGACAAAAATAATCCAAATAATTGTAACACCCCGCGAATTCTATAACTGTGAAATTAACAAATTAAAGTATAATTAATTTCAAATCAAAGAACTAAGGGAAACGGGATACGCCATTGCGTTCGTCTCGGAAAAATACGCGAAATAGAGTCCGAGTTTTCGAAAAACGGAGTCCGTATGAAGAAGATATGGCCTCCGGAAGTTTTTAATTCAAATTTAAATTCGAATATGGGGCCCAATGGGCCAGGATGGAAAAACGCCGCCTGACGCACCCAGGTCGACTGGGCTGTCGACCTGGTCTAACCAGGTCGACAGGGCTGTCGACAGGGCTGTCGACAGGCATGTCGACCTGGTCCAGAGCCAGGTCGAGCCCAGTCTAACCCGGCTGGCCTATGCTATGTTGGTCGATTTTCTGTGGTCTGCTTTGTCATTAGGGCTAGGTGGCAGGCTCTAATTGGTCTCTCCTTAGGATGAATGGCTACGATCAATCCAAGCAACATCAATGGTGCTAATCAGTTCCTAACCTCTATATAAACAACCCTAGACAAACCCTAATCTATTCATTCAAAAATAAGAATAAAGCCGCCATGTTGCTGAGGAACAACTAGGAGTAGCCACCAAATTGGAGAGAGGATTAGGAGGAAAATTCTAAAGCTTAAAGCAACCTAAACAAATCAATTCAACAAAGGAATTTGCGTCTCCAAACCCCTAAATTGGAGAATTCGCCACACCATTGTAAGTAGAGTATTACTTTGGTACGAACAAATAATTGTGTTGGTTTGTATGCTTGAATTGTGGCAATGAAGTAATTCATATTTGTGCGTTCTTATCAATTTATATACGTTTGGATTATGTTATTCAATTATAAAGAACTACATGCGCTAGTTCTATGCAAGTATACGTTTGGAATATTCGCAAATTATGTAATCCATGTTGAAGCTACATGTATGTAGTTGATTGATTTAAATACATGCAAGTTTGGGGCTTTGCTACTATGCCATCATGATGTATATTTTTGTGCATAAATCATTTTGTAAGTAATTGGAATAAGTTTGGGTTATTATAATCCATATGAAATTATGTTGAGAATTTGGCATCATGTATTAAGCCATGCTTTTGTACTAGAAAACCTATTTGCAAACTTATGAATATGGCTAGGCTATGAATGATATTTGGCATAATTGAAATCCATGATTAAGTCTATCTTGTTTACAAGAATTATATGATGACATATGTGGTACATAGTTAGGATTAGATTCAAAATCCCTTTTTGCAAGTTTACATGACTAAAGTAAGAATCATGATTTCATGTTAGAAATATTTATGCCATGCTTATGTTTGACATTATGCCATGCTTATGTTAGAAATATTTATGCCATGCTTAGGTTTGACATTATGCCATGCTTATGTTAGAAATATTTATGCCATGCTTATGTTTGACATTATGCATAAATAAAAGTATAGGTTCATGTTGTAGTTATGACTATGTGTCAATAATGATACCCAATTTAGACTCTTATCTCAACTACAAGTTCACATGCTTTGATTCATGTCACCTATGCTTTATGACCAAAGTATATGTCACTACTATGCAAGTACACCAGTTTCTATTTTGTATTTCCAACGTCATATTGCAAGTTCATACGCTCACCTTCCCCTTTTTGTGTATGTAATCATGCTTCAAGCCTCCCCTTTCGCATGGCTAAATTGGGCTTTAAAAGGCTAAGCCCAATATATATATAAACGGACGTGTAAAACGGGGGAAAATAACGTTGGGTTAAAATTAATTAATGAATGAAAATATAAAATAGAAGGGCCCAAATTCAAGTATGGGTTGGGCCCATGATTGGTGTAACCTTTACACCATTAACTTAATAATGGGCCGCAAATATTTACATATAAGAAATAAAGAAGAATGACAAGATATGTAAATGTAGAAAATACGATGTGTTTAACCCGAGGTTGGATTGAGTTGTGATGTAAACCTGCCCGGAACCGCCCGGCTGTCCAGTAGTCACAACAATACCTATCCAATGTGGGAGGTTAAACATGGAGCCCAATAAGGACCCGAGGTTAGACTGATTTGTGGCGTAAGACTGCCCGGAACCAACCGGCAACAGGCAGCCACAACAATACCTGTCTAATGTGAGAGGTCAGGGCCTTAATAAGACAATTAAGGCTGAGTCAGGATTGTTAGGATTAAGTGAACTAAAGACTTAATCAAAATGGAACATGCTAAACTAAACGGACTGGTGGGGGTTAGGTTAGGAAACACTTAACCAACTTAGCATGTAGGCTAGAGATAGAAAACCTAGTAACGGGGGACCCTTTTCAGCAGTAACCCTAGAAGGTGTATCAGGATACCCTGAAACTAGGCAGGGTGGGGCACGATTACTGGGCTGATTGTAAGTGGTCAAAGCGACGGCGGTGGTGTAGCAGTGTAGGTTCTAACGGGGTGCGGGCGTGCACACACTCCGGCGCAGAAAAATAAGGCACTGGACACCAGTAGCATACCTGTGCACTCTAAGGTTGTGTCGGGCCGCCACCATGGGACTTGATACACCCCATGGTGGGACCAGCATAGGTAACTACAACATTGGGGGCCGTAAGACACATGTAACTATGCGAGTAGGAGCCGATCATCATTGAATGGATCACATCACCCTGATATGGGGTGCCAATTGGAAACTAGTTTATATGGGTTCAGAGATTAACATGGGGTACGATAGTATATTCGACCCTAGACAACTTAACCAAGTTTATAGTGCTTGCCCACTTCTTGTTTATACTTATCATACCCAGTTCTTTATTCATAGACAAAATAGTACTAGACTTACTCAGGCTTTATGTCTGACTCTACTTTTCTTTTGTCTTCTTTTCTTCCGTTTCCCCCCCCCCCCCCCCCCCCAGGTCCACAGGGAGGGAACACAGCAGCTTGACCAACCTTAACATCCAGCTTGAAGAAGAGAAATGTATTGCTTGGACTTTCCTGTTTTGAACTATGGCTTTGGACAATCCACTATGGGGACTTTTGCAGTTTATCTATGTTTTATTTATGCTTCTTTAAATAATGTACTCAAGACAGATTATGAAAATGTTATGTTATGTTTTTTGGAAAGGATGTAAGACAATCATGGTGATGTTTTGTAACACGTATTTGCTTTTATGAAATAAAAGTTTGTTGTTCTTCCGCTGTTTACAAATATGTGTTCTTATATCTGTCTTGTATATCTGTGACTTGTACTTATAAACCTCCACCAAAATTAGGGCATTCCCTTTGAGAGTGACCCTAACGGAGGTGGGGTGTTTCACTTGGTATCAGAGCATAGGTTTACCAGATAAGATAAAAAGTTTTGAAAATTATTTTCAAAAAGGAAATTTAAAGAAGCATTTTTTAAAGAAAATATTATTTTATTTTAAAAAGGCAAAGTCCACTCCCCAAAGCCATAGGTACTATCTCTTATCCTTCGTTTTGAATCTATCCTTTTTGTTTCAGCATGTCTGAAGATCTTAACTTGCCAGAAGGGGTGCCAATACCTGGTTGGTTTAGACGGTTCTTAGAAGCAAGGGCCACTCAGCCAGGTCCTACCGTTCCTCCTCCCCCAGCTGCAGGGAATCATCCAGCTGCAGCGGCACCTTTTCCTCCACCTCCTCCTCGGGGAAACACTTTCGCTAAGATATGTAAAGATTTTAAAACTATGGGAGGAAGGGATTTCCATGGAACTGAGTCCTTCGTGGCTGCTAGAAATTGGCTGAAGGAAACGGAGGACCTATTCATCATCTTTGAGGTAGAAGATAGACAAAAAGTACAATTGGCAGTGTGGCTATTGAAGGGCGAGGCTTCCTACTGGTGGGAAGTCACAAATGCTGAAAGACCAGTGGAGACATGGGAGGACTTTAGGGCAAGGTTTGAGACCAAATTTCTCTCAGATGCAGAAAGAAGTTTGCAGTTAGAAAAATTCTTATTTCTTAAACAAGGGGACAAGACAGTCCGAGAGTATGTGAATCAGTTCGATGTGCTGGCTAGGTTTGGGCTTGACCTAGTCAACACCCCGCACAAGAAGGCTCTCCGTTTCGTCAAAGGGTTAAATGAGCCATTACACAGTTTGGCCATGACCCATATACCCATGGGAGCCACGTATGAAAGATTGGTGCAAATGGCATTGCTGAATGAAGAGGATAAGGGCAAGAAGGAGACAAAGGCAGAAAGCTCTCAAGGGAAGAAAGAGGGTTTGCAGCCTAAGAAGGCGGACTTTAAGAAAGGCGGGAAAGGCAACAAAGAGAAGAGGAAGTGCAATTTCTGTGGCAAAGTGGGGCACTTAGTAAAGGACTGCCGGAAAAAGAAGGCCAAGGAGAATGGTGGGTGCTTTTCTTGCGGTTTGACGGGCCACAGGGCTAAGGACTGCCCAAAGAAACGAGGACAGGGGCAGAGGGCTGGATCCACCCCAGGGGCACAGGTTCATGTGCTAGAAGCGCCACCTCTGCAACAGCGAGGTATAAATACTTCTGTAGAAAGTGTAGTTTATCTTTATGATCACCCCGTTCGCACTTTATTTGATTCTGGCGCATCACACTCCTTTATCTCGTCTGCTTTAGTAGAATCTCTGCACCTAAAAACTAGTATGGTAGAGGACCCCTTAATTGTTTCAAACCCAATTGGGGGCCCAGCTCATTTGTCTATGATCTGTTTGGGATTGAAAATTTCCATTCTAAGCGTAGAATTTCAATGTAGTGCCTTTGTTTTGGGCTTTTCGGGGTATGGTTTGATTTTGGGCATGGATTGGCTATCCAGTAGTGGGGCCATCCTTGATTGTGAGAAAAGGGTTGTTAGGCTCCTAACCCAGCTCGGTAATACTTTGGAAATTTCTTGTAATCCCTCGCATGCGGTTATGCTTAGTTATCTTGAATCGCTAGATGCCTCTGTTGAAAATTTGCATTCAGTTAGAGTGGTCCGGGAATATCCGGATGTCTTTGAAGAGGTGAAGGGCTTGCCTCCGAAGCGGGAAATAGACTTCCGCATATATCTTGTAGATAATGCAAAGCCCGTTGCGTTGCCCGTTAGACACATGGCTCCACGAGAAAGGAAAGAGCTCAGTAAAAAGATTAAAGAGCTTCTAGAAAAGGGGTTCATTAGGAGGAGCATTTCAGAATGGGGCGCTCCAGTGGTGTTCGCTACAAAGGCGGATGGTTCACTCCGTTTATGTGTTGACTATAGGGAGCTCAACAAGCTAACGAAAAAGAATAGGCACCCTCTCCCTAGAATTGACGATTTATTTGACCAGCTTGTAGGAGCGTCTGTTTTCTCCCAACTCGATTTAGCAACCGGTTTTCATCAGCTAAGGGTGGCTGAAGATAGCATCGATAAAACGGCATTCAGAACCCCAGACGGCTTCTTTGAATGGCTTGTCATGCCTTTCGGCTTGACAAATGCACCTGCTTACTTCGTGGACCTGATGAGTAGGGTATTTAGAGATTTCCTCAACAAATTCGTAGTGGTCTTCGTAGATGATATCCTTATCTTCTCAAAGAGTGAAGAGGAACATGCTCAACACTTAAGGGAAATCATGGAAACTTTGCGAGTCCATCAACTAAAAGCCAAGTTCTCCAAATGCCACTTTTGGAGGGAAGAGGTGAGGTTCCTTGGGCACATAGTATCCAAACAAGGGTTAGCGGTGGACCCTGCTAAGGTAGTGGCGGTACAGGATTGGAAGACACCAAGGAATGCGACTGAGGTCCGAAGCTTTCTAGGACTAGCGGGTTTCTATCGAAAGTTCATAAGGGATTTTGCGAAAATCTCAGCTCCGCTCACGAAATTGACTAAGAAGAATCTAGTGTTCAATTGGGACTTGGATTGCGAGTTTGCTTTCCAACGATTGAAAAGGGCTCTCACAACAGCCCCAGTTTTGACGCTGCCAGATGGGAGCAAGATGTTCACTGTTTATACGGATGCATGTGGGACAGGGCTAGGCGCCGTCTTAATGCAAGAAGGAAGGGTAGTAGCTTATGGCGGGAGGCAGTTGAAAGCGCACGAAAAGAACTACCCAACCCACGATCTTGAGTTAGCCGCCATCGTCTTTGCACTCAAGTCTTGGCGACACTATCTCCTAGGTGAGAAGTTCGAACTTTACACTGACCATAAATCGTTGAAATATCTTTTCTCGCAGAAAGATCTTAACTTGAGGCAACAAAGATGGATGGAGTTTCTTGCCTCATACGATTTCGAAATCTCCTACACTCCGGGCAAAGGCAACGTAGTGGCAGACGCGTTGAGCCGAAAGAAATTGACCCTAAGCCCATTGTTTGTTGAAAGACAAAGCCTAGAGTTTATAGCCAGCTTCGACTTTAGGCCTTCCTCCGATTTCGTACCAGCCTTGCTAGCATCTCTCGAAGTGCGCCCAATTTTAGTAGATTCGGTAGGGGCAGCACAACGCGAAGACCCTCAGCTTGTGGAAATGATTGATAGGCTAATTAGGGGTGAGACTTCAAGTCACCTCAACAGATACTCCATTGACGATAAGGGTTTACTAAGGCGAGACGGAAGACTATGCGTCCCACAGACAAAAGATTTAATAAAGAAGGTTCTCGAGGAAGCACATCACTCCAAGATGACGATACATCCAGGCGGAGATAAAATGTACAAAGACATAAAAAGGACTTTCTTCTGGAACGGCATGAAAAAGGACGTGGCAGAATTCGTTTCTAAGTGTATGGTGTGCCAACAGGTTAAAGCGGAACAGAAAAAGCCTGGCGGACTGCTGCATCCTCTAGAGGTCCCACAGTGGAAGTGGGATAGCATCTCAATGGACTTCATCGATGGACTACCTAGGTCTAGAAGAGGCAACACTAGCATTTGGGTAATAGTGGATAGGCTTACTAAAAGCGCCCACTTTTTACCTGTCAAAAGTAAAAGAACTGCCTCATCCCTAGCATCACTTTACCTCAGGGAAATCGTTCGACTCCATGGAATACCATCTAGCATTGTTAGTGACCGAGACCCCATCTTCACCAGTGAGTTTTGGCGGAGTCTGCAAGAAGCAGTAGGAACGCAATTATGCTTGAGCACAGCCTATCATCCCCAAACCGACGGCCAAACAGAGAGAGTGAACAGAGTTTTGGAAGACCTCTTAAGACTATGCGTCCTTGACTTCGGAGGGACATGGGAAGACCACCTTCCTTTGGTGGAATTTGCCTACAACAACAGCTATCAAGCAACCATCGGAATGGCGCCCTTCGAAGCCTTATATGGAAGACCGTGCCGATCGCCCACTTGTTGGTGGGAGTCCATGGATAAGCTCATACTTGGACCAGACATGATCCGAGAGACTTCAGAGAAAGTAGACTTAATACGAAGAAGGATGAAGACGGCCCAAGACAGACAAAAGTCCTATGCCGACAAGAGGAGGACCGACCTTGAATTTGAGGTTGGAGACAGAGTTTTTCTCAAGGTATCACCGCTAAGGAACGTTGTTCGTTTTGGAACCACAGGAAAACTAGCACCAAGGTTCGTAGGGCCATTCCCTATTATCGAGAAAATTGGGAAAATGGCCTATATATTAGAGCTACCCGAGAAGTTGGCTGGAGTCCACAACGTTTTTCACGTTTCACATCTCCGAAAATGTCTACATGAGTCTGCTGAAGTGGTAGAGCCAAATATCCTCGAAGAGGCCGAAGTGGAACGCGAAGCAACCATAAGAAAGGTTCCAACCCGCATCTTAGGAACGGAAGTGAAGAAGCTACGCAACCGCGAAGTCAAGCTCGTCAAAGTTCAGTGGAGCGACGCCGAGGGAGACGCGACTTGGGAAACTGAAGCTAGAATACGCACTGCCTACCCTTTTCTGTTCGAGGGTACATCCTTGATCTTTCTTTTTCCTTAAGTTGCGCTTTTATCTATCTTTTAGTTAGAAACCTTTTGGATGGAAACATGTAGTTGAAACATGTTATGGATGATGGGTGCAAGTGGTTGCAAGTGATTGCTAGTGGTTGCTCGTGGTTGCATATACACACAATCTAGGTTTTAGATCGGCTCAGTCACTTCATATTGCATATGCATATATGTTTGCATTCGTATATGGTTGAACTTTAATGTGTTGTCATATGGATGTTGCATTTGTATTGAATGGTTGTGCACTCATGTAGAATCAAGAATAGGGAAATTTGCATACATAATGGATTCATGGCACTTACATAATTCGCATTAAGGAGGTCAACTGAATCAGTAGACCGCCTGATTTTGCATTAGATAAGTACATGTACACACACACTTCGCATATGATCATGAAGCATTAGAAATATTTTAAGGACAATGGATGCTTGTGTTTGATGGATGAGTAGATGGATGATTGGATGTTAGGATATACATTCCTCCTAACTTGAAGATTTCGGGGACGAAATCCTTTTAAGTGGGGGAGAATGTAACACCCCGCGAATTCTATAACTGTGAAATTAACAAATTAAAGTATAACTAATTTCAAATCAAAGAACTAAGGGAAACGGGATACGCCATTGCGTTCGTCTCGGAAAAATACGCGAAATAGAGTCCGAGTTTTCGAAAAACGGAGTCCGTATGAAGAAGATATGGCCTCCGGAAGTTTCTAATTCAAATTTAAATTCGAATATAGGGCCCAATGGGCCAGGATGGAAAAACGCCGCCTGACGCACCCAGGTCGACTGGGCTGTCGACCTGGTCTAACCAGGTCGACAGGGCTGTCGACAGGCATGTCGACCTGGTCCAGAGCCAGGTCGAGCCCAGTCTAACCCGGCTGGCCTATGCTATGTTGGTCGATTTTCTGTGGTCTGCTTTGTCATTAGGGCTAGGTGGCAGGCTCTAATTGGTCTCTCCTTAGGATGAATGGCTACGATCAATCCAAGCAACATCAATGGTCCTAATCAGTTCCTAACCTCTATATAAACAACCCTAGACAAACCCTAATCTATTCATTCAAAAATAAGAATAATGCCGCCATGTTGCTGAGGAACGACTAGGAGTAGCCACCAAATTGGAGAGAGGATTAGGAGGAAAATTCTAAGGCTTAAAGCAACCTAAACAAATCAGTTCAACAAAGGAATTTGCGTCTCCAAACCCCTAAATTGGAGAATTCGCCACACCATTGTAAGTAGAGTATTACTTTGGTATGAACAAATAATTGTGTTGGTTTGTATGCTTGAATTGCGGCAATAAAGTAATTCATATTTGTGCGTTCTTATCAATTTATATACGTTTGGATTATGTTATTCAATTATAAAGAACTACATGCGGTAGTTCTATGCAAGTATACGTTTGGAATATTCGCAAATTATGTAATCCATGTTGAAGCTACATGTATGTAGTTGATTGATTTAAATACATGCAAGTTTGGGGCTTTGCTACTATGCCATCATGATGTATATTTTTGTGCATAAATCATTTTGTAAGTAATTGGAATAAGTTTGGGTTATTATAATCCATATGAAATTATGTTGAGAATTTGGCATCATGTATTAAGCCATGCTTTTGTACTAGAAAACCTATTTGCAAACTTATGAATATGGCTAGGCTATGAATGATATTTGGCATAATTGAAATCCATGATTAAGTCTATCTTGTTTACAAGAATTATATGATGACATATGTGGTACATAGTTAGGATTAGATTCAAAATCCCTTTTTGCAAGTTTACATGACTAAAGTAAGAATCATGATTTCATGTTAGAAATATTTATGCCATGCTTATGTTTGACATTATGCCATGCTTATGTTAGAAATATTTATGCCATGCTTATGTTTGACATTATGCATAAATAAAAGTATAGGTTCATGTTGTAGTTATGACTATGTGTCAATAACGATACCCAATTTAGACTCTTATCTCAACTACAAGTTCACATGCTTTGATTCATGTCACCTATGCTTTATGACCAAAGTATATGTCACTACTATGCAAGTACACCAGTTTCTATTTTGTATTTCCAACGTCATATTGCAAGTTCATACGCTCACCTTCCCCTTTTTGTGTATGTAATCACGCTTCAAGCCTCCCCTTTCGCATGGCTAAATTGGGCTTTAAAAGGCTAAGCCCAATATATATATAAACGGACGTGTAAAACGGGGGAAAATAACGTTGGGTTAAAATTAATTAATGAATGAAAATATAAAATAGAAGGGCCCAAATTCAAGTATGGGTTGGACCCATGATTGGTGTAACCTTTACACCATTAACTTAATAATGGGCCGCAAATATTTACATATAAGAAATAAAGAAGAATGACAAGATATGTAAATGTAGAAAATACGATGTGTTTAACCCGAGGTTGGATTGAGTTGTGATGTAAACCTGCCCGGAACCGCCCGGTTGTCCAGTAGTCACAACAATACCCATCCAATGTGGGAGGTTAAACATGGAGCCCAATAAGGACCCGAGGTTAGACTGAGTTGTGGCGTAAGACTTCCCGGAACCAACCGGCAACAGGCAGCCACAACAATACCTGTCTAATGTGAGAGGTCAGGGCCTTAATAAGACAATTAAGGCTGAGTCAGGATTGTTAGGATTAAGTGAACTAAAGACTTAATCAAAATGGAACATGCTAAACTAAACGGACTGGTGGGGGTTAGGTTAGGAAACACTTAACCAACTTAGCATGTTGGCTAGAGATAGAAAACCTAGTAACGGGGGACCCTTTTCAGCAGTAACCCTAGAAGGTGTATCAGGATACCCTGAAACTAGGCAGGGTGGGGCACGATTACTGGGCTGATTGTAAGAGGTCAAAGCGACGTTGGTGGTGTAGCAGTGTAGGTTCTAACGGGGTGCGGGCGTGCACACACTCCGGCGCAGAAAAATAAGGCACTGGACACCAGTAGCATACCTGTGCACTCTAAGGTTGTGTCGGGCCGCCACCATGGGACTTGATACACCCCATGGTGGGACCAGCATAGGTAACTACAACATCGGGGGCCGTAAGACACATGTAACTATGCGAGTAGGAGCCGATCATCATTGAATGGATCACATCACCCTGATATGGGGTGCCAATTGGAAACTAGTTTATATGGGTTCAGAGATTAACATGGGGTACGATAGTATATTCGACCCTAGACAACTTAACCAAGTTTATAGTGCTTGCCCACTTCTTGTTTATACTTATCATACCCAGTTCTTTATTCATAGACAAAATAGTACTAGACTTACTCAGGCTTTATGTCTGACTCTACTTTTCTTTCGTCTTCTTTTCTTCCGTTCCCCCCCCCCCCCCCCCCAGGTCCACAGGGAGGGAACACAGCAGCTTGACCAACCTTAACATCCAGCTTGAAGAAGAGAAATGTATTGCTTGGACTTTCCTGTTTTGAACTATGGCTTTGGACAATCCACTATGGGGACTTTTGCAGTTTATCTATGTTTTATTTATGCTTCTTTAAATAATGTACTCAAGACAGATTATGAAAATGTTATGTTATGTTTTTTGGAAAGGATGTAAGACAATCATGGTGATGTTTTGTAACACGTATTTGCTTTTATGAAATAAAAGTTTGTTGTTCTTCCGCTGTTTACAAATATGTGTTCTTATATCTGTCTTGTATATCTGTGACTTGTACTTATAAACCTCCACCAAAATTAGGGCATTCCCTTTGAGAGTGACCCTAACGGAGGTGGGGTGTTTCAATAATGTTCTGACGTTGAATTGGGAATCTAATGCAATTCAACATAACAAAATGATTTATTTTGGAATGGCAGTTTTATTCCAAATCAATGACTTTACAAAATGATTTATTTTATTGAAATGGCGATTCTATTCCAAATCAATAATTTTACAAAATGATTTATTTTTTTGAAATGGCAATTCTATTCCAAATCAATAATTTTACAAAATGATTTATTTTATCGATTTGGAAATTCTAATCCAATGCAATTCAACATAACAAAGTGATTATTTTTTTATCGATTTGGAAATTGTAATCCAAATCAATAACACAATAAAGTGATTATTTTTAACGATTTGGAAATTCTAATCCAAATCGATAAATAAACAATAATGATTTTTTTATTGAAACACAAACAAATCTGTGTTTATACATCACCAACAAACAGATAAAACATCAACAATATCATCACATAACAGATCTGAATTATACACATTCAATCGTCACATAACAATTAAATTAATTAATTATAAAAAGAAGAAATCTCACAGTCGTAATGCAATTTGGTCCAAAATTTTAATTGTTCAGAATTGGACCTAGTCTATACAGCAACGTAGATCTTAGTTTCATGATTGAATAAGATCTAAAATTGTTCAGTTTCGATATCGTATGTATTAGTTACGATTTATTTAAGATTGTAACATTTAAATATAATAAATTAATTAATTTATTTAAGGATTTATACCTTCTTTCTCAAACCAGAAATCGACCGTTAGTTAACCCAATTACTTCAGAACTAGGGTAGAACTTTGCTTCCGATCTGCAGCACCAGAGGACGATCAGAAGGCGGCGCGTCGAAGAGATACAAGCAGTGCACTAGGGGGCCCACGCGCATGCAGCTCGATGGAGCCTAGGAGGAGGGCGATGGTGATCTTTGGCGCAGGTTTGGGGGTCTGGTCCTCTGAGTTCGGGCCACCAGAGATCGATCAAGCCGTATGAAAATGAAGAGCAAGAAAATCTCTTCAAAGCTTGAACTGGAGTGAGGAATTTTATTGAGAGGATTGGTGGATATTAGTGATTGCAGCTAGGACGTTTTCAGCCAGGAAAAATGTAGATGGCGGCGACTAGAAGATGGTGAATAGTGATTAGGGTTTAGTTTGTGTTATTTATAATATTTAAATGTAATTTTTACAAATAAATCCCTACATCATAAACTAATCCGATTTCATTCTAACCGGAGTTAACCCTAGCCAATAGCCCCCGTTCTGGATCCAATGGGCTAGGTCTCGTCAGCCCAAACGACTGTCTGTGGCTTGGAATCTTTAATTTATTATTTAAATAATAAATTTGATCGTCTATTTAAATCCACCGGGGCCACATACGAACTCAGAAAAATCCAGAAACATTTTCTGGCTTTGTTTTGACGATACGATCCTAACAAAATTAATTTCTTCGAATTTTGCGACTATTCGAAAAATGGCTATTTTCAAGTCGATCAGATTTGACTGAAATTGACAAAACACATTTTTGTTTGCACGCTCACATATTAATTCGAAAAATTCTGAAAATTGAAACCTAGCAATAATTTGACATTCCGAATCCAACAAAAGTGGTTTTGTCGAAAACGGAGGTCGCTTGAAAATGGCCTTTTATATGGGGTATAAATTATACTATAGCGACCATCCTGAATATTCAATTGGCCATATCTTTTGATTCCTGCTATGAAATTTCGATTTTTCGGATTCATTGAAAATATATTTTCAAATAGATTTAGATATTTTTGGTTTCACTAAAATCCGTGAAATTTTGAATCCGGTACATTCGGTCAAAGTACGGGTTTGACTTTTCAAACTACCATACTATTTCTAGTTTCTTTAGGAATCAAAATGAATGCTTTTGCTCTAACTTCGATTAAAATTAATTTTTAATCGTTATTATTTAAAATAAATTATTTTAACTATTCAAAATTTACTGAAATAGCCAAAATCAAAAATTTAAATTGGTTCGGATTTTCCGGGTTGTTACAGGCTGACCCATCCCATCTCTCTTCCCTCTCGTATTTGCTCCTTCATCATTCACTAAACAGAACCCACGCTGCCTATTATTTTCACACCACTGCAACTCCATACGTTCTGATAGAAAATATCACCATTGCTTCAATTAATTCTGCCCCTTTTATCTTCTCATGCAAACCCAAATATATCTCCCATGCACAGTAACGTCTTCCCAGTTTCACATTTTGTTTTTTTATTATTCTTTTTTTATTTGCGTTGAAACAGGAAACAACCGAGTTTCCTATCCATGTCACTGCTGCCTTTCCTTCAAGCTACAACTACATACGCCCTTTACTTATCCCTTCGTTGTTAATGCGATATCAACCGAACGTATCCAATAGTTCACCGCCGCACCCTGTATGGACCGCCGAAACTGAAGGATAATTCGATCAAATTGATATCCAATAAATAATCGTTTAACTAATTAAACAAAGGATCTATGCGAGAAACATGTAAATCGAACAATTAAAATGAATTAGGGTTTATACCTTCGAACCCGAATCCGTGAAGAACCAAGTGAAAAACAAATCAGAAGAGATGATGAAGCATCGAATCGTTAGGATCAGCAAATCATCGTCCCTCTACTAGTATCCACACGGACGCTATCACTCAGATCGAATCCAAGGAAGGAAGAAAAGAATGGTGCTAGCCGCCATTCTAATTAGGGTTTTATTACAGAGAAAGGGATAATCGGTTGGCCTCTTGTTTTGGATCTTATCACTTATATTATGGTTCACCCTACCATTTAAAGTGATAAGTTACCCCTTTAAACTAGCAAGTGTACCATAAAACTAAGGTTCCGACCAGTATACCATTTCAACTCTAATTAAAATATCAACGATTAATATTTTATTTACCTAATGAATGCCTTTTTTTTTTTGTCACGTCCTAAATGTGTGAACCTATAGGTTACTACAACGTTGGCAATGGTTTTAAATCGTATTTAAAACCATAAACAGTGATTGGCATCTAGCAATACGTCGCTGCTACCCAAGTTATAATAAATTATCGATTCGATACAACCTTTTCTGTGAGCAGTGTATCAATGCAATATAATCCTTTTAACCGATATATCCAGGATTAAACTAGAGGCATGGATCGTATCATCCTCTTTATAATTTAATCCGTTTTTCTTGATCGATGAGTAGACTGTTTAAAACAAATCAATATTTGAGCACGGCCATGCATTTCATAGTCTCACTCAATCAAGAGGCCCATGGATATCACTACGAATATACCGTAGGGTTAAATTCCATCTAGAACATTCATAATTTTCATTCGATTTGAAATGTATCCAATAATCACCGTTATCGATACTCTATTACGAAATAACTTTAGATGATATCAAAACACAAATATCCTCGAATAAAATTATAATGATTTCAGGTCTGAGGACCATTACATCACTATCACTATGAGAATAACTTATGATACTATTAATTGTATTCCATGGAATTATCTCATGGTGGGTCAGCCCAATACGGTATTCTCCAATACGTATTTATATTTTGACTTTAATATCATGTATATTAATGATCAATGAGATGTGATCATCAGTCAATCAATATACTAGTCTCACTGCTTTATTGTTGTCCTATATTAAACAATAAAACTCGACTAGGGACATTTAAAAAATATAATACTTATCACATTATATAATCTCAAGTTCAGTCTTACTCGAACTATATAATTCCGTATTATTATTCTAAGGACTTCTATTATATTAATATTTATATTACGCAGTAAATATAACATACAGAATAATATTTTATTCCAAATAAAATAATAACATCAACAGTGTTATCAATCTCATCAAATGAATTGCCTCTAGGGCACAAACTCTAACAGAAACTTCATCAGTCACCACCAAAAGTTGTGCCCCTCCTTCCTCGACATGCGGACCAACCTTCGCCCTCCCTCTCGCTTTCGATTTCCTGCAGCATAGTTTCGAAAGCAGGCTATTTCGAGCCTCGATCTGGCCAAACCACCATACCAGAATCAATCGTAACAGTCAAGATGATAGAGCATGATGAGCTTAACAACTTTGATGAAGAAGGTTTTCAAAATTATTGAGTGATCGAAGAGAAAATTCATGAAGAAAATGGTGGCTTCTCGGTCGTTGGTTTTATTTGAGGCGGTGTGTTATATAGTTGATTATGCAGCATTGTTTTGACCAACGAAATGGAAAACTAGGGTTATAGACTGACTTATATAGGAAAGGAATATTAATATTTTATTATATTAACTTCGCTATGAAATATCGTTTTAAAACCAGAACATACGACGTCCATTCGAGACGAAACTCCTAATCCTAGCATAAAAAATACTCCGGACACGATGGGACAAATTTCATCGAATTCCGAGGTCGTTTGTAAAAAGTCCTTTATAAATGACATGTTAAATATCACGCGTTTAAATTTCTCATGATCACAGAATAAATCCAATCAACTTGAAACTTTGAAATCCTACTAGACCTTTTCATTACGGATCTAATGAAACTTGTTTCATTAAAAGTGGATTTCGTTTGGCTTGCCTTTTATTCCTTTAAAGTTACACCCGTCTAAATTGGCCAAAATAATATAAACTGTTAAGGCGTTTATTGTTCACATAATCAAACAGTAAGTCTGAATGGTACCAAAATCGAAATCTTATAATAATTAAGTAATATGAATCCAATGACTCAAGTTTCATCGCATTTCGAGACTATTTCCCCGTACGCTATTTTTATATGCCAAACAATGCTATTTTGGACACCAGAATACCCGATGTCCAAAAATAATAAACTACCTACCTATTCTGACTCTAAACGTCAATACAAACTCAACGGAATTGGTTTCGTGGCTAAATTCGAATGTCTGCTCAGGTTATACACAAATAACCCTCTATTAAATTAAATTGATTTAATTACGCGCTATAAAATGACTAGGCGTTTACGGATACCGTTGTCACATGCGAAATTGGTTTGCCACGAAATTTGATTTCATGTAATAACTTAACGTTATGGTTCCAATAAAACCAATTTCATCGAAAACCGAAGCCGTTTGCAAAATTGTTATTTTAAAGGCCTATATATAATATCAATTAAATGTTATAAAAATCCAAAATAATCAAATAAAATAATAAAAAAATATTATCGTAAATATCCAAATAAAATTGTCATATAGCTTCAAATATAAACAATATGGGTTTTACAATTCAAAATCATCAATTTCGAGTTAAGACAGTATCCAAATTATATTAAAACTCTATTATATTAATTAATAAACGTTATATTTTAATAACGATTTCCATAGCGACTATTTTAAAATTTGATTTGGACATAACTAACAAACTTAATACGAAATCTGAATTTTTCTCTTTCATTAGAAAATTATAATCAACAAGATTCCAACATTTCTTGTTTCATAGAATTCCGACGTATATCGGATCCGGTATTTTCAACTGAAGTTCAAATAGTGATTTACGAACTATCATGCCATTTCGAGCTTGATTTATAATTATATAAATTAACGTTAAAACTTCATTTTAATAAACGAACTAAATATTAAAAACCAATAATATTCCAAATAAAATATTTAAAATAATAAATTAAATTAAATATTTGGCTACAAAAAATACATGACATTACATCGATGTTTGAAATATACCCCTTTGATTAATAAATACTATGCTTAAATAGTGATTGATTATTGTGTAAATACCCTATTAAATATATAACACCATTTATTGTTATATTGGATGTTATCATGGTTGTTGATAATGTGGTATGTGCTACCCCGGTTAAATATGGCCAAAAAGTTTTATTATTAGCTCACTGGTTAAGTCTCCATTCATTAAAATGATTTAAATGAATATTTTATTAATACAAATAATAGGCGAAAAATAAAAGTTAAAATTTGATATCCCATTTTTGATGGACACAAAGTTTAAGTCATAATGATGTACATTCATAAAGGAACGAAATTTATTTGGAACAATTTTCAAGTAGTTATGGCATGTTCAAGTTTTTATTTAAAAATGAATAGTAATGGAAAAAGTGAAGTTTGGTTAGGGTATCTGGGAAATGTTTTAATGAGATTTCTTCTTCATAGCTATCTTTTTTTATAATGGATATCGGGAAAGTTTGGATTTAAAATAGTGAAGTTTGAAAAATAATATTATTTTGATGATTTAAATAATATTATAATATTTAAATAATAGAATATTTGAATCTGAAGGTAAATATTGAAAATATAATTCCCGAGAATTATTATATATTTTTTATATAAGTAATAAAATATTTTTGATGCAATTCGATTGAATTCGAAGTTTGGTCCGATTAGAACTAGTCGTGCAGCGATAGTTCGCAAATTTCAACTATTGACTTCAAACTGACGTACCGAAAGATCCGACCATCGGATTTACCTGAAACAAAAAAATTTCAGTCTTAAATTATAGAGTTTTATAATGCAAAGAAAAGATTCAAGATCCAACGGTCAGATTTTGGAATAATTCCAAATCAAATTTGAGTAAAAAAAAACAGCGCTAGTGCCATTAGTGACCCAAAATCGGATTTTAAGAAAATAAGCTATTTTTAAATTATTAAAAATAGGGAAAAATCATTATAAATTATAATAAATATTTTGAAATGGTTTTGGACCAAATATATATGGTTTTGAATGATAAAAACATGTTGATTAGAAATAGCCTATTTTGTAATGCCTTTTATGATTGTTTTTTAGAAATGTTTTGAGATAAGGGTTTTTAATTCCCAAATCGAATCTTACCCATTGGTAAAACTTTTTACAAGGTTAAAAAGAATTGTAACGATTATTTTGGAAGCCCAATAGCTTAACCAAAGCTGGAATTATGACCTAATCTCATGAAATGATTTCCAATTAAAGGAGACTTAATTGGAGAGTTAATGATCCAAAAAGGATTTTATCTTGACGCTAATTATTTCGAAAAGACGGGATTAACCCATTTCGAATAATTGTGTGATGCATTGAAAGTCATAGATATTAAAGATGGTGGAAGACCGGAAATCTCTACATCGAATGGACTGCTTGTTCAATCTTTGGGTAGCTCCCATTATAAGGTTAAAGAGGCAGTGGTCCAGTCATACTTGTTGATTGTCCAAATGTGCAAGGGCCTCTCTTTTTTATTGGTCAAGGAATAAGGTGCCTTCGATTTCGTTCAAACCCATAATGAAATTGTAAATTGATGTGTGTCTAGCACTGTATTTTGTAACATAACTATTTGGTTTCTATTGATGTTATATCTGTTGGCGGTGGAGAATTTATTCTCTTAGCTTAACACCCTTCCCTGAGACTTATGTACTCAGAGGGATACATATTAATAGACATCAATTATATGTTGTGAATTGGTAATGTGGCATGCTAAGTGCTGCTGGAAGATAGATCAAAGCTTTTGTTGAAAAGCAAAGATTTGTGGGACTTCGACTCCAGGACCTCACATCCCAGAATGAACCGAAAACAGGATGATGGACCACAGAGATAAAGGCATATGTTTCCTTCTAGTTAAAAAGTGATGCTATGATATGGATCCCTGACTGGTTTACTTATGTGGATGATAGATCAAGGTGCCTCGGATGACGGTCGGTCACGACCTGGGAACGTTATGTTCAGGAGTTACCCGAAACACACTGGGTATAGGTGGGATGGCTCTACCGCACTGAAGGATCACACGATTATGAGTCCTCGGACGTCCCGCAAGTGGTGTTCTGAACGATTAAGTGTATCTTCGCCTTGGTTCATAGACCTTGGTTCATAGACAGCATCCAATTTCCAATAAGTGCCTTTGCGTTGTCAAATGTAAACTATATAGCCAACATAATTGGATGATGCATTGTGCGAGCTAAGATTTATACATTTATTTTTGAAAGTGATTTCCATACTTAGACATTAATAATAATATCATTATCAAAATGTTTTACATATCGAGCATGTTTGGCTATTATAAGGTAAAACTCCCTCCTCCGATAAGCATTGCATTATGTGATGGGACGCGGATCTATATATATATATATATATAACTATTATAATAGTAAAACTACCTATTTTCACATGCAGCAGACTTATATACACATAGTTATATATATAAACACTCGACCTCTCACATTAAACCGTATACCCGTTGATGTTGGATATGCCGGTCGGTTCCGAGCAGGCTTCTACTACAAGTTGGTTTAACCTCGTGTCTAGTGTACTAAGTTTTTGAATGGCCCATGGCCTTTAGACACCTCACATTAGTTGGACCCACTTGTGATTACTGGATTTGCCGGTCGGTTCCGGCCGACTTCTACCACAAATGGAAACTAACCTCGTGTCTATATGTCAGTATTAATATATAAAGCCATTCTATATACGCATACACAAGAAATCAACATATATATATATATACACATATTAGGACATTTCAAATTCATATTATATTCTAATCGCATTTATTAGGCTAATAAAATGTTAATTACATTGCATTTATTTAACTAAAAAATTATAATGCCTACATAACGTAAATATTAGTATGAACGAGGAAACGTTCTAACAAGGTGGCAATTGTCAATTTGTACAAATAAAGATATACATGTTAGTTTTTCCATATTTTTGCCACTACAATTTAGGCAGGATGGCACAATAACAAACTAACAGATAGTAGTGAATGGACAATATACGTACATACAAATTTCAACTTGCATCCTAGGCTTATTGGAATGATTTCAATACTGGATTAAAAATAGAGTATTACATACACTTGTACGTATATGTTTATATTTTCCACTTTATCCAATTCACCCCTTTTTTGTGGTATGCACATAAAAATATTTACATTTGACATATTTCAAATATGAATACGTTTGGATTCAAAATAGAATCCAAACCCAATCAAACCATGAAATACCCAAATTTAAACAATTTTAGATTACAATCAAATGATTAATAAAGGTGAATTACACAAAATAGAAATAATAGTAGCAACACCCCTTTTCATCTTTAACCCAATATTAAAATCAACAATCCACAAAACCCAAATAATCATGACAATTCATATTCAAATATAAAATAAAGGATTTGGGGTTTTAGTATTTTTGTTATCGATTTCAAATCCTCCTAGGCATATCTATCAACATGATAATCTAATAAAAATTTGAATATGCCTAAGTAAACGATATTCCACTCATAGATCTAGGCAGAACAAAGAGAAATATGTTGTAGATCTAGATCTGTGCTTTAATCTTTGCGGAAAACGTGCTCCAATAATTCTCCTAATATATATAAGAGCATGTATTAGAATCTTATGTACATATATTTATACCAAATTTCAGAATACTAAACCTATGTGCATTAGTATAGAGAGAGTTTAAAAATAGGATTGGAGAAATAGAAGAAATCCTTTACCTCTTTCTTTTATTTTCTATGGAATTTAGTAATGGCAGAATAGCAACATGGAGGCAAGGATAGAGAATGGTTAGGGTTTCGTAGTGTGATATAGGGGGCTATGTACAGTTGCCCGTGTGAGCGTAGACTGTTGGATTAGTTTGATTTAAGCCAGACCTTTTATTTATATATATCCTCTAAAAAAACCTAACCACGTAAATTTATTGGGATGTCTAGCCACCATGCGGTCGACCTGAGCTTCTGACCGGCGGTCGACACCTCTATGGGAAGCGGTCAACACCCTGGGGGCTGGAACGGCCAATAAACGTGCGTTGCTGAGGTGTTTATTTTAATTAATACATTCCTTAATCTCTTAATATTATTCCTTATATACAATATCTTTTGTCCCCCATGATCTTATCTTCATTTCAGAATTCAAATTCTCCCACTTCATTTTGAATTTATTTTGGACACATATATATTATCCATTTAATCATATATAATTTCTACGTTTATTGCCAAAATTCATTTGTTCATAACTTCTTCATACATTGACCGTTTTCAACATATTATATATGAAAACGACTCAGCAATTTGCCACGAATCCAAATAAAAAAATTCCATAGCAAAATTCCTAAAGCTGCAAAAATCTCATTTTCTAGCCATACTATTTAATTGCTTACTTTTATTTATTTATTATTAATGTTTTTGTATTTTATAGGGTGTTACATTCATCCCCCTCTTAAAATGGATTTCATCCCGAAAAATGTTTAAGGGGCAAAAAACACAACTCGCACGATCATATCCATGTTGTATATCCATGTTGTTTTTAAATCAGCTATAAGAATCCATGACTCGCAGTGATTATGAACTACAGACTCATTAAAATGAGTTCTATCCTAGCATGTATGTGTAATAAGTGATGCAATATATGGCGATTGAAATTCTCCTAATGGCGATTCGAAATTAATGGCGATTAATGGTCGCCCCTTCTTCCAGCTCTTCCTTTGCCTTTGATACCTCACCATTTCATCCTCTTCCACCCTCTAAGCCTTCTCCTTATCCCAGTCCACCCCTTTCCTTCTAACTCTTCTCATGGTACTAGATCGGAATTTGGAGCTTATCCAAATCATGATGCATCTAATTCGAATCCAGACAAGCTGGCGAATCCTCATTCAAAGTTGGATTATGCTTATTTGTTTCATTCTTTGCCTAGAAATTCTAGACACTACAATTCGATTCATTTTGAAATGTCAAGGATGGATCTAAGAAGAAGCTACTGGATTTGGTGAAGGAAGAGGGACTCGAATATTGGAGCAATCATCTGGTAGGATTATTCTTAGATGGTATGCGTCCTTATCATGCTGTAGTTAATTTTTTGAAATCACGATGGAGATTATTGGGGGAATTTAGTGTTAAAATAGTTGGTTTCAATTCTTACTTCTAATTCACCAATGACCTTGATAGAGCAAAGATCCTTCAGTCAGATCCAATTTTCATTAGAGGTCGCATGTTTATCATTTCTCAATGGGATCCTACAATCAGAAATTTTCAAAAGCAAATTAAAAAAGTTCCTATTTTGATCCATTTTTCTAAGATTATCCTAATTCTTTGGACTTTGGAAGGTATGAATTGGCTAGCGTGTCACGTCGGTAGATTAATTTGCTTTGATTACAGCGCTGAGAAACTCCGGCGATTCAGGCATGCTAAGGCTTTAGTGGAGATTAACCCTAATGTAGAATTGCCTGATTATATTGAGTTGCCTAAATTGAGTGATTGTCTCTCTATTAAGCTTTCATACGAATGGAAGCCTAACATTTGCGTCATTTGTAAAAGCTTTGGTCATTGTGTTGTTAACTGTGATAAAGGATATGAGGATAATGGTTTCGTTGGAATGGATTATGATGGATACTGTGAAGACAATAATTGTGGATAATACTATGAACAACAAACAAGATAGGGGCAATAACTATACTGGTAATGGTGAGAAGGGATGGATCAAAGTTGTATAAAAAAATGTTCTAGAAGAAGAAGAATGATGTAGAAAAGGAGACAGTTGCGAATGATATTAGTGAAGTGGATATTGCAAGAAAGGATAAGAATTCAGCTGGCATTATTGGTACAAAGGTGTCGAATACACAACTTATGGATGACAATAGCATTAGTGTCATGGATAAGGCAAATGATCAAGTCAGTGAAACTCGAGCTACTAGTGTTGGGGATAAAGATCCAGGTGGGTATTTTGGCTTAAATTTTTTATTTAATGAAAATGCAGCTGCTGAAGAGGGTCAAAATGGAAAGAATACATCTAGAAAAAATAATAACACATTCAAAAGTAACAATGTCTTGTGCTTCTACTTTTAGTTCTAAAGCCTTGTCATCTTCATCTTCTGATCGTAATTGTATGGGTTCTTCTGGTAATTCTTCAGCATCTCCATACTCCAAGTTATTACCTCCTTCGCATGTTACATTACCTTCTGCTGTAAATCTTCCTTGGCTACAACTCCTATAACAGGTGCTGGTTTAATTTTTCCTAATATTAAATTCTTTGTTATCTTCAATTGTGCCTACAAGTTCCCTTCCATCGTCAAAAAAAGTAACAAGTTAACAGGCAAATTTTGGGATGATTTAGACGATGGAAATGATTATAGTATTGAGGACGTGATGACTTCGAATAGCAATAAAGCTAATAGAAGGCACACTAGGAGGAATCCAGTCTGATCAGGTTATGTAGGAATTTATTGGTGGAGGAGTTTTTCTCATTCCAATGGTTTTCTGTTTTGATGATCTAATTCAATATGTTTGAGCTAATTTTGGGATGTTATGGGTTTGGAGCTGAGGGTATTTTGGCTAGATTTGAAATCATGTTGCTGACGTTTGGTTAAGAGTTTGACATTGTTGATGCTTCTTTGAATTTGTTGTTATTCATATTTCAATTATTGTAATTGAATGCATGTTTATTTGTAGTCAAATATAGGATAGGAATTAGAAATTTGTGATTAGGAATACTGAGGATATAAGTCGTATATAAGTTGTTGTAAATATTGTAATTTGTGTTGCGTAATAAAAAAAAATTCTCGCTTGCCTTTCAATAAGTGATGCAACATGTATGCAAACAACCTAATTATGCATGTATTTCTATATGAGTGCTTTTGTGCAATGGCGTTGCATCCAATCCCTAACATCTAATCTAGAAATCATGATGCATCCATAAACGAAATTTGAGGAAAAATTACCCAAGAAAAGCTCTGGGTGAGTTTGTCTCATCTTATCCTCTGTCTCCCATGTGCTTTCCGCAAGGTCGTTTCCCCATTGTACTCGGACGAGATGAACTGTTTTGTTATGGAGCCTCTTGGTTCAATGCTCTACAATCCTTGCAGTGGCACGAGGCACCTTGTACTCCATTTCGAGTTTTTCTATATCCCCAATTTCATTAATCTCGAGTCTGATAGCAAAATCATGAAGGCATCCTTAGATGTGATACATGAAAAACATTATGTAATAGACACTCTGGGAGATCCACTTGATAAGCCAAAGATCCGATATTCTTGATGACACGAAAAGGCCTAATAAATTTGGGAGCCAACTTGCCAGTCTTCCCAAACCAAACAGTCTTCTTAAGAGGGGATACTTTTACGAATACCAAGTCTCCAACATTAAACTCAAGTTCCCTCCTTCGTTTATCAGCATATGACTTCTGACGGTCTTTGGATTGCCTTCATCCTCTGCCCAATCAAAGGTATCTCCTTCGTGGAATCCCGGACGAAGCCTGGTCCAAGTATAACCTTGACGGTAGTTTCCTACCAATAAGTCGGAGATTTGCATGGCCTCCCATAAAGCGCTTCAAAAGGGGACATACCAATCTTCGTTTGAAAACTATTATTGTATGTAAACTCCACAAGCGGTAGGTGCTGCTCCCAAATACATCCAAAGTTGATGATGCCAGCTCTGAGCAAGTCTTTCAAGATTTTATTTATTCTTTCTGTGTGTTCATCGGTCTGCGGATGATAAGCTATGCTTAGATTGAGGGTTGTTCCAAATGATGTTTGTAGACTTCTCCAAAATTCATTTTTTAATAAGGGGTCTCTATCACTCATGATACTCGATGGGATACCATGTAATCTGACTATCTCTTTGACATATAATTGGGCTAATGAGGTTGTAGTCCTTATCTTCTTGACAGGTATGAAATGGGCGCTTTTGGTTAAACGATCTAACACAACCCAAATGGCCTCATTACCCTTTTGGATTCTAGGAAGTCCATCTACAAAGTCCATGGAAATATGTTCACACTTCCACGTGGGGATCTCTAAAGGTAGCAATATTCCTCTGGGCTTCCCTTGCTCTACTTTCACTTTTTGGCATGTTAAACATTTTGCCACGAACTCGGGTACATCTCTCTTCATTCCTTTCTAATGGAGATTCCTCTTCATATCCTTGTACATTTTATCCCTACAGGGGTGTATGGTCAATATTGACTTATGACAATCCTCTAGAGTTTCTTTCCTCAACCTTTCATCCTTAGGGGTGTAAAGTCGTCCATCCCAATGTAAACTCCCATCATCGCTGATCAAATATCTAACCGAATAGGGAAAGGTCTCCTTCATTCCCACTTATTCATTTATGCTCCTTAATTTCTCGTCAAAGTCTTGTGCTCTTTGGATCATTTCACTTAGGGTAGCTCTAATTATCATATCCCCAAGAAAACCATTAGAAGTGGTTGGTGATGGTTGCAAATTAAAATTATAGAGAAATTCTAATTGTTTCCATTCTAAGATCGCATTCAAAGTCGCATGTTTCCTGCTTAAAGCATATGCCACAACATTCCCATTTATCGGGGTATATTGGATTATGAAATCAAATGAGGCAATATATTCCATCCATTAATTTTGTATCAATTTTAGGTCAGGTTGTGAAAACAAATATTTTAAGGATTTATGGTCTGTAAAAGTTCAAATTTCTCCCCCAAAAGATAATACCTCCACATCTTAAGATCGAACACTACTTCGGCTAACTCAAGGTCATGAACTGGGTACCTTTTCTCTGGATCCTTGAATTGTCTACTAGCGCAAGCAACTATTCTTCCCACTTGCATAAGGGCTGCTCCTAAACTGGTCCCACATGCATTGGTGTAAACTGTAAACAATTTTGAACCGTCCGGATTAATTAGGACTACCGCGTTTGTTAATACTTCCTTTAATTTCTTAAAGGCTATGTTTCATTTATTACTCCAAGAAAACACCAAATTCTTCCTTTTTAATTGGGTTAAAGGAGTAGCAATCTTTGCAAAGTCTTTGATGAATTTCCGATAATATCCGGCTATGGAAGATCCTTGCTTCCGTAGCATTTCGAGGTATCATCCATTCTTTGGTTGCCTCAATCTTTGCTGGATCTATGGCCAAGCCTTCACTTGACACAATATATCCCAAAAATCTTATTCTTCCCTCTAGAAATGGTACTTTGAGAATTTTGCTTTCAATTGGTTCTTTCTTAATATCCTTAACACTTGCCTTAAGTGGTTTTCATGCTCTTCACTATCTTTTGAAAATATAAGGATACCATCTATGAAAACTGCCACAATTTTATTAAGAATGCCCCTAAATACCCTACTCATGACATCAACGACGAAGGTGGGTGCATTCGTTTGTCCGAATGGCACAACTTCCAACTGGAACAAACCGTCATGTGTCTAAAACGCAGTTTTGTCCTTGCTATCCTCCGCAATTTGTAACTGGTAAATCCATTAGTAAGTTTTAGTTAGGAAAATAATCTGGATCCTCCCAAGTGGTCAAAAAGGTCATCGATTCTAGGTAAAGGGTACTTATTCTTCTTGAGCAATTTATTGAGTTCGATATAGTCAATACAAAGTCTCAAAGATCCATCTGCTTTGGTGGCAAATACAACAGGTGCACCCCATTCCGAGGTACCTCTTCGAATGAAACCTTTTTGCAACAATTCTGAGATCTTCTTATCAAACTCCCTTCTTTCCTTAGGTGCCATATGCCTCAAGGGTAGTGCTATAGGTCTAGCGTCCTTCTCTAGATCAATACGAAAAGAGATTTCCCTGTGGGGAAAAAGTCATGTGACTTCCTCACAAACATCCAAGAATTCACAAACTATAGGCACCGAAGATGGTCCTTTTGAAGTAGGAGATAAGGAATATAATAAGGCTTTATCCTTGTTTCTAACATAGCAAGGAATACTTATGCTATGTCCTCTTCGGCTCCTAAGACGAACAATCCTCTTATCGCAATCTAGGACGATCCCATAAAATGCTAGTCAGTCCATACCTAGGATAAGGTCATACCCCATAAAATCCAAGGCATATGCTTAGCAATGGAACTCGATATTGTCGACCTTCAATACTAGGTCTTTACACAAAAGCCTAAGAAAATTAGATCATCCGATAAGATTGGCCACCTCTATCGGACTATCCGAGATAGATACGGAAAGGTTCAATAGATTTACTAATCGTTTGGAGATAAAAGAATGGGTCTTTCCGGAATCGAACAAGGTGTATACAAAATTTCCTAAAACGGAGGTTATACCTTCCTGTGCGGTTTTCCCTTGGTCTTTGGGGATCAGCTTTGAATCGGTGTTGCTTCTATTGCATAGTTATGGCAACTCTTGACAACTTTGGGCCTCAGGCAGTCTTTGGACATGTGTCCTTCTTCATGCCAGTTGTAGAATTTTCCCTTGAACTCCTTCGCTAACGTGGTCCTACAATCCTTGGCCTCATGGCCCTTGCGGTTGCACCTCATACAAGTCTTTGCTTCATTTTTGAATTTGTTCTTCTTCTTGTTTTTCCACCATTCCTTTTTTTTCTTGTTGGAGCTTTCTCACCTTCTTTATCCTCCTTGGCGCCTTCAACTGTGGACAGGATAGCTATTTCAGCTAGGGTTTCAAATGTTGCCCCAAGCGTTACTTGGGCTAATAAGGTTTCTTTCAATAGAGAGTTCGGTCCTTTCACAAATCTCAGGGCTTTGTTCATGGGGGCGCCTATCAATCCTCTTCCAACTTATGAAATTCGGTAAATTTGGATACATACTCTTGCATGCTCAAACTTCCTTGCTTGAGGTGGATGAATTTTTCCAACTAGATAGTCATTTATGCCCTTGACAAAAACTTTGCTACGAAATGGGTTATGAATTCAGCCCATGTAAAAATCCGGCCCTCGTTCTCTCCAGATATTAAATTCCACCACTCAAGGGCTTCATCCTTCAAATGCTAGGCCGTTATCCTCCTTTTAACTTCATCGGGCCAGCCTGTAGCTTCAAAAATTATTTCACAGTCCATAATCCAAGATTAAGCATTAGTAAAGCCCTCCTTTCTAGAAAATGATTTCTCTCCAAGATTCGTAAAGGTCTTATAGTAGCGGGAAAATTCAAAGGCTACCTCAGCAGTAGGAGCTGCAGGAGCCGTTGGGGCAGGATTATCAACAGGGACCGGTTCCACAGTAAGAAGATACCGTTAGAACCATTCTGGCAAGTATCAGGGTTTTACCTAGTTACCCTGCTCAGTAGGATTTTCAGCCATTCTACTATCTGAAAAGAAAAGAAAGAATCCCTTAATGGATAATCCTGAGATAGTATTTAAGTTGAAAAAGGAAGAAAATTATAAAGATGCCTAATATAAATGTGTATGCTTATTGGGGTAAATATAATATATATATAGTTTTGAAAAATCTTTTTTAAATTACAAATATGCCCCTCATACGTATAATTCCCTTATAATCGGGTAACCTATGCTCTGATACCAAATGTAACAACCCACACGGAATGGGCCTAAACTTCGACCTAGAAAAGGCCCATCGAAACTTAGAGCCATTCTAAACGGGTCGTTTGTTCCTGTAAGGATTACATTTGAATAGAAAATAATAATATATACTTTGAATGGAATTCTCACATAGTAGAAAGAGAAAATATGATACTGAAATAAGATGTACAATTTATTTATAAATCACAGAAATACAACAGTCAAAGTTACATCTGTTCAATGGGTACGTCAAATAGTTCATTCTCACAAGTTTCCAAAAGAAATAAAGCGATAACTACTAATAATAGCAAAATAACCTCATCTTCTTCTCTGGCTCCAATCATGACTTCATCCATGGCTTTTTAACCCATCTACTGACCTGTTGGATATGTTGAGGAGAGGGGTGTAATGACCCGGATCCTTATGGGGTAATTTTGAATATTTAATATTTAATTTAAATATTGGTTTGGTAATATAAGTGAATTTTTATATTTGAGTTATCAATTTATTAATCAATTTCGGTTTAATATCGAATATATTAAAATAACAGAATACGAAAATGGATTTAGATGAATTCAAAATTTAATTTGAATTAAATACAGTTAAATTAATTAATGAGAAATTTCATTTGAATTTATAACGATAATACTATTATCGTAGAATTTAAATGATTTGAAATTTAATTTATATCAATATAAATTAATATCCGTTGTGGATGATCGAATTGGACCTCGTAACCTATCCTAGTGTGTACGGAATAGGGATATTACCCTAGAAATGACAGTCGTCGGGTTCAGAAAAGAGTTGGGCATCACGAAGTGATTTAAATTTAAGGATACCATTTTTTTTTAAGAATTTAAAATAAAATAAAATATTTTAAAGAGAATTCTTCTTTGTGTGGACTGAAAACAAACATGTGTTCCTACTTATCTCCACCAACAAAACAAACGGTGGCCTTCTCTCCTCCTTATTCAATTGGGCCTCGTTGTTCTATTCAATTACCATAATCCTTTCTTATATAAATCCCGTCTCCTCCCAACTATTTCACAAAGTCGAAATCAACAGAAAAAGGGGGAGGCCGATTCCTTTAGTCCCAAAATCAAAAATCGAAATCGCGATGGGTTGCAAACTCGAGTTCTTCAAACATCAATTCGAAAGCCAGCATCTTTGAATCCAGAGGCAAAAGGTTGTTCGACGCAGACTTAAATCGAAGCCGCTCCAAAAATCTAGTGATGGAGATCGAATTCATTTCGATTCAAGGACCGGAAGAGCGTACGAAGTGAAGGAAGACTTTCCGACATCGCGGTCTCCTTCTGGAACTCGTAGACATCGCAGACGTCACATACTCTGAAGCTTGATTTGAGCATCCTCAATTGGGGATTGCAGTCTCGATTTAGGGCACTAGAAAGGGGCTCGCGACATTTAAGGGATGCGGCTGGAGTTCGAACTAACTGGAGCAGACATGGGGGTTGCGACGTCAGCATAAGGGACGCTGGAGCAGGGTAAATCGATGAACTCGGTAGTGGATGTTGGGGTTTGATGGCCGACGAGATGACAATGAGAAGGGAGGGGCAGGTTCCTCTTTGTCAGACGAAAGAAGGGAATTTAGTGGTGTGGTACAAGGTTGAGAGTGCAAATGGTATGGACGGATTTGAAGTCAGTTGATGATAGAGGTGATAGTGAAGATCGGTTTAAGTGCATAGCAAGTGTTCGAATGTTCATAGGAAGGCAGGTTAAAAGGGAAAATTATTGAAGAGGATTAAGGAAAATGAATTATATTTAATTTAGTTAAGGTCTTTTTTTATTAGATTAGTCAAAATTATTTAGTTGAATAGTTAGTTCAAATTTACAATAGTGATCGATAATTTAAAATGTTATAATCACAGATGTACGATGAAATTATTCGAGAAAATTCATGGATACGACAATATGGAATTTAAACTGGGTATTCGACAAAAATCATCGGTGAGTAAATTCTCACTCACCTCAATTATAATTATTTTTATTCGTTAAAAATAATTGTCTGTGCTTGTTTGAATGTTGTCTGATTGTTTTAAAATATATATAGTTATTTAGGATTGGTTGAATATTATATATATATATATATATATATATATATATATATATATATTGGGTTGATGATTGGTTGGATTCCCGCAGTATCATTAGCGGATGCCCGCAGTTTCATAGCGGATGATTACCCTATACGCCCCACGCTATGATTAGTGGATGACCTTCATACCGCGATATCCTGCCTCGAAGCAGGATGGGTATTACTATGTTGACTAACGTCTGTGGATGCAGGAAAACAGGTTGGAGGAATCCAACTGGATTCCTCAAAAATATATTATCTGTTGTTGTTTGTTTGATTTCATATATATTCATATATGATGTGTTAACAATCAAATGATTGAAAATTGGTTGATTTGATTGTTTAAAATAGAATTGAATTTGAATATAGATTCACAAAAATATCGAAAAGGGTATTTGATATTTAAAAAGGGAATTCTATTTTTTATAAATAGAATTTGAATTTTTAATGAACTATAGAAAATATTTACTTGTTTTGAAGATATATAAAACGAGTATTAAATTTATAAACTCTGTTTATAAATTTAGATATGGGATTTGAATTGAATTTATAAACTTTGTTTGTAAATGAAAAGGTGGGGTTTGAATCGAATTTATAAACTCTGTTTATAAAGGAAAATATGGGATTTGAATTGAATTTATAAACTTTGTTTATAAATATATAATGGGGGATTTAAAGTAAAGTTATAAACGTTGTTTATAAATAATGCAGAGATATTGAAATAGATTTGAATATAGAATTTGAAAAGAGAATTCAAATAGACTTTGAATATAGAATTTGAAAAGAGAATTCAAATGGAGTTTAACTATAGAATTTGATAATAGAATTCAAATGGGATTTATAATATAGAATTTGAATATAGAATTCAAATGGGATTTATATTATAGGATTTGAATAATAGAAGATAATAGATTTTGATAAATAGAAGTGGAATAGACTAAGAAGTTAATTAACAGATTTAATTAACAAATTGAGTTAAAACGATTGGTATAGAAAATAGATTGGACAGGTATAAATATACAGGAGACAGGTTTGGAATAAAGTGTTAGAAGTGAAATAAATAGAATGCCCGACAAAAAGGTACGTATCTAAATTCATATATGAGATTTTATGCGCCGTATCGGCTAGCCGCTTGGCTTTTTCTTTTTCTTTTTGAGATGAGAAGGACCGGGAAAGCTATTTGAAATTTCCCGATGCTCCCGGTACAAAGGAGGTTATGGCGAATTTTTCCGGGAATTTAAGGAGATAGAATATTTTTAAGATAATTTGATAGTTAGAAATCAACATATCAAATTATATAGAAGTCGATAAGGAAACGAATTTAGAAATAGAATAGTATTATTATAAAGGGAAGTATAAGAATAAAATCTCGTAGGAATAGAAAGAGAAAATGTATATGTGTTTAAAGGTGAATAATCAGTTGTATGGTATTGATTATTCGAGTAAGTAGTTTTGTCTGTTTTGACGTTAAATGTTATTCAGTCAAGGTCTGAGAGGTAATTATGCCCCAACTTGGTTGATTTCATGATATACCGATAAGTAGCAAGATTCAGGCTCGAAGATCAATGTGGAATAAGAATTAGTTAAATACTGTATTTGGGTTGTCGTAACGATATTTTACACAACATCTGTTTTAACCCAATATGTGCAAAGCTTGGAAATAGAATAATGAATATTTCCTAGTATAGAAAATAAAGGAAGTCGATATATGGAAATGTTTTCCAAAGAACGTATAAGGCCAATATGGTTATTGAAAATATTTGGTTAACAAATATTGATAAAGAAATCGAGAAGAGATTTAATTAATGGAATATTAATTAAAGACTCACTGATGGTTGGATGTTTGGATGAACACTTGTTTTATTCGATAGTTAAATCACAGACTATCGAAGTTTTGACCATCGTTGTCAATATGGAGAGACCGGTTGGATTATTATCCGAAGAACCACTCCATATCGGCAGTAGCGTGCGAATCATATTATATAAAGATAATCGAAGACGGAGTAGAGTACAAGGACTTTTCCTATTAATAGAAATAGTGCCTTCAGTTCATCCTGTTCCTGGGTGACTCGTATGGATGGATGTCTGACAGAGTATTTCCAGAAAGGTCACGTACATTGATTTCTTCAACCGTACCAAGAGTGGAAGCGGAGAAGGAAACTTCTTTTAGCTGACACGTAATGTATTGTTGTCGACGTCAATTAGTGATTTTCGATGGATCTGACGATGTGACATTCGAAGTGAATCTGGTGTGATGATAAAGCGTAGCTTCTAGCCTCATCAACCGGTAAATGACAGAAATCGGGCAAGCAGCATGGCTATGTAGGTCGCACCTATTAGGGTGTATAATCACCTGATCTAGAGTTTCATTTACTTCTAAAAATCTATTGTCGATGTTGTCCCATTCGGGAAACGGTTGCTGATCCCAATCGTTGGTGATATACATTCGATACACTCAAGCGAAATGAGTGGTCGGTCATGTGTGGCTGAGTTGCAAGATGTTCTTGTTGAACTCGGTGTATTCTCCTCTAGAGATATACCAGCGGAAGGTGGTTCCATACCTTGTCATAGTTGGAAATCCATTACCCAATACGTGCTTGCGGTTTTGATTGTATATATATGTGGAACGTGAGATTCAAACGTTCCACTAGATTGTTATTTACTTGATTTAGACATTATTATAATATCAAAAGAGTTTTGATATAAAGATAAGTCAAGTGTTTGGATTTTCATAAGGGAAAACCCGTTCCGTGTTATACGGCGTGGTCTTATGAGATATCATTTAGTTTTCTGAAACTGTTTTAAACTGTTTACTCATACCAGTCCCATGACTGACCCGGAGTTTACTTTGTTGTTTTCCCTAAACTCTTGGGTGCCTAAATTTGTACGGGCAGTCAAGTAGTCGGGAATTTACAGATATACTGGAAGAGCTTAGAGCAGGAGGCTTCAGCGTTATCTAGTTATAGTGTTGTTCCGCTGTGTTGTAAGTGTTGTACTCTGATAAGTGTATGTTATACAGTTAAGATTTTGTATTTCAAAGATGTGATATATTATATTTTGTTCCGGTGCGATGTGAGATTCTGTGTTGTTAGTTCTGTTCTTATTCAACCTCTTTCTTCTAAAAAAAATGTTTCGTATTTTCGTGATATTTGGGTTGGACGTATGATGTATATAGTCAACTCTGATGTTACGGAAATCTGGGTCATTACAGTTGGTATCAGAGCTTAGGTTGAGCGAATACCTAGGCTGTGTGGAATTGTGCTCATTAGAGATAGGATCAGTAGTATCCTAGAATGAGTTGAGTGTATATATATACGAGAGAGCGTATTTGTTATTTGATATAAAAACCGTTTTATATTGTGTTGACTAGTTTGTTGAGTGAATTATAAATTTTGGTCGAATCGTGGGACGCCACGATGTCGATAGGAGTTTATAAACACTTGAACAGAAGATTGGACACGATATTTTTTTTAAATAGTTAAGTTGATTGTTAGGATTATAATCAAATTAGATTATAAAACAGAAATAGATATATAACCAATAGAATTTGTATATGAAATCAAATATACAAATGTGATAAATTGAAATTGAATTCCAACCAGAATCCAGAATTTAAAGTCCTGGGAGTTTGGAAAATGTTTTTCTAAATGGGTTTTGAAATAAATATAGCACTGAACTCATTCAGTAGCTGGGAAATAATTCTGATGATGGTCTCAACATCATCAGTGTTATTTTCCGAGTTTCTAAGTGATGAATTGCTGCCTTAGAAAAGTTTTGATGGAAATTTGTTTGAAAAGAAACAAGTCGTTTGAAAATTCAAATGTTTTGAATTTGGGATAGGTATAAATATATGTATATATTTATATTACTTCAAAGGAATTTTGAAATGGGAATTGGAATATAGATTTCAAATAGAAGTAAAATAAAGGAATTTGAATATGTATATAATTCAAATAGAAGTGAAATAAAACTTGAATTCAAAAGAATTCAAATGAGTTTGAAGATAAGAAATTCAAATAGAAATTGTATAAGTAAAATTGAAATGGAAATTGAATTCAAAGGAATTCAAATGGATTTGAATAAAGAAAAAATCAAACAGAGATTTGAATATTAGAATTCAAATGGAATTTGGTTAAATAGAATTTCAAAGAGAATATAAAGTGGAGGTTGAATATTAGAATTCAAAGAAAATATAAAGTTTGAAATAGAATTTTAAATAAAAGGAGTTTAAATAGAATTTGAATTCAAAGTGAAATTAAATAAAATTTGAATTAAAAGGAGTTAAAATAGAAATTGAACAAAGGAATTTAAATAGAAATTGAATAAAGAAATTCAATGGAATTTGAATAAGGGATTTGAAATGGGTTTTTGAATGAAGGATTTCAAATAGAATTTGAAGATAAGGAATTGAAATAGAATTGAATAGAAGAAAAATTCAAATAGAAATTAAATAGAAGGAAATTCAAATATAGAGTTTGAATAAAGAAATTCAAATGGAATTTGAATATTGTAAATATATAGGATTTGAATATTAGTAGTGAAATAGATCGGGAATATTATGTTGAAATGGAAAAATGGATTTGATATATATTAAAAATATATCAGAATGGAGTTGAATTTATTATAAACGAAGTTAAAACGTTTATATTTATAAATATAATTAAAACGAGCTCGTCGTAGCGCGGCAGTTCGTAAATTGGCGATTCGAACTTCAGTTTAGTATACAGAACTCAATTGAAGTCGGAATTCTTTGAAACAAGAATCATCGGGACCGGTTGAATAATAGTTTTCTAATGAAAGAGAAAAATCTGGATTTCGTCGTATAGATTTTGAGTTATGTCAAAATCAAATTTTTAGAACAGCAGCGCCAGAACCTTTATAAAAACCATAACGGTTTAAATAAATAAATAAAAGGATTTTTAGGAAATAAAATCCGAATGGGCATTAGAAAAATCCAGACTGGGAATATAAAATAAATATGAACTCCAATGAAGTAAGTGAAATGATTTTTAAGACGAAAATCATATTTTAAATGGTTAAATAGAATTAACTAAATTGGAGAATAATTAGTTAAAGGAAATTTGAATCGAAATTGGGTTTTGGATAAGTGAAAGAGATTGAGGATTTATACTCGAAATCGAATATATAACTCGAGTTGAAAATATAATTAGATTAGTTTATAATTAAGTTGACATATATTTGAACAAGTTATATTCAAATAAAAAGGGTGAAATAGGCAAAACGGTTAATTAGCAACTAGTTAATGGGAATTTGAATGATTGAAATTTAATTTAACTGAAGTAAGTTAAATGGATCAAAATGAATAAATTGAGTAAAATCAATGTGAATGAAATATGAATTGGGTGTGAATAAAGGAAAAACCAAAAGAGTTAAAAAGAATTTATATTTGTAAAACAAATATAAAGGAAATATGTTTGTAAAACAAATACAAAGGAAGTTATGTGCAAACAAATAGAAGAAGAAATATTTGTAAAAACATTTACAAATCGAATTTAAAAAGGAAATATTTGTAAAACATTTACAAATAGATTCAATGGAAATATTTATTTATAGTAAATAAATAGAATGTTATAAATGAGATATTTATTTGTTAAATAAATAGAAATAAACCAAAGGAATATTCAGAAGATGAATGGAAAATGGAAATCTGTTTTTAACAGATAAATAGAAAGATTAATTTATATAAAAAAAAAACAGTTTGTAAATTAAATTAAATGTTTATCATTCGATAGATGGAATATATAAGTCTGAACTTATATAGCGAAGAGATATCGGTTTTTAACACCGATAGTTTAAATAGAAGGGATGCACAACACTTGTATAAGTGAAGTAACGTTATTAAAGAGAACATTTTTAAAGTGAAGAACCGTTACAAAAAGTAAATTTTTGTAAATGAATAAACGTTATCCAATAGGTTTTATTCGAATAAGAGAAGTCGATTAGAGTTAGAAATAATCGATTAGAGTTGGAATAAATCGACTAGAGTAAGAATTAACCAGTTAGAGTTAATCAGTAGGGTTAATCCATAGGGTTAATTGAATATTAGTTATTCAATTAGAATGTATCGAATATTTGTTATTCAAATAAAGAGTTAACCAAATAAAGTTAATAGAACATAGTTAATTGAATTAGGATTTAATTGAATGTTAGTTATTCAATTAAAGTTGATCGAATATAGTTATTGAGATAGAGTTAGTCAAACATAGTTACTCAGGATAAGTTGCCATTTCGTACGACTGCTAGCGTAATTCGCAGGGCTGCAGATAGCTTAGGGCGGTCGGATGTTTCCTGGGGGAATCAGGCGTAACCATTGTGATCGCTGCGATCTAGAGTCAAACGAATGGAGTTAAATTAAATATTAGTTTATTCGAATAGAACTAAATGAGTTATCGAATATAGTTTATTCGAAAGGAATTATCGAATTTGGTTATTCGAAAGGAGTTATCAATCGAAGGTGTTATCGAATATAGCTTATTCGAAAGGAGTTATCAATTATTAGTAAATCGAAGGAGTTATCGAATATTGGTTATTCGAAGGAGTTATCGAATTTAGTTATTCGATGGAGTTAATCGATAAGAGTTAAATCCAATAGAGTTAATTGATAAGAGTAAATCGAATAAAGTTTATTCGAAGAAAGATTTTCGAATCTAGTTATTCGAAAGAGAGAATATCGAATATAGTTATTCGAAGGGAGGAGTTATCGAATAAGGATTTATTCGAAAGAGAGGTACGTAAGGAAGTTTGAAATGTTGAGTATCAACATAAATAAGTTTTGAAAAGTTAATGGGTTTGTAGCATTTTTCCTACCTTAGCAATTTCGAGGACGAAATTATTTTAAGTGGGGAAGATTGTAATGACCCGGATCCTTATGGGGTAATTTTGAATAATTAATTTAAATATTGGTTTGGTAATATAAGTGAATTTTTATATTTGAGTTATCGATTTATTAATCAATTTCGGTTTAATATCGAATATATTAAAATAACAGAATACGAAAATGGATTTAGATGAATTCAAAATTTAATTTGAATTAAATACAGTTAAATTAATTAATGAGAAATTTCATTTGAATTTATAACGATAATACTATTATCGTAGAATTTAAATGATTTGAAATTTAATTTATATCAATATAAATTAATATCCGTTGTGGATGATCGAATTGGACCTCGTAACCTATCCTAGTGTGTACGGAATAGGGGTATTACCCTAGAAATGACAGTCGTCGGGTTCAGAAAAGAGTTGGGCATCACGAAGTGATTTAAATTTAAGGATACCATTTTTTTTAAGAAATTAAAATAAAATAAAATATTTTAAAGAGAATTCTTCTTTGTGTGGACTGAAAACAAACATGTGTTCCTCCTTATCTCCACCAACAAAACAAACGGTGGCCTTCTCTCCTCCTTATTCAATTGGGCCTCGTTGTTCTATTCAATTACCATACTCCTTTCTTCTATAAATCCCGTCTCCTCCCAACTATTTCACAAAGTCGAAATCAACAGAAAAAGGGGGAGGCCGATTCCTTTAGTCCCAAAATCAAAAATCGAAATCGCGATGGGTTGCAAACTCGAGTTCTTTAAACATCAATTCGAAAGCCAGCATCTTTGAATCCAGAGGCAAAAGGTTGTTCGACGCAGACTTAAATCGAAGCCGCTCCAAAAATCTAGTGATGGAGATCGAATTCATTTCGATTCAAGGACCGGAAGAGCGTACGAAGTGAAGGAAGACTTTCCGACATCGCGGTCTCCTTCTGGAACTCGTAGACATCGCAGACGTCACATACTCTGAAGCTTGATTTGAGCATCCTCAATTGGGGATTGCAGTCTCGATTTAGGGCACTAGAAAGGGGCTCGCGACATTTAAGGGATGCGGCTGGAGTTCGAACTAACTGGAGCAGACATGGGGGTTGTGACGTCAGCATAAGGGACGCTGGAGCAGGGTAAATCGATGAACTCGGTAGTGGATGTTGGGGTTTGATGGCCGACGAGATGACATTGAGAAGGGAGGGGCAGGTTCCTCTTTGTCAGACGAAAGCAGGGAATTTAGTGGTTTGGTACAAGGTTGAGAGTGCAAATGGTATGGACGGATTTGAAGTCAGTTGATGATAGAGGTGATAGTGAAGATCGGTTTAAGTGCATAGCAAGTGTTCGAATGTTCATAGGAAGGCAGGTTAAAAGGGAAAATTATTGAAGAGGATTAAGGTAAATGAATTATATTTAATTTAGTTAAGGTCTTTTTTTTATTAGATTAGTCAAAATTATTTAGTTGAATAGTTAGTTCAAATTTACAATAGTGATCGATAATTTAAAATGTTATAATCACAGATGTACGATGAAATTATTCGAGAAAATTCATGGATACGACAATATGGAATTTAAACTGGGTATTCGACAAAAATCATCGGTGAGTAAATTCTCACTCACCTCAATTATAATTATTTTTGTTCGTTAAAAATAATTGTCTGTGCTTGTTTGAATGTTGTCTGATTGTTTTAAATATATATAGTTATTTAGGATTGGTTGACTATTATATATATATATATATATATATATATATATATATATATATATATATATATATATTGGGTTGATGATTGGTTGGATTCCCGCAGTATCATTAGCGGATGCCCGCAGTTTCATAGCAGATGATTACCCTATACGCCCCACGCTATGATTAGTGGATGACCTTCATACCGCGATATCCTGCCTCGAAGCAGGATGGGTATTACTATGTTGACTAACGTCTGTGGATGCAGGAAAACAGGTTGGAGGAATCCAACTGGATTCCTCAAAAATATATTATTTGTTGTTGTTTGTTTGATTTCATATATATTCATATATGATGTGTTAACAATCAAATGATTGAAAATTGTTTGATTTGATTGTTTAAAATAGAATTGAATTTGAATATAGATTCATAAAAATATCGAAAAGGGTATTTGATATTTAAAAAGGGAATTCTATTTTTTACAAATAGAATTTGAATTTTTAATGAACTATAGAAAATATTTACTTGTTTTGAAGATATATAAAACGAGTATTAAATTTATAAACTCTGTTTATAAATTTAGATATGGGATTTGAATTGAATTTATAAACTTTGTTTGTAAATGAAAAGGTGGGGTTTGAATCGAATTTATAAACTCTGTTTATAAAGGAAAATATGGGATATGAATTGAATTTATAAACTTTGTTTATAAATATATAATGGGGGATTTAAAGTAAAGTTATAAACGTTGTTTATAAATAATGCAGAGATATTCAAATAGATTTGAATATAGAATTTGAAAAGAGAATTCAAATAGACTTTGAATATAGAATTTGAAAAGAGAATTCAAATGGAGTTTAACTATAGAATTTGATAATAGAATTCAAATGGGATTTATAATATAGAATTTGAATATAGAATTCAAATGGGATTTATATTATAGGATTTGAATAATAGAAGATAATAGATTTTGATAAATAGAAGTGGAATAGACTAAGAAGTTAATTAACAGATTTAATTAACAAATTGAGTTAAAACGATTGGTATAGAAAATAGATTGGACTGGTATAAATATACAGGAGACAGGTTTGGAATAAAGTGTTAGAAGTGAAATAAATAGAATGCCCGACAAAAAGGTACGTATCTAAATTCATATATGAGATTTTATGCGCCGTATCGGCTAGCCACTTGGCTTTTTCTTTTTCTTTTTGAGATGAGAAGGACCGGGAAAGCTGTGACGATCCCAAAACCCCGTGACACGGTGTTAAGGATAATCATTGGAATATAACACATTAATCATCATTGGCAGATCACAGATAATAGCATAAACAGAAAATAGAATAATTTACACACATATGACAGCGGAATCATATAGATAACATCTCATCAGAGAAGCACAGTAGAGGATACAACTTAGTGCATAATGATACATAATCAGTCACCATCGCCTGAGGCGGAATCATACATAAAGAGTACACAAAAGGAATATCAGTCTACATCGCCAGTGGCGGAATCATAATATAGATACAATAATGGCGGAGAAAATCCAAGTCAGCACGGTGTAGTCAAGCCTCGCCATGAGCCAAAAGGTGCGTCAGAAACCTGTAACTAGGCTGCCCGTGTGAAAATAAGGGCACCCGAGTTTGCAAGGTGAAACAAACTACGAGTCAGTCATGGGACTGGTATGAGAAATCCATTCAACTTATTAACAACAATAATAAGGCAAATCAAAGGACCACGCCACTTTCGCGGAACGGGTTTACTCCAATGAGTGCTCGTGCATGAAATAAAGTAAATGATTAAATCAACGCAATGCTTTTTATAAAATGAAGCCATTATAAGACTCAGGTCCCATCACACAATGCAACGCAAGCCGGAGGATAGAGTTTTTACCTTATAATGGCCAAAGATGCTTCATACTAATAAAACAAAGGTGTTTGATATTATTACTAGTGTATATATGTTTCAAAAGCAAATTCAATCATAAATATCAATCCTAGGCGGCATAGCTACCATCTACTATGTCGCCGTACTAGTAATACAATCACATCCGCAAATTTCGTATTGGAAATTGGATTCCTTCATGAGTCGAGGCAAGGGGCAAGCTCCTCTCCGTTCGAGACACTCTAGCAAATGTCCCAGGACCCCACTATGATCCTTGGAATCGGCTGGGCCGGTCCTCTCTTACTTTTGAGGATTGGCAATTCTTGAACACACGTTTCCCGGTCCTTACAGACCTATAATCGAGGCGCCTCGCATTCCAACAACCACACAGGTGAAAAGTATATATAATGTCAGGGCTGGTAGGTCACTGACACCACCATAGCTAGAAAGAAACGTCGTGCCCTCCCAGCGGTCCGTCTCCCGTTTTTGACTCATACCGAGGTGTGAGGCTCGCGAATTCACGTTACACACAAAGCTACGTCATACAGACCATGCTTTGATCATCAACCACAAGACTTTGCTTTGCAACAGAAGCCTTGATCATATGCCACTTAGGCGTGCCACACAGGCAATCCACTCCATGCGACTGATTTCTGTCAATACATAACCTCTAAGCTCGTACGTCTCAGAGAAGGGCGTTAAGCAAGAGAATAAATTCTCCGCCGCCAAACAGATATATATTTAACAGAGATCAATCAACACAGAACAAAATCCAATGTCAGACACACAGTCCATTTACAAGTCCAATCTGGGTCTGAACGAAACTGGAGGCACCAATTCCTCGCATATCCGTACAATCAACAATATGTTTGGACGGCTACTACTTCAATTCCTTCATGGTAGCTACTCCAATCACGAGCATCAGTAGCGCCCATCCATCCAACGTGGAGATCGTCGGTCTTCAGTCGTCTTCGACTCTTCGACTTCTCAACGTCGATCGATTATTTGAAATGAGATAAACTCGGCCTTTTCAAATAACCCACGTATATTTAGATTTTCAAACCAATTAATCACAGGGTTGAACTATTCAACATTCACATTTAAGTTATTTAGTTATAATTTTCACGTCAAATACATTCCACCATCACATATCAAGCAAACACAACAAAATTGGTTTATTTTCACTCTATATCGTCTATAGCACTTAATAACGATATATCGCAATTTTTATTTAATTTAAAACGGCCATATTTAATTAAATGACGTTTCAGGTCGTGTCGACGCACTGGCGCTGCTTTCCATTAATTTTGTTTTACACATATAAGGAAAATCTAACCGTTGGATCTTCACAAATTTTACATCATTAGGAAGGTCTTTTCAAAACGAATCCAATGGTTCCAGTTTTGGGAAAATCCGATGGTCGGATCTTCCACACTAACCATTTGAAGTTACGATTTCAATTTACGAACTGCAGCGTCGTTATTCGATTTAATTTAATTATATTTATATATATATATATATAAATAAATATAATCGTTTCTGGCGCTGTTTTTCACTAATCTTGAATTAAACATTCCAGACAATCCAACCGTCGGATCTTCACAAAGTTGGTGCCGTTGGAAAGATATCTCCAAGGCGAACCCAACGGTTGAGGTTTCGGGAAAATCCAATGGTCGGATCTTCCGCACTAATCATTTGAAATCACGGTTTCAAATTATGAACTGCACGGCCACATTTCATTTTAATTATATTTATATTTATATATTTATATAAATATAGTTCATTCAATAATTTCCATATCGTTTTCACTTCAAATATTTTTCTAACACCTTAAAATTTTGGAAAATTTCGCCATAACCTCCCCTGCACCGGGAGCATCGGGAAATCGCAAATAGCGTTCCCGATCCTTCTAATCTCAAAAAGAAAAAGAAAAAGCCAAGCGGCTAGCCAACAGGCTCATAAAATCATCACCCAAACAAAACAGTAAACGTGTACCTATTTGTCGGGCACAAAATTTTATTCCTCTTCTCTAGCCTCTTTGCTATAACCTGTTCAATAGATATGCATGCACATATATACAATTTCTAACATTTATCATTTTCTATTCAACTTCATATTTGATTTGCTTTGGTTTAAAAACACCATTCATTCTAATATCACATGCATAGGCTAAAATCATATCATTAACTAGTTAATGTATATTTCAACTCATGCACGTTTATTTGAACAAGTGGATATTCTTAACACTTTATATTTCAAAAGATGATAATTTTGGCGAACTAAAATAGATTTCAACACACGACTATTTTATTTAATTCCTATGCATGTTAAAATTAATACTTCTATCACAAATATTTATTTCAACGTCCGCATCTCTTTAGCATGTCACACATATGATAAAAATGATATTTTTATCATTTAAAATATTTATTCAACCAATGTATGGTTTCAACACTTCATAGTTTCAATAAAAATGTAATTTTTATCGTTCAATCTTTTTATTCAACACATGAACCTTTCCACTACACACACTTCTCAACAAATGAGTATTTCCACACATGGACAATTTATTTATGTTGTTCATATTAGAAAGATGGGATTTTTATGATTGAAATTATTTATATAAGGCGAATATTTTTCATACTTCATATATATATAAAAAATATGATTTTTATTGTTTATACACTTCATTCATTCACGAATGAATTTTATTTTTACACAACACTTTTCAACACATGAATATTTCCACACATGGACATAGTTTCAATATATGGCTTTAATTTCTATGCATGCAAATAATTTCAACATATGAAAATAATTCTAACACACAAAGATTATTCAAAATTTCGGCAGCATAACGGCAGGGTAGTTAAAACCGGCACCGTCCCTAGTACGGCTCCTCGCTCTACCTTAAAACCTCGCGGTTTTTGACAATGGGGATCATGCATCTAATTCGCACGTAGGCGGCATGTTTATATTTATTTCATTTCCACAAACTAATCCTATGTGGTTTCAACCAAATATTTTCCAATCAAAAACGGGTATTTTTCAACCACAATCAATTCCATATCAACCACAAACAATCCCAAACAACAATTTGCCGTCAACCAATTTTCACAACAATTTCAACCAATAAATATCGTCCATGGTTTGTGGACGAGGGGGCGTATATATATATATATATATATATATATAAATATTTATATATAGCAATTCACTTTTATTTCCACACACATATATATATATATATATAAAGAAATTGAAGAGTGAGAAATTCTCACCAATAGCTATCCAATAACACGACTCTTCCTTTATAGAAATCTTCGCCTATTTCGTCTTCTTGTCGCTTTCGTTTCCCGTATTCTCTACATAGGTAAAAATCGAATTTTTACTATGTTATTCAATTATAAAGATCATATTCTAAAAACAAAGATTATATTTTTAAAATTCCTATGATGTAAAAATTATATTTTTATTGCTTTAAAAATATAAGAATCATATCTTACTTCTTCTACTTAACAAAAATTCCGTCTTTTCTCTTTTTAAAAATATGATCTTTATTTTTGCAAGTTCAAATCTTTTTCCTTTAAAAGATTAAACCTTTTTCTATTTCAAAGTTTAAACTTTTTTTTTTAAACCTTAAAATAAAATCAGTTTTTATATTCTTTTAAAAATCAGTTTTTAAATCTCTTAAACAAATCAGTTTATAAATCTAATTAAAATCAGTTTTTAATATTCTTTAAAAAATCAGTTTATAAATCTTAAAAAAAAACAGTTTATATATCTTAAAAAAAATCAGAAATTACCTTTTTAAATCATTTAAAAGGAATCGGTTTTTTTTCTTTTTGCAAAACAAAAATAAAATAACCCTAAATGCTCACCCAGCTGCGAAGTGGAGGGAAGAAGAAGGAGGCATCGGCGGCAGGTTGGTGGTGGTGCTCGGTGGTGTCGGCGTCGAGGTAGGGGGGGCTGCTTCGATTCGACGTCGCGAGGGGTTCGAGGGCTTCGCTGGAAGGAGGAGGTCGGACGGAGGGGGGCGGCGCGATGATGTTCGTCGGCGTCGATGTCTGGAGGGCGGCGGCTCGATTGATTTAGGTTTTTTTTTTGTTTCTAGTAAATGAATCGTGGGGGGGGGGCAAGCAGAAGAAAAGGAGGGAAGAATATATATGTTTTTTTTATTATTATTAATTATTTAATTTTGCAAAAAGGTTGACTTTTACATACGACCTCGAAACGAGGCCTACCGCCTGTCGTCCATAGCGTTTTACCCCCATTCCGAACACAATGGGATATGTATCGTAAGCTGATTTGATCGTTACAATCAGTTTCCGTTGAAATTACATTTAAATCCTTATATTGAATTTTAAACGTACATTTCAAATTACCGGGGTCACATACTAACTAGAAAAATTCCAGAAAAATATTTTCTAGTTTCGTATTGCCGATACGGTCCTAACAAAACTAGTTTCGTCGAATTCTGAGACCGTTTGAAAAATGGCCAATTTCCAGTCGATTAAATTCAACAGAAACTGGTCAAACGCGTTTTCCTTTGGCACGCTCACATATTGATTCGAAAAATTATGAAATTTGAAACCTAGCAATAGTTTGACATCCCGGACCCAACAAAAGTGGTTTCGTCGAATTCCGAGGCCATATGCAAAATATCAATTTTCCAGGCCTATATATTCTATATACCGACTCTTCTGAAAATTCATTCGGCCATAACTTTTGATTCCCGTTATGAAACTTCGATTTTTCAGATTCGTTAGAAAGGTATTGAGTAACAGACTTAAATATTTTTGGTCTCACTAAAATCCGTTATATTTTCCACCCTGCACAGTCGGTCAAAGTTCGAATTCAAATTTTCAAACTGACTCACTATTTCTAATTCACTAATTTATTGAAATATTCTATTTCAATGGTTCAAATTGCTTTGAAATAATCAATTTAAAAATTTTAAATTGGCTCATATTTTCCGGGTTATTACAATCTCCCCTACTTAAAACTTTTCGTCCTCGAAAAGGAAACAACAGTAAAGTAGGAAATAAAATGTAAATGCAAAGTATGGTAAAGGTACCTTGCACCGGAGTTCGTCAGAGATATCCACTCTGCATTTGGGGTAAGCTTTCTTAATGCTTTCCTCAGTTTCCCAAGTACAGTCTCTAGGATCACTGCTCCACTGCACTTTAACTAAATGAACCTTTTTGCTTCTGAGTTCTCTGGTTTCTTTGCCAACAATTTTTAATGGCTCTCTTCTGAGTGCTAATTCTGGAGTTATCTCCACATCCTGTTGCGCTGCTTCTTCTACAACAAGATCCGGATCATGCACATGTCTCCTAAGTTGAGATACGTGAAATACATTGTGCACTCCAGGCAACCAATCTGGTAATTGAACCCTATAAGCAAGAGTTCCAATTCGCTCAAGTATAGGAAAGGGACCAATAAATCTCGGTGCCAACTTCCCCGTCTTACCAAATCTGATTACTCCTCTCATCGGAGAAACCTTTAAATAAACGTGTTCACCAACAGCAAATGTCAAATCTCTCCTTCTAGAGTCCGCGTAACTTTTCTGCCGGCTTTGGGCGGTTTTCAATCGCTTCTTGATGAAGTCCACTTTATCAGATGCTTCCCTAATCATATCGGGTCCTAGTACAAGTCTGTTGCCAGGTTCTACCCAACACGCTGGAGATCTGCAGGGTCTGCCATATAATGCTTCAAATGGTGACATCCTCAAACTTGCTTGATAGCTATTGTTATATGAGAATTCTGCCAAATGCAAATGATCTTCCCATGACCCACCAAAATCGATTATACAAGCCCGTAATAAATCTTCCAGAATTCTATTCACCCGCTCAGTTTGGCCATCTGTTTGGGGGTGATAAGCGGTGCTCATATTCAGTTTTGTTCCCAATTCTATCTGGAAAGCCTCACAGAACTTGCTAGTAAATAGGGGATCTCTATCACTGACTATACTGATGGGAATTACATGCAGCTTAACAATTTCTTTGAAATATATCTGTGCTAGACTTTGGGCAGTTCTATTGGACCTGACAGGTATAAAATGAGCATTCTTCGTGAAGCGATCTACGATTACCCAAATACTGTCATTACCTTTCTTGGTTCGCGGCAAACCATCTATGAAATCCATGGAAATCTGTTCCCATTTCCAACCTGGGACTTCCAACGGTTGCAACAGTCCAGCTAGCTTTTGTTGGTCACTCTTGACCAATTGACAAGTAGGGCATCTGCTAACATACAAGGAAATATCCCTTTTCATTGCCTTCCACCAGAAAGTGCGTTTGATATCGTTGTACATTTTACTCATCCCCGGGTGGATGCAAAATTTGGATTTATGGCATTCATCTAGCACTTCTCTTTTAAGCTTAGGAAGGTTGGGAACACAAATTCTCCCATTCAGCCTCAAAACTCGTTCTTTATTTACTTGAAAGCTTGAGGATTCTCCTTTCTGGATTCTTTCCTTGATCTTTCTGGGTATATAAATACTTCAATGATTGATGATCTGTGTACAGTATAAATTTCTCGCCCAATAAGTAATGCCTCCAGATTTTCAAGGCAAATACGATCGCTAGCAACACAAGATCATGAGTCACATAATTCTTTTCATGCGGTTTCAATTGGCGGCTTGCATAAGCGACTACTTGGCCTCTCTGCATTAACACTGCACCAAGACCTCTAATAGAAGCATCTTTCCAAACCGTTAAATCCTGATTGCCATCAATAATAGTTAACACTGGAGCGGTGGTCAACTTCGATTTCAATTCCTGGAAAGCTTCTTCACAGTCGGAAGTCCACTTAAACTTCTCATGTTTCTTTGTGAGCTTCGTTAACGGACTGGATATCTTCGAAAAATCCTTAACGAACTTTCGATAATAACTAGCCAACCCCATAAAACTTCTAACTTCTGTGGGAGTAGTGGGTTGTTTCCAGTCTTGAATCGCTGTTATCTTGCTTGGGTCGACAGAAATTCCTTTCTCCGACACGACATGGCCGAGAAATTTGACTTCTTCTTGCCAGAAGACACATTTAGAGAATTTGGCTTTGAAGACGTTCTTCCTTAGAATCTCCAATACTTGTTCTAAGTGTTTTTCATGCTCGGGTTTTGATTTGGAGTAGATTAAAATATCATCGATGAATACGAGGACAAATTTATTCAGAACTCCCCTGAACACTCTATTCATTAGATCGACAAAGTATGCTGGAGCGTTACATAGGCCAAACGGCATTACTAACCATTCATAAAATATGTCTGGACCTCTGAAAGCGGTCAAAGGAACACACTCTTCTGCTATTCTCAATTGATGAAAACCTGTAGCTAGGTCCATTCGGGAAAATACTTTCGCCCCATTCAATTGGTCTAGCAAATCATCAATGCGGGGTAGTGGATATTTATTTTTAAGCGTCTGTTTGTTGAGGTCTCGGTAATCAACACATAATCTAAGAGTACCGTCTGACTTTGGGACAAACACGACAGCTGCACCCCAATTGGAAAAACTCGGTCTGATTAGACCTTTCCACAACAGTTGACGAGTTTGATCACCTAATTCTTCTTTTTCTTTCGGAGTCATTCTACGGATTGGATGTACCACGGGTCTGGCATTAGGGATTAAATCGATTCGGAATTCTATTTCTCTTTGCGGAGGTAAGTTTTCAACTTCTTCAAACACATCCGCATAGTTGCTAACAATCGGAATCTTTTCTATGGAAGTGGGGATAAGTTCTAATGCTGACCAAAATTCTTCTCTATTCGGATTCGAACCATGACAGGGAATCGTAATATATCCAAGCTTCGTTCAAATTTTAACGATTCTTTCCGCACAATTCACTTCAGCTTCATATTTCGTTAACCAATCTAGCCCGAGAATAATATCGAATTCCGGAAAATCCATAACGATTAAATTGAAAGGAAACTGGTATCGAGAGAAAGAAGTAGGAACCTTACAACACGAACTGAGGGTAATAGGACCCCCTATCGGGTTATGAACTTCAACTGATTCTTTAAGCTTTCGCTGTTTTAACTTTAGTTTGTGCACTGTGTTTCTAGCAATAAAACTACGCGATGCACCTGTGTCAAATAATACAGAAACAGGAATATTTTTAATTGTAAGGGTACCTCCCAAAACATCGGGTTTACCTGCTCCGTCGGAAGCAGCTGGCGGGCTAGACCCGTCATAGACATGAGCTACAGTAGCTTTCTTTAGCAAAGGACAGTCATTGACCAGATGGTCGGTCTTGCGACAATTGAAGCACGAGCGAGGGTTCTGAGAGCCTTGGCTCGAGCCTTGAGAGTTTGTTTTCTGTCTCTTTGGAGCTGTGCAAACGTTTGAGTAGCGCCCCAGCTTACCACAGTTAAAGCAATTTCCTCTTGGCGGCTTTCCAGTCTGAGGCTTTGAAGATGCTGCTTGGCTTGACTCGCCCTGATTTACAGTAGGCTTGCGCTTGTTTCCTGCTTGACTTCTAGCGCGATCCTGATCCAGATGCCTTTGATCAAGGTCTTCATAGTTGCATGTCATCTCCACTAGCTCGTTGAAATCCAGCTTGACATGGGCCATGGCTCTATAATGATATTGTCGTCTTAGTCCAAAGATAAACCTCTTATTTTTGGATTTCGCGGTAGCAACAAGTTCTGGAGCATAGGGCGACAACATTGTGAATTTGTTCAGATAATCTTGCACGGAAAGATCACCTTGTTGGAGATTGGCGAAGTCATCGTGCATTCTTTCTAGAGCTTGTTCTGGGACATATTTCTCCTTGAAGAGTTCTTTGAATCCAACCCATGTTCTTCCAGCTTCTCTATTCCCGGCGGTAAGAGATTCCCACCATAATTCGGCTTGTTCCTGCATAAGCCAGGCGCCCATAATAGCTTTGTCTTCGTCTCCTAGACTTAGGACTTCAAGAATTTTCTCGCATGTTTTGAGCCATGCAAGGGCCTCTATTACGGTGTCAGTTCCCGAGAAGGTCTTGCCTCCTAAGTTCTTATATCTCTTAGCTACACGGTCGAGCTCGAAGTATTGAGCTGCCGGAGGTTGTATTAAAGGTCCTTCCTGAGCTGGGATTTCTCCCCTTCCTCGGCCTCGGCCGGCACGGCCTCCTCTAGCAGCGGCTCCTCTGGTAGCCATTTGTCAAATTCTGTATAAGCAACGAAAAAGTCAGTTAACAGAAATGATAGTCTATTGCATAGTTAAGCAGAAATTCCTATGGAAAGATAACGATGGACTGATCAATTGTTTTTGCTATTCTGCCCAGCTCATTCTAGGACTTTACTAGTCCTATCTCTAATGAGCGACTCGCCTTAGAATACTACTGATTCTATTTTGACGAAGTGTTTAATGTGTTAGACTCCAGAACTAAGGTTAACCAAAGCTCTGATACCAGCTGTGACGATCCCAAAACCCCGTGACACGGTGTTAAGGATAATCATTGGAATATAACACATTAATCATCATTAGCAGATCACAGATAATAGCATAAACAGAAAATAGAATAATTTACACACATATGACAGCGGAATCATATAGATAACATCTCATCAGAGAAGCACAGTACAGGATACAACTTAGTGCATAATGATACATAATCAGTCACCATCGCCTGAGGCGGAATCATACATAAAGAGTACACAAAAGGAATATCAGTCTACATCGCCAGTGGCGGAATCATAATATAGATACAATAATGGCGGAGAAAATCCAAGTCAGCACGGTGTAGTCAAGCCTCGCCATGAGCCAAAAGGTGCGTCAGAAACTTGTAACTAGGCTGCCCGTGTGAAAATAAGGGCACTCGAGTTTGCAAGGTGAAACAAACTACGAGTCAGTCATGGGACTGGTATGAGAAATCCATTCAACTTATTAACAACAATAATAAGGCAAATCAAAGGACCACGCCACTTTCGCGGAACGGGTTTACTCCAATGAGTGCTCGTGCATGAAATAAAGTAAATGATTAAATCAACGCAATGCTTTTTATAAAATGAAGCCATTATAAGACTCAGGTCCCATCACACAATGCAACGCAAGCCGGAGGATAGAGTTTTTACCTTATAATGGCCAAAGATGCTTCATACGAATAAAACAAAGGTGTTTGATATTATTACTAGTGTATATATGTTTCAAAAGCAAATTCAATCATAAATATCAATCCTAGGCGGCATAGCTACCATCTACTATGTCGCCGTACTAGTAATACAATCACATCCGCAAATTTCGTATTGGAAATTGGATTCCTTCATGAGTCGAGGCAAGGGGCAAGCTCCTCTCCGTTCGAGACACTCTAGCAAATGTCCCAGGACCACACTATGATCCTTGGAATCGGCTGGGCCGGTCCTCTCTTACTTTTGAGGATTGGCAATTCCTGAACACACGTTTCCCGTTCCTTACAGACCTATAATCGAGGCGCCTCGCATTCCAAGAACCACACAGGTGAAAAGTATATATAATGTCAGGGCTGGTAGGTCACTGACACCACCATAGCTAGAAAGAAACGTCGTGCCCTCCCAGCGGTCCGTCTCCCGTTTTTGACTCATACCGAGGTGTGAGGCTCGCGAATTCACGTTACACACAAAGCTACGTCACACAGACCATGCTTTGATCATCAACCACAAGACTTTGCTTTGCAACAGAAGCCTTGATCATATGCCACTTAGGCGTGCCACACAGGCAATCCACTCCATGCGACTGATTTCTGTCAATACATAACCTCTAAGCTCGTACGTCTCAGAGAAGGGCGTTAAGCAAGAGAATAAATTCTCCGCCGCCAAACAGATATATATTTAACAGAGATCAATCAACACAGAACAAAATCCAATGTCAGACACACAGTCCATTTACAAGTCCGTTCTGGGTCTGAACGAAACCGGAGGCACCAATTCCTCGCATATCCGTACAATCAACAATATGTTTTGACGGCTACTACTTCAATTCCTTCATGGTAGCTACTCCAATCACGAGCATCAGTAGCGCCCATCCATCCAACGTGGAGATCGTCGGTCTTCAGTCGTCTTCGACTCTTCGACTTCTCAACGTCGATCGATTATTTGAAATGAGATAAACTCGGCCTTTTCAAATAACCCACATATATTTAGATTTTGAAACCAATTAATCACAGGGTTGAACTATTCAACATTCACATTTCAGTTATTTAGTTATAATTTTCACGTCAAATACATTCAACCATCACATATCAAGCAAACACAACAAAATTGGTTTATTTTCACTCTATATCGTCTATAGCACTTAATAACGATATATCGCCATTTTTATTTAATTTAAAACGGCCATATTTAATTAAATGACGTTTCAGGTCGTGTCGACGCACTGGCGCTGCTTTCCATTAATTTTGTTTTACACATATAAGGAAAATCTAACCGTTGGATCTTCACAAATTTTACATCATTAGGAAGGTCTTTTCAAAACGAATCCAATGGTTCCAGTTTTGGGAAAATCCGATGGTCGGATCTTCCACACTAACCATTTGAAGTTACGATTTCAATTTACGAACTGCAGCGTCGTTATTCGATTTAATTTAATTATATTTATATATATATATATAAATAAATATAATCGTTTCTGGCGCTGTTTTTCACTAATCTTGAATTAAACATTCCAGACAATCCAACCGTCGGATCTTCACAAAGTTGGTGCCGTTGGAAAGATATCTCCAAGGTGAACCCAACGGTTGAGGTTTCGGGAAAATCCAATGGTCGGATCTTCCGCACTAATCATTTGAAATCACGGTTTCAAATTATGAACTGCACGGCCACGTTTCGTTTTAATTATATTTATATATTTATATAAATATAGTTCATTCAATGATTTCCATATCGTTTTCACTTCAAATATTTTTCTAACACCTTAAAATTTTGGAAAATTTCGCCATAACCTCCCCTGCACCGGGAGCATCGGGAAATCGCAAATAGCGTTCCCGGTCCTTCTAATCTCAAAAAGAAAAAGAAAAAGCCAAGCGGCTAGCCAACAGGCTCATAAAATCATCACCCAAACAAAACAGTAAACGTGTACATATTTGTCGGGCACAAAATTTTATTCCTCTTCTCTAGCCTCTTTGCTATAACCTGTTCAATAGATATGCATGCACATATATACAATTTCTAACATTTATCATTTTCTATTCAACTTCATATTTGATTTGCTTTGGTTTAAAAACACCATTCATTCTAATATCACATGCATAGGCTAAAATCATATCATTAGCTAGTTAATGTATATTTCAACTCATGCACGTTTATTTGAACAAGTGGATATTCTTAACACTTTATATTTCAAAAGATGATAATTTTGGCGAACTAAAATAGATTTCAACACACGACTATTTTATTTAATTCCTATGCATGTTAAAATTAATACTTCTATCACAAATATTTATTTCAACGTCATCATCTCTTTAGCATGTCACACATATGGTAAAAATGATATTTTTATCATTTAAAATATTTATTCAACCAATGTATGGTTTCAACACTTCATAGTTTCAATAAAAATGTAATTTTTATCGTTCAATCTTTTTATTCAACACATGAACCTTTCCACTACACACACATCTCAACAAATGAGTATTTCCACACATGGACAATTTATTTATGTTGTTCATATTAGAAAGATGGGATTTTTATGATTGAAATTATTTATATAAGGCGAATATTTTTCATACTTCATATATATATATATATATATAAAATATGATTTTTATTGTTTATACACTTCATTCATTCATGAATGAATTTTATTTTTACACAACACTTTTCAACACATGAATATTTCCACACATGGACATAGTTTCAATATATGGCTTTAATTTCTATGCATGCAAATAATTTCAACATATGAAAATAATTCTAACACACAAAGATTATTCAAAATTTCGGCAGCATAACGGCAGGGTAGTTAAAACCGGCACCGTCCCTAGTACGGCTCCTCGCTCTACCTTAAAACCTCGCGGTTTTTGACAATGGGGATCATGCATCTAATTCGCACGCAGGCGGCATGTTTATATTTATTTCATTTCCACAAACTAATCCTATGTGGTTTCAACCAAATATTTTCCAATCACAAACGGGTATTTTTCAACCACAATCAATTCAATATCAACCACAAACAATCCCAAACAACAATTTGCCGTCAACCAATTTTCACAACAATTTCAACCAATAAATATCGTCCATGGTTTGTGGACGAGGGGGCGTATATATATATATATATATATATATATATATATATATATATATATATAAATATTTATATATAGCAATTCACTTTTATTTCCACACATATATATATATATATAAAAAAAAAGAAATTGAAGAGTGAGAAATTCTCACCAATAGCTATCCAATAACACGACTCTTCCTTTATAGAAATCTTCGCCTATTTCGTCTTCTTGTCGCTTTCGTTTCCCGTATTCTCTACATAGGTAAAAATCGAATTTTTACTATGTTATTCAATATATAAAGATCATATTCTAAAAACAAAGATTATATTTTTAAAATTCCTATGATGTAAAAATTATATTTTTATTGCTTTAAAAATATAAGAATCATATCTTACTTCTTCTACTTAACAAAAATTCCGTCTTTTCTCTTTTTAAAAATATGATCTTTATTTTTGCAAGTTCAAATCTTTTTCCTTTAAAAGATTAAACCTTTTTCTATTTCAAAGTTTAAACTTTTTTTTTTAAACCTTAAAATAAAATCAGTTTTTATATTCTTTTAAAAATCAGTTTTTAAATCTCTTAAACAAATCAGTTTATAAATCTAATTAAAATCAGTTTTTAATATTCTTTAAAAAATCAGTTTATAAATCTTAAAAAAAAAACAGTTTATATATCTTAAAAAAATCAGAAATTACCTTTTTAAATCATTTAAAAGGAATCGGTTTTTTTTTCTTTTTGCAAAACAAAAATAAAATAACCCTAAATGCTCACCCAGCTGCGAAGTGGAGGGAAGAAGAAGGAGGCGTCGGCGGCAGGTTGGTGGTGGTGCTCAGTGGTGTCGGCGTCGAGGTAAGGGGGGGCTGCTTCGATTCGACGTCGCGAGGGGTTCGAGGGCTTCGCTGGAAGGAGGAGGTCGGACGGAGGGGGGCGGCGCGATGATGTTCGTCGGCGTCGATGTCTGGAGGGCGGCGGCTCGATTGATTTAGGTTTTTTTTTTTTTTGGTTTCTGGTAAATGAATCGGGGGGGGGGGGGGGGAAGCAGAAGAAAAGGAGGGAAGAATATTTTTTTTTATTATTAATTATTTAATTTTGCAAAAAGGTTGACTTTTACATACGACCTCGAAACGAGGCCTACCGCCTGTCGTCCATAGCGTTTTACCCCCATTCCGAACACAATGGGATATGTATCGTAAGCTGATTTGATCGTTACAATCAGTTTCCGTTGAAATTACATTTAAATCCTTATATTGAATTTTAAACGTACATTTCAAATTACCGGGGTCACATACTAACTAGAAAAATTCCAGAAAAATATTTTCTAGTTTCGTATTGCCGATACGATCCTAACAAAACTAGTTTCGTCGAATTCTGAGACCGTTTGAAAAATGGCCAATTTCCAGTCGATTAAATTCAACAGAAACTGGTCAAACGCGTTTTCCTTTGCCACGCTCACATATTGATTCGAAAAATTATGAAATTTGAAACCTAGCAATAGTTTGACATCCCGGACCCAACAAAAGTGGTTTCGTCGAATTCCGAGGCCATATGCAAAATATCAATTTTCCAGGCTTATATATTCTATATACCGACTCTTCTGAAAATTCATTCGGCCATAACTTTTGATTCCCGTTATGAAACTTCGATTTTTCAGATTCGTTAGAAAGGTATTGACTAACAGACTTAAATATTTTTGGTCTCACTAAAATCCGTTATATTTTCCACCCTGCACAGTCGGTCAAAGTTCGAATTCAAATTTTCAAACTGACTCACTATTTCTAATTCACTAATTTATTGAAATATTCTATTTCAATGGTTCAAATTGCTTTGAAATAATCAATTTAAAAATTTTAAATTGGCTCGTATTTTCCGGGTTATTACAAAAGCTATTTGAAATTTCCCGATGCTCCCGGTACAAAGGAGGTTATGGCGAATTTTTCCGGGAATTTAAGGAGACAGAATATTTTTAAGATAATTTGATAGTTAGAAATCAACATATCAAATTATATAGAAGTCGATAAGGAAACGAATTTAGAAATAGAATAGTATTATTATAAAGGGAAGTATAAGAATAAAATCTCGTAGGAATAGAAAGAGAAAATGTATATGTGTTTAAAGGTGAATAATCAGTTGTATGGTATTGATTATTCGAGTAAGTAGTTTTGTCTGTTTTGACGTTAAATGTTATTCAGTCAAGGTCTGAGAGGTAATTATGCCCCAACTTGGTTGATTTCATGATATACCGATAAGTAGCAAGATTCAGGCTCGAAGATCAATGTGGAATAAGAATTAGTTAAATACTGTATTTGGGTTGTCGTAACGATATTTTACACAACATCTGTTTTAACCCAATATGTGCAAAGCTTGGAAATAGAATAATGAATATTTCCTAGTATAGAAAATAAAGGAAGTCGATATATGGAAATGTTTTCCAAAGAACGTATAAGGCCAATATGGTTATTGAAAATATTTGGTTAACAAATATTGATAAAGAAATCGAGAAGAGATTTAATTAATGGAATATTAATTAAAGACTCACTGATTGTTGGATGTTTGGATGAACACTTGTTTTATTCGATAGTTAAATCACAGACTATCGAAGTTTTGACCATCGTTGTCAATATGGAGAGACCGGTTGGATTATTATCCGAAGAACCACTCCATATCGGCAGTAGCGTGCGAATCAGATTATATAAAGATAATCGAAGACGGAGTAGAGTGCAAGGACTTTTCCTATTAATAGAAATAGTGCCTTCAGTTCATCCTGTTCCTGGGTGACTCGTATGGATGGATGTCTGACAGAGTATTTCCAGAAAGGTCACGTACATTGATTTCTTCAACCGTACCAAGAGTGGAAGCGGAGAAGGAAACTTCTTTTAGCTGACACGTAATGTATTGTTGTCGACGTCAATTAGTGATTTTCGATGGATCTGACGATGTGACATTCGAAGTGAATCTGGTGTGATGATAAAGCGTAGCTTCTAGCCTCATCAACCGGTAAATGACAGAAATCGGGCAAGCAGCATGGCTATGTAGGTCGCACCTATTAGGGTGTATAATCACCTGATCTAGAGTTTCATTTACTTCTAAAAATCTATTGTCGATGTTGTCCCATTCGGGAAACGGTTGCTGATCCCAATCGTTGGTGATATACATTCGATACACTCAAGCGAAATGAGTGGTCAGTCATGTGTGGCTGAGTTGCAAGATGTTCTTGTTGAACTCGGTGTATTCTCCTCTAGAGATATACCCGCGGAAGGTGGTTCCATACCTTGTCATAGTTGGAAATCCATTACCCAATACGTGCTTGCGGTTTTGATTGTATATATATGTGGAACGTGAGATGCAAACGTTCCACTAGATTGTTATTTACTTGATTTAGACATTATTATAATATCAAAAGAGTTTTGATATAAAGATAAGTCAAGTGTTTGGATTTTCATAAGGGAAAACCCGTTCCGTGTTATACGGCGTGGTCTTATGAGATATCATTTAGTTTTCTGAAACTGTTTTAAACTGTTTACTCATACCAGTCCCATGACTGACCCGGAGTTTACTTTGTTGTTTTCCCTAAACTCTTGGGTGCCTAAATTTGTACGGGCAGTCAAGTAGTCGGGAATTTACAGATATACTGGAAGAGCTTGGAGCAGGAGGCTTCAGCGTTATCTAGTTATAGTGTTGTTCCGCTGTGTTGTAAGTGTTGTACTCTGATAAGTGTATGTTATACAGTTAAGATTTTGTATTTCAAAGATGTGATATATTATATTTTGTTCCGCTGCGATGTGAGATTCTGTGTTGTTAGTTCTGTTCTTATTCAACCTCTTTCTTCTAAAAAAAAATGTTTCGTATTTTCGTGATATTTGGGTTGGACGTATGATGTATATAGTCAACTCTGATGTTACGGAAATCTGGGTCATTACAAGGGGTCAGAACATTAAGTTATGAGTGATTGAAATATGGTGTTACTTAATGTCCATACCTTATATTTTTACCAGTTTACATATGTCAAGGTAGTCTACGCAGCACACAAGATTCACATAAACACCAAGTATCTAACCAACAGGATGGATACCCAAGTCAATCGCCCATTAGTGTTTTTAGAATAAAGACCCAACGAGGAGGGAATTCTTGGTCATTTATGGCCCTATTAAAGGTGGATTCTTATAGTCTCTTATAACCCTGAGGCGGACTCCTAGCCCCTTAAGACCCCATCCTAATACATTAACGTTCTTAAGTTTATACTCTCACTTGTAATATGAGAAGTATTGCGAAAGTAACTACTTAAATGATATTACGGTAGGACACCTATGTCGCTTATGACTTTCCTTAGATAGTTGGTTAGCATGCAATGGCCACATATCTTTTATTTACCAAGTATGTCCCTAGTTGAGCCTTTACAAGCTTCTAGAGGAAGGGGACATTCCCCGTGAACTACCTTACTCCGTTACCATTTATGCCTAACCACTTTTAGAGAAGGAGGACCCAAAGACTTACTTCAAATCTAAAAGGGGTGGGTCCCATGACTTTGGTTCCTTTCCATGGAGTAAACCATTAGAGGGATCCTAGTCCTAACCACTTAAGACCCAAATTAGATAAAAAGAAAATCAGCCACATAAGACCATCTCAAGGTGTAGTAAACCTACCGATTTTCATGCGCAACAAACTTATATATATAGTTATATATACACACTAGACTTCTCATATTAAACCGTATACATGTAGATGCTTGATAGGCCGGTCAGTTCTGGGTTGGCTTCTACTACAAGTTGCTTTAACCTTGTATCAAGTGTACTAAGTTTTTGAATGGCCCATGGCACTTTGACATCTCATATTAGTTGGACCCACTTGTGGTTGCTGGATTTGCTGGTCGGTTCCGGACAGACTTCTAGCACAAATTGAAACTAACCTCGTGTCTATGTGTCACTATTAATATATAAAGCCATTCTATATACGCACACACAAGCAATCAATATATATATATATGGGGACAATTCAAATTCAAATTCGATCCTAATTGCATTTATTACGCTAATAAAATGTTAATTACGTTGATTATATTTATATAAGTAAAATAATTATAACGCTTAAATAACGTAAATATTCATATGAATGAGGACACGTTCTAATGAGGTGGCAATTTTCGATTTGTCTTAATCAAGGTATACAAGTTAGTTCTTCCAAATCTTTACCGCTACAAATTCGGCATGATGACATAATAACAAAATAACAGATAACAGCGAATGGAAAATATACATACATAAAAATTTCAACTTGCATCCTAGGCTTGTTGTAATGATTTCAATAATGGGTTAAAAACAGATTATTTTATACACTTGTACGTATATGTTTATAATTTCCACTTATCCAATTAACCCCTTTCTGGTGGTATGCACATAAAAACGTTTACATTTGACACATATCAAATATGAATACGTTTGGATTCAAAATAGAATCCAAACCCAATCAAATCATGAAATACCCAAATTTAAACCCTTTTAGGTTACAATCAAATCTTTAATAAAGGTGAATTGCACAAAATATAAATAATAGTAGCGGCACCTCTTTTCATCTTTTACCCAATATTAAAATCAACAATCCACAAAACCCAAATAGTCATGACAATTCATACGAAAATATAAAATAAAGGCTTTAGGCGTTTTGGCATTTTTGTTATCGATTTCCAAATCCTCCCAGGCATATCTATCAACATGTTAATCTAATAAAAATATGAATATGCCAAAGTAAGTGATATTCTACTCACAGATCTAGGCAGAACAAAGAGAAATCTGTAGTAGATCTAGATCTATGCTTTAATCTTTGCAGTCAACGTGCCCCAACAATTCTCCTAATATATATATACTTATATTGAAAGCAGAAACCAAACAATTTCTGTGATGACATCTGTACTTTTTAAGTTCACTCGCGTTATTCTCTTCCAGTTTTCAATTTCATTCTTATCCTTCTTCAATTTTATTCCATTTTCGGAGCCACTAACCCTAACGGTTACATAATTCCCTTGCGACAACCCTTCTTCTACGATCGATTTCATCTTCCCAGTTTCATTATATTTGATTACCAGCCCTGATGAAAACCTTGAACTGTTGAAATTTATTTTTCTTCCTCCCTAGATCGTCCTTTCCCCTCATGTGTAAACTTCACTTGAAAAACCGAAGATCTTCATTCTGCAGTCCGGAGACTTCCAATGTTCTCCATGTGCAATTTTGTTGGCGGATCCAGTCATTTTATGAATTGCGATAGTATGAATCTTTAAAAATGTTTTTTTTTCTACTTCTCATCTGATTTTAGGTTTACTATATTTTAATTTAATAATCGCATGTACTGTCTTAAATAATTCGTTGCTTGAGTACGCTTGGCAGAGTGAACCGTTTTTTATTCCTTTGTACTTCAATTACTTCACCAAATATACATGCTTTATTCTATTCTCCCAACTGTTTTTTTTTTTTTTACCTTTTCCAGTACATGATTTTCTACTTCGATGTTTGTTGAGACATCCTTTGTATAGTTGTTCGTTGTTCTATGTCTGTAGGTATACGAGTTAGGATGGTCTGAGATGTAATTTCCCATGCCTGACGGTAAACAATGGTATATGCTCTTTGCTCAGTTCATATTATAAGATTTTTCAAACACCTAACCAATCACAAGTGGTTGTCAAAATTTCATAATTGAAGAAAAATAATACTAGATTCATAATATTTACCGTATATGCTGAATAGATATTTACTGTACACCTGTTACTCTGAAAAACTGTTTGCAAACACCAGTTGCCAGTACCATAAATCCACGGTTACTACCAACAATGGTTAATTATTTATGGTTAACCATATTATGGCTGTTAAGATAAGTACAAAATATTGTGCTACGTAATATTTTGAATAATTCATACTACGTCATCTTCTTTACTTTTGTTTTCTTTAACAATATATATATAGATAAAGTTTATGTCATAAAATAATATCACCCAAGAAAGAGTTAGTAGATAAGTTGACCTAATGTAATAAGTTATTCACAGAATTTTTACATGGGCTTAATATAACCAAGCTTCTATTTAATTTGAACCTTTTGGATTACAATTACACTTTTTGCTCACTAAAAGCTTGAAAGTTCAATATAGAAGGTCCATGCTACATAAACTCTATAATTATCTCTAATGTGCATATGATAGAGTTACGAGGAGTGTGAATAGTTGATCATGTGCTCCTATAGGCATCTAATAAAGCTGATGTGAAAACAAGGTTAAATTCATGTCTTCTTCATTCATCAATGTATATTTTGTTTACTTTCCTGTATATTTCAGAATTTTCACATATAGCCACTGTTTTGCACATGCAAACTTTGACCAGTTTTTTGGCCTTATATTATTGCATCATTTTGATTGGAATAATACTCATTTTTGGTGGAACTTGGTATATGCTTTGATGACTAACCCTCAGTACTAATCAGGAAATTACTACAAATTTATAGCCTATGTTATATTAGTTAGTTTATTTATATTTATTGTAACGGAAGTTAAGGAGCTCATACAATTGAATTAGCGGTTGAGTGTTGACTCTATCCTACGAGTATAGCTTTTCTATAGTTTGGTTGAATAAAATCTCAGTAGAACCAGTTTTTTTGGGCTTATATTACTCCATCATGATTGAAATAATGCTCCTTTTTGGTGGAACTTGATATATGATTTGATGACTAACCCTTGGTAATGATTAGGAAACCAATACAAATTTATAGCCTATGTTATATTAGTTATTATATTTATATTTATTTTAAGGAAAGTTGAGGAGCTCATAGAGTTAAATTAGCTGTTGAGTGTTTACTCTATCCTAGGAGTCTAGCTATTCTACAGTTTGGTTGAATAAAATCTCAGTAGAACTGTCAAACCGTTATCATTGAACTCAAGTCATTAAGCCCTTTTTAAACCCATATTTTATCAGCTAAAATCAATTAACTATTCAAAATCAAATGCTTAAAATTTTGGGTCGTTGCAACAATTATTATGAACACAATTAGAAGACTAATATAGAAGCTCTAATCAATCTAAACCATAGGACAACATCAAAAGAATATGCAAAAATGATGATAAACCTGAGCCAGAATGATGAAACTGCACTCATAAGCAGAAGCCCTGAAAAAAGATCACTACAGTAACTCAAACATCTGACATCGAAAGTTAGATATCTCTATAAAACTTTGAAAAAAATCGGGGTTCGACAGATGCAGCCAAACCATGAATGGATAAGTTCAAATTTTGGTTTTTTAATATTTTGCCATGTTTAATTATTCTCATAATCCCATTTTGTGTCAAGCATAGCTAATTTTATTATTAATTTTTTGTAACATTGCATGTTGATTATGCGAAATAGCATACATTATTATACAAAATCCATAATATATATATTTATACACACACACACACACACACATATATATATATAATAAAATTACATCATTGTAATTATAATATATATGACAATTGCAACGTATTGTATTTGGTAAAATTATTAACTGTTAGTTTACCCTTTTCCATTCTATTTATATGCTAAATTCAGGAATGATATGTTTGATTTAATGTAACATTTGATGGCTAAGTATGTGCCATATCAATCCATTTTGATGTAATAATATATTACTTTCACTCCTTTGGTTTCATTCAAATTCTTTAGTCTCATATATCTTTTTCATTCTTGAAAAGATATATTAGATATTAGGCCTTCCACTCAAAATGAGATATATTCAGGATCATGGTTGTCAAGGGAAATGAGATAGGATATAAGAAACTTTAATGCCTCAAAGCTATCAATTTTTTGACAAACCCAAGAAAAAAACTTCTCAAAATTTTTCTGCTTGTTGCTCTGATGAGACTACTCCATCATTACAAAATTCATATACCTTATGGCACCATACCTTACTCACATCATATATTATCCGTCTATTTTACATGTCACGATTCTAAACTATTTTGTAGTTCTCAGTTAAACAAAAAGGCAATGGGCAATAGGGATGTAATCATTCTAAACTGTGCTGAATAAATTTTATTGTAAGAATTAATTGTTCTGAAACTGTTAGTGTCCATGTGAAATCATTACAATTCCTTGTTATTTAAACTGTACGTTTCTTCCTTGGTTCATCCATCTCCATAGAAAGTACCATGGCAAACTTCTCATTTTTCCACAGCCACTTAGAGCACAACCAACAATGGCTTGTTTAGTTACTAAACAAGCCACGGAGCAACTAGGTGTGGCTTGTTCGGTCACCCGTAGTCTGTGGCTAGTTTTGAGCTCGTTCGTGGCTGGTTGACTGAACAGGGGATGGTGCTTATAACGACAAAGTGTTTGGCGTTATAAGCTTATAACGGCAAACTCTTTGCCGTTATAAGCACTAGTCGTTGCATTCCAACGGCTAGTGCACTTCCTCCCTATATACCAACCTACCTCCTTCTTCTTCCACACAACCACTCCACCTTCTCAACTTCAACTTCTTCAACAACAAAATGTCTTCTTCTGCATCCAAATGAAGCGGGAAAAAAATCCGCAAACAGGACAGTCATGTCCAAACCGCACTCGTCATCGTATGCCATGCAACGGTCAATCCAACAACAGCAACCGTTGCATCCATCTCACGAATATGGCTACTCGCCGTATTCAAATTATCCATACCGACCGCCATACTAACCGCTCGCTCCTCCTAATTTTTCTCCCATCCATTCTACCGCCCAGCCACAGTTTTACCAACGACCGACCGAGGTAGGCATGTACGACGATCATTCGTTGTATATGTCAATGATGATGCAGACCGATCAAAGTCAACAACCTCACCTAACTCCGCAACAGACCGAGGTTCGTGACCGTGAAGCTATGCAAAATCTTGAAAGACAGTTTTCATACGGGTATGTCTCTCCTACTACCGAAGAAAATGTTGAAACTTCAACGGAGGAGGCGGAGGAAGATGCAAATGAGGATGCGAATGGTACAAATTCTGAAGAATTTATTCATGAATACGTTGCACCTATTAGTCCTGAATATAACCAAAAGAAGACGAAGTGGAAGTCTTTAAACGACATTTTCAGTAAACGACACTAAACCGAAGTTGAATCAGAGCCGGATCCCAGAATAGAAGATATTGAGGATGATCATGCTGAAAGGGAAGGATTAGCAGCGGATGAAAAAAAAACAATGTAAGTTTACTTCCGAGCAGTATGTTTCACTTGCTAAATCGTGGATACGCATTTCACAAGACAGCATTGTTGGGAATAATATGAAAGGTCAGAAATTTTGGGAAAGAGTAGCAGAGTTTTACAATTCGTTGGAAGCGAGGAATAGAACATGGGCATCACTTAGAGGCGGTTATAGAGTTATGAATGCCGCATGTCAGAACTATCTGGCAATACTGACGGGCTTGCAGAACAAACAGCAAAGCGGTGCTGCACCTTATGACATTGTAAGTACCGTAGATTACTTTGAAAAATAACTTACTATACTATGATTGATTAGTTAGAAATGTCATACGCTCATACAATTTCCACTTTGTGTTACAGATTGAAGAGTCACGAAAGGCCTACCAACAAAAGTATGGTCATCCATTTAAATTTCAAGACTGTTTCGAGCTTCTATCTAATTTGCCGAAGTGGAAGAACCTAAGCAACTTCATGTTTGAGCAGCAGAACAAAGCTAGAAGGATGAACTACTCTGATTCTAGTCCAGGAAGTGACCAGAGTTCACAAGAAAGAAACCCTTTATTTGGAACTAGTGACGGACGACCTGTTGGCAGAGCCAAATCAATTCAGCTGGAGCAACGCGGTGCAGAGTTTTATAGATTTATGGAAACAATAAAGAATTCATCAAAGGCGACAAAAGAGTATAGAGCTCGATTTTCAGTGCAAAGAAACCGCAGCGACGAAGAGTTCCAAAAGGCAGTTAGGAATGATCGAGAGCTTCGCAGACATGTACATACGGAGAAACAAGCCATGGTACGAGAAAAGAAGGAGGAGAAGAAAGCCATGCTACGAGAGAAGCAGGAGGAGAAGAAAGCAATGGTACGAGAGAAGCTAGAGGAGACGAAAGCTATGATGCGAGAGAAGAATTATAATAAAATGATTACATGTGATTTTAGCAAGCTTTCCCCTCTACAGCAAGAACTAGTAACCGAGCAGATTGGAGAGTACAAAAAACACAAAGGAAGCGAAAGCGGTAGTTGCTCGTATATGGACTAGCTATGTATGTTGGGTTAAGTTGTAATATGATTGTGAACTGTTTGTAGTATTTATGTACTGGTGGGTGTTTATGTACTAGCTATATATGTTAGGTTGAGTTGTAATATGATTATGACATGTTTGTAGTATTTATGTAGTAGTTGTTGTTTATGTACTAGCTGTATATGTTGGGTTGAGTTGTAATATATGATTGTGAGTAGTTTTTAGTATTTATGTACCAGTTGTTGAAATAATGATACAATCTACAATATGATTGGAAACCATATTTATTGACCCAACTACACACTGATAGATAGCACTCGGATACATAGTACACGACTACACACTGATACATAGTTCTAGTACCAACTACTGATTCCGACTATTCCTTCCTTTATGCGCCCACAAATGTTCCACCAACTGGTCACGTAATTGGAAGTGCGCTGCTTGATCTTCAATGTGTTGAACCATTTCAACATATTCTTCCATTGAGTTTACATCTTTATGGGGTTTTGCATTTGACCCCGTAAACATGTCAGGATAATTAGACTTTTGATTCTTATATCCGCCTCTTCCAGACTCCACAATCATGTTATGTATTATTATACAGGCATACATGATTTCTGAAAGCACTCTTGCATCATTAAAACGAGTAGGATTTCGTAAAATATGAAATCGGGCTTGTAAAACACCAAACGTACGTTTGATATCCTTTCTGTAGCTAGCTACTTTTTCAATGAAATACCTTTCTTTATCATTTGATGGTACTCTGTATCCTTGCATCAAAGTTCTCCACTTTGGTTATATTCCATCCACTAGGTAGTACCCAGTTTTGTGTTCGATATTACCAACTTTATATGAAACATCCGTTGACAGTCCGTTAGCAAGTTCTGTGAAAAGATATGATTGTTTTAAAACATTTATATCATTCAATGAACCTGGGACTCCAAAAAAAGCATGCCAAACCCATAAATCGTCTATTGATACTGCTTCAAGGATCATTGACGGCACTTTTTTATGTCCGGTGAACATTCCTTTCCATCCCGTTGGGCAGTTTTTCCAAGGCCAGTGCATGCAATCTAAACTTCCAATCATACCTGGAAATCCTCTAGCTTCTCCCCTGCGTAGTATCCTACTTATATCGTTTGGTCCAGGCGTCCGTAGATACTCCTACCCGAACTTTTCAACAACTGTTTTACAGAATTCTTTCAGACACTCTATTGCTGTTGATGCTGCGATTCTGAAATATTCATCCATTTGGTCACCAGATGTTCCATAGCTTAACATCCTCAACGCCGATGAAATTTTGATGTGGGGCGAGTGGCCGAATTCTTGTGCTCCGTTCAGTCTATAAGTGAAATATGGGTTTGACTGATGAAGTTTAAGATAAATTTTTGAGAAAATTGCTGGACTCATACGATAATGACGGCGGAACAAAGTTATATCGTAGGTTGGATTGTCGATGAAGTAATCCCTCATTAGTCTTTCGTGTCCATCCTTGTAGTCTCTCTTATACCGTCGGTCAATCCGGCCAAGCAAACTACCTCGACGGTTGTTCATTGAGCCTTCAGCAAAATAATTGGAATACCCAACCATTGCGTGCTGTTCCAGCTCCTCCTCCGTCTCTTCCTCCATTTCTAGTTCGGAATCGTCAGTTTGATTATTGACTTCATAGTAATGGTGGTATAGATTTGGATCCATTGCTTGCTTTTTTATAAATTTAGTTTCGTTGTTCTCCCTGAGTCTAGACGTAGGACAGATATATATAATCAAGGATGGTTGGCATAATATCTCTGTCATTGAGTAGTCAAATCGGGCAGTTGTTGTGATGTGAAAGGTTGGAAATAATGGTTGGCAATACATGTAGACAAGAATGGTTGGCAATAATGGTGTGGATAATATCTCTGTCATTGAGTAGTCAAATGGGTCTGTTGTTGTGCTATGACATGTTGGCAATAATGGTTGGCAATACATGTAGCCAAGAATGGTTGGCAATAATGGTTCTGACATAATGGTTGGGATAATAATGGTTCTGTCATTGAGTAGTCAATTCAGACAGTTGTTGTGATGTGAAAATAATAGAGAATATAAAAGAGAATTTCCTTTGTATTTATGTAATAAACGATTTTGTAAATTTTCAGAAATTTACATTTGAAATGATATCCAAATGTATAGAAATTCCTTTATATTCAATTAAATAAACGTTATCGTTTATTAATGAAATTCCATAGCGACTATTTAAAAATTTAAATTGAACATAACTAACAATCTATGTCACGAAATCTCAAATTTTTTCCCCCAACAGATAATTTTAATCTAATCAACCCGAACGATTCTTGTTTCACGGAATTCTGACCTATATCGGATCCGGTATATTCAATTAAAGTTCGTATTAAAAATTACGAACTACCACCGCGTTTCGGGCTCGTTTTAATTATATTATAAACTATATATATTTTCAAATGTCGTTTTATATAATAAACTCGATATAAAATCAATTATATCTCCAATATAATATTAACGACAAAATCATGGCTTCAGTGTTCACCGTCATGGCTACGGTGTACGCTACATGGTTGGCAATACATGTTGGCAAGAATGGTTGGCAATAATGGTTTGGATAATATCTCTGCCTTGAGTAGTCAAATTATTCTAGCCAAGAATGGTTGGCAATAATGGTTCCGACATAATGGTTAGGATAATAATGGTTCTGTCATTGAGTAGTCAATTCGGACAGTTGTTGTGATGTGAAAGTAATAGAGAATATAATGGAGAATTTCCTTTGTATTTATGTAATAAATGATTTTGTAAATTTTCAGAAATTTACGTTTGAAACGATATCCAAATGTATAGAAATTCCTTTATATTCAATTAAATAAACGTTATCGTTTATTAACGAAATTCCATAGCGACTATTTAAAAATTTAAATTGAACATAGCTAACAATCTATGTCACGAAATCTCAATTATTTCCCCAACAGATAATTTTAATCTAATCGACCCGAACGATTCTTGTTTCACAGAATTCTGACCTATATCGGATCCAGTATATTCAATTAAAGTTCATATTGAAAATTACGAACTACCGCCGCGTTTCGGGCTCGTTTTAATTATATTATAAACTATATATATTTTCAAACGTCATTTTATATAGTAAACTCGATATAAAATCAATTATATCTCCAATATAAAATTAACGACAAAATCATGTCACAGTAGAGTAGGATAAGGAGATACAACAATAAGCACAAAGATAAAATAATTTATAAAGACACAACAACAGACAATAGTACATGCAAACTAACTCAATCAAACCATGGAGTAGGCATTAGCAACTTCATTACAATGCATGTTACGTTTAGTCTTACGGGCATCGCATGATGTTCAATCGCAACTGCTCATTATCACTTCGAACACGTCTATTTTCTCGTTCGAGTTCGTTAGCATATGCTATTCCCCGAGGACACAAAGGTTGGTCTATCCAGTCCGTGTAATTGCAACCATTTGGATAGGCTGGACATCGCTGCATGCGCCGACCTATATTGTTGCCCTCTACTCGAACGACAACTTCAACCGCATACCCGCAGTAGCAACGAACTGGATAAGAATCAACTACGTGTTCGTGCAGTGGTACACGAAAGAACTCTGCTTCCTGCATTGACTGAGTGACCTCCTGTTGAGATGATACTTGAACAGGTAGTACTGGTGTTTCATGTGGAGGTTGAACGTTCACTTGTTCGTACGGCGGTATAGTTTGCGGTTTCATTTGGTTTAGGAACTGAAGTTCGTCTTCAAGCTCCTGTAGCCTCATGTTTTCGTAAGCTTGTTCCTTGGAATCTGTAGATGTTTCCCACGAAGACATTTTCAGTAAGTGCGAATCCAAGGATGTGCTCTAAGAATGGGGAAGAAGTTGTTTGAGTTTTGTATGTTGTGAGTAAGTTAACATATGTATATATAGCTGGAAGATTGGTAATGGTGTGAATGGTCAAAAGCTACACTGTAGGGAACACTATTTGGAATCTGCCAGATGACATGACTGCACTATGCGAAGAACGCAAGACTTGACCAGTCATTGCGCTACAGTTGGTTGACCCGTTATGTTCTTACGTAGAACATAGAGTTATCTGCAAATCTTGTTATGTTGGCTCGTTATATAAGAATTTTGCATTTCGAAACGAGAAGACGGCAATCTTGTTCACGATCAAATTCAAACGCTAATACATTTCAAACAACACTTACAGGAACTAGAACAACAGAACATAGCAACATCAAATTCAAAGTACATTAATAAATCTTCGATCCAAGAAAAACCAAATCCTAACGATTTCTGAAATAGCAAGCTCTAGTTGCATCCGCAACAATCTTGTTCAACCGCCTTATTTCGGCTTGCGCTTCCAGTGCATATTGAAGTCCACGTTGGCACATCGGGGGGTCTATCCACTGCATAAAATTACAACATTGAATATCATTGCGGTAATACCTATGGTCTTCGAAGGCAGGACATCCGAAGAATCGGCGTCCAGCATTTTTTTTCAGTTTTGGCAACAACAACAACTGATTCATCTCCACAACAACAAATAGGGTAAGCTCCACTAGGTAGCGTTGGACCGATTGGATGTAGGGGCTCGATTTCTTGTCCTTCGTATACGATCTGCTTACCAGGTCTTTGATTTGCTACAACTTCGCGCGATCGAGCATTCAAAGATTTTGTTCTCGGCTTCACTGATTTAGATTGAACTTGTGCTCCTTCACCGAATTCCACCGTAGGCTTGTTGTGTTGTACACTATTCCTTGACCGTTCAAACTCTTCATAAAAATTATTCATTGTTTCATCGTCGATCTCCAAGCTGTCCATAGCTTCAATACAAAACAAAACCTTAAGCAATTGAAATGAATTCAAAGTGTAAGGAATTTTTGTTCTGTTAGAGATATAAACCTGTTTCATATTTATTGTTGTGTTTGAACACAAAGCAGGGCTAGATTTGTAAAAAGAGATGTTGCAATTCCCAACATAAACACAAAGTAGGTGATACCCGTGATAAATTTTTGGTATTGATATATAATGCATCAACTTTATCAGTAACATAATTACTGGTACTGTATCAATGTATAGTGTATCACTATTTGCACTGTATACTGTTTGACTGTTTCCATAAATTGTTTGACACAAAGTAGGCCAACCCTTTTTTTTAACTCCTACACGTATTGAAATGGTAAATGCACCCGAGGACGACCCCTATTTTTAACTCCTACTCTCGAAAAACAGTGGCATGACTTCACCCTAGGAACGACCCTTACGCATAGGTTACATAAGTGATAATAAGTAACAAATATGATAAATTACACAAACGGTAGATTAGACAAACAATAGGTTCCACAAATAAAATCATCCTACATAACCTAAACGTTACACAGCTATAGGGTTACATACTTTGTTCGAACTTCAGTGAAGGTTTTCAACTAAAATAAAGCATAAAGATAAAAGTGATACGACGCGTAACGATACAGTACATAGTACGCATAACCTAAACTATTTGCCGTTATATTTTATAGTCGTGGCACAACAGCGGCTACTTAAACGGTCGCAAGCCCTCCCTTTATACACCAACCTACCTCCTCCTTCCACACAACCAGACCACCTTCTCAAATTCATTTGTGACAACCAGAAAAATGTCTTCGTCTGAACCCAAGCGTACCGGCAAATCGTTTCGCCCAACTCATGAATACAGATACTCACCGTATTCAAACGAAGATGCCTCTTCCGTTCATCAAAGATCTGGAAAATAAATTGTACTTGAAGGGAAGGTTTCCGAGCCACTACGGACGATTGGATCCAACCCTATTTGCCATTGTGGACAAGAGTCGATCGTGGCTGTTGACGAGACCGAAACAAATGCTGGTCGTCGATTTTTCGGCTGTCAAGCCTACAACGACCACATGAATTATCTGATGACATTGATTGTTGTTGCTTTAAGCAGTGGATTGACCCTCCCATATGCGAATGTGGACGTCAGTATGCACTCGAAGTGCAAGCAGAAATAAGATGCTTGAGCAAGATTAATGCCGGTAAGACTGGAGATGGTCCTTTCCCTAGGCCATGGTAGGTGTACGTGTTTGAATTTGATGCTTGTGTGCTCAGTTGTTGTAGTTTGTATGATTATGGTTTGGCATTTCCTTCTGTTGTACTAGTTGTCGTTGTTTCAGTTGTTATAATTGCTCAATTGTCGTAGTTGTTATAATTGTCAAGTCATGTAAGCTTCTAAGTTATGCAAGGCACCTAGGAACGACCCATTTTTCTTAACTCTTTCGTGAATTGAAATGGTTAAAGCACCGGTGGGCGACCCCTATTTTTAAACTCCTACATATACACAAAATTGCCACTATGACAAAACAATTACGAATAATGTTTCCAAAGCCTGCTACAATCAATGAAATGACTTGACACTGAGGCATACAACAATATTACATACTGCAATATCACTGTGAAATTAATACGAGTCACGTGTATGTAGAGTATACCCTTTCACATGCATGTATGACATGATTAGACCATTCACTGAGAAGAAAAAAATAAAGACGCGTCTCCATCATTCGTTGCTGGGATTCCATTAAACTTCTCCATCTTTCGCGGACTGCATTGAGTAGTCTCTTCCGAATTAAATGACAACAGTATACGAAATTAATAGTAATTGCCCACATTTGTTGTGATGTGAAAAGTCACTGTAGGGAATCTAACGTAATATCACGAGATTAAAAGTACATGCCAACATTTCATGTGATGGCACCATTTTTCGTGCTGCAATGATGTGACCGGTCATTGTACAGAAGCTAACATAATATCACGAGAACTCTGTAATGGGTATTCAAGTCTGTTGAACTGTAACTGTTGGTCGTACATTGCCCATATAAGTACTCCATATTTGATAATCCATCTCATACCTTCTACAGATTCAAGCAGCACCGTTGCAGGCTCAAGTGAGAAAATTTATTTTCATGTTTTCTTAAAGGTAACGTTTATTATCAACAAAATTCGTACTTCTAGTAACTCTACTAATTCTACTGATGCGTAGGTTACATGGACGATTCAGAAATAAGTGATGAACAAATGGGAAGGATTTATGATGAGTACGAACTAAACTTAGTGAACGATAACGAAGTTGGATTAGTTCATGATACACAAGTTGAAGAGGTGCCTGTCGCGATTCAGCATCGAGCAGTTACAGCTCCATGTCCTTCTCCAGTAAATCAACAACCTAGTAATAGTGCTCAAACATTGAATTCTCCTACTCCAGATTTTTCGTCGAAGGATTTTCTGGCCCTCGTAAAATCCTATATTGAGGTTGAAAAGAGAGATGAGTTACTAATGCAAAGTGGAGGGGTTTTAACATATGAAGAAAGATGGGCAATGATCATGAGGCTATACATCAACCATCGTTCCCGGCCCACTAGACGAACATCGGGTGAAATCCAAATGGCTAATCGTCATTTTGCAGACGCTTGTGGTCGGTACACAAAGATTATCGAAACTGTTGAAGACGAGAACATATTTAAAACAAATCAAGCAACATATGATTCTCGTTACCTTTTCGAGTACGGTGAGGAGTTTGTTGGTCACAAAGCGTATAAACTCCGCTACAGTTGGTTGACCCGCTATCGAACTGAGTAGGCTTATGGTATTGTGATTTTATTGTTGTTTTACTGTCTATTTAATTTGATGTTTGTCCGTAGAATATGGAGTTATCTGTAAACCTTGTTATGTCGGCATGCTATTTAAGAATTTTGCATTCCTACACGAGAAGAGGGCAATCTTGTTCAACATCAAATTTAGACATTATTACATTCCAAACAACACTTACAGGAACTAGAACAACAGAACATACCAGTTCTACACAAAAACAGTCTCTACACAGATATACAGTCGCTACACAGAACCAAATACAGTCTCTACACAGAAACATAACCAGAACATACACAAAATACATCGAAAGTACATAATAATGGTAGTCAACAAATACAGAATGCATACTCAACCAATAGGAACATACAACTGACAACTGCGAAAACGTAATACATCGAAAGTACATAATAGTGGATGTGAACAAATGCAAAACGTCTACTCAAACAACAGAGATATACAACTAACAACTAGGAAAACGTAATACATAAAAAGTACATACAACTGACAACTGCGAAAGTACATGAAAGTGGTAGTAAGTCACTCGTCCGAGTCATCTGAAGGTGGATGTGTACGTATACGTGTGCGGCGCCGATGACGTCTCTCATCATCACCAACATCTAGAGGCTGACTGGACCCAGCACAAGACCTATGGTGGTAATACATCTGCAAGTCGTGAAGTCTCTTGCGCTCTGCCTCAAGCTGGGCCTCTAAATACGCCTGCTGCTGTCGTGCCTCCTCTGCAACACGACGTAGCTCACCATCATAGTAATCTAGGCTACGCCTATGCTCTAGATAGCCCGTATGCCTAATCCCCATCTGCATATCATACAGATCATGATATGATATCTGTGTAGGATCCGGGAAATCGTGATGGGCCGGAGGATGAAACACATCAACGTAACGATCTGGTCCAATGGTGGGCACATGATCAGCTGCACGAAAACTCTGGCTGGTCCATCCAAAATGACTAGCGGACGCCACATGATCAGCTGCACGAAAACTCTGGCTGGGCTGAGTAATATCCTCGACAACAAGTGGACGTATGCCATGTCGTATAGCAGATGGCCCCACTAAATCAATCGATGCTGCATGTGTAATCATGTCGGAGGACCCGGTGAAAAATCTACGCCAGAAGGTAAGGTAACACTCCCCGGTAATAACAAAGCTCTCGGCCGTCCACCAGCCTGCTGCCCTGGCTATATCTAGCTGCTCCGTCGGGTAAATCATACACCGATAAGTATGTGGGTGTGGATCATTCGGAATAGCATCGAAGTCATACAACTGTCTCCAGCACCTCTCACCAAGATACCAATAAGCACCTACCGCCACAGGATAAGATATAAGTGGAAATCTCCATCCGGCAAGCATCCTAGCAATCTGTATGATCTCAAGATCGATGGATGTACTCTGCTCAAATGGATGTCATATAATTTGATCCCTATACATCCTCAGCTCGATCTGGTTGTGGGCAACTGGATACACATGGCGTGACTCATTATCCCTGGAACCCCGGTTGTCCGCAGTCCAAAAGGATATACGGGGGAAAAAGGTCGATGGGTCTGCAGTACGGGTGACAAAATGAAAGTTCCTAGAGTACTCAAAGTACCAATACTGTAACAACTCCCAGAATCCAAATAAAGAAACCTGAGAATCAGAGATGGTGCACTACATGTCGAGACATCTGTATAGGTATGCAAGGATAGGTGTGCCTCAATCATATAAAAACGCCCCATCGGCATTTAACTTAGCCGCGACCTCAAGAAACCCCACAGGCAAACTACTGCTCGAAGAACTAAAGAAAAGGTTACCCATAAGGTATAACACAAATAATTGAGCAAGCTCCAAGTCGTCATGAACGGAGTACTGACCGAGTATGCTGTCCACGGCTGCACGGATGGCGCTCACTCTAATAGCGCCTTCTGCCTGATACAACGCTACAGAAACATCAAAATGAGGCAGTAGATCATGAACAAGTGCATGATCATGCCATCGACCATCGTCATTAGGCAGTGGGGGATAAGCATCTACTCCAATGCTAATACCAGTAAGCATGGAGAAATCAAGCGGTGTAAGTCCTAACTCACCACAAGGAAAGTGAAATGTGTGGGTGGTTTTGTACCACCGTAGAGCAATGGCCGCACACAATTGGACATCGGCATTTATAACATGGTTTATTACTAAAATTGTAAAGCGCACAATAAGATAAAATATGACTAATAAATTATCCACTTGTTTCATTAAAAGGTCTTTAATATTACCTAGAAAAAATTGAAATCCAAGAGCACGTAACAGTCCTACGACCCCCTCCTTACCCGCCAAGTGTGCATGATAATATCTAAGTGTGGTCGCTAATGAACCACGTGAACGTATATTCCGCGATTGTTAATGGTTCAACAAAATGTTATACTATCTACCCAATATCTAATACTCAAAGAATACTATTTAAATAATATTAAAAATACTTACAGCCAAACTCGACTGCGTGCTAACATGTACTTCGTCTTCTGGAAGAATGCGAAAGTTGGATAGGAAAGAAAGCTTCGCGACGCTGAGGTTCATATCCAGAAAACTATCAAGATCGGCCTATCTAGCGGAAACCGATCCCACACCCCTACGCGCCCTGCCTGCTCGTCCGCCTCTACGCCCGCCACGTCCACGATGGTCGCCTTCCTCGTGCGCCCCTACGTCTTCGTTCTCCATGTTTTCGGCGGCTGCAAGCAAGTCTTCTATTCTGAGCGTTGGTTGTTCCCCACTACCCCCTGCACCACTCCTGCCTGCGCCACTTCCCCCGGTACCACCATCGTCTCCATGCATGAATTTTTTGGCGAAATTTTTAAGTAATTTGGCCATATTTTCGAACGAATATCTCAAATACGGTAGTTAATGTGGTTCAAAGCTGACGGATTGGTGAATTGGTGGAAAAAAATTGGTGAAAAATGGGGGATGAGGTTTGATTTTCGGGTTTGAAATGTGGAGAAGGAGAATGAAGAAGAGGGGTGGCAGCGGGGGGGGGGGGGGGTAATACGGCAAACACTTTGTCGTTATAACATTATAACGGCAAAGTGTTTGCCGTTATAATGTTACAACGTCAAAGTGTTTGCCATTGTAACCTTATAACGACAAACACTTTGCCGTTGTAACCCCCCCCAAACCTGACCCGTGGCTGGTTCCTTCTTCTGGTTGCTCCGCTCGTTGGACCAATTTCAAAACAGGAGGGAGAATAACTGAACAGAACGGATGGTTGGTTATGGTCTTATTTTCCCTTTTTTGTTACCCGTTATGCGTCTTTGACCTCACCAAACCCTTTCATCCAACTCATTATTCGTGTATTTTTATCTCCATATTTCTTTGTCCAACTGTCATTCCTTTCCATTTGCAGACACAGAAACCTAGATCCTTGCCAATCGCTTCACTACCTTGCTAACATTGGCTTGCTACTTGCTGTCTCCAATTTGGGTAAGATTTAAATTCATTTAGTTTTTATTTTTAAAACCTTATATGTTTATTTTATATTCAAGAATATACGATATCGTAGCTACCACCATTCTTTTCACTGTTATTTTCCAAAGCTTATGTTTAGCGGTTGGGTGAAAGTATGGCTAGGACATGCTCTTTGACAAAATGGGGATTGTATAAATTTACGACTTCATACATGTATATAAAAATTTATAGGCATTTTTTTAATTTTTCACTAAATAAGACAATTTATGTTTCCTTTGTCACTTCTTTTATCAACTGTTCTAGCAGGCTAAGATGATTCTACGAACATAAATGTTTCTATGTCTCAAGAATAATATTGCATATTATGATCTAGAAAGAAAGAGTATATATTTCAAAATGATGTATGCATGTTCAATTAATGATTCTAAAGAAATAGATTTAACTATATGTTACATATTAAGGTTCAATATATATTGTTCATGCATTTGATGTTACAGCCTCTCAACAAGTATGCTAGGGGTCATGTTTTCCCAAAATATACCGAGACATTAGCGCATGCTACTTTGATAATATATATATATATATATATATATATATATAGTTATAGTTATTTCACCTACTTACTCTTCAAGAAGTATTTTCTCAATGATAGGAAATGTGAGCGGTGTTAACGTTGCAAATAATATCCGAAAGTTATTATCGGAGGATAAAGTAAGTGACAAACATAGTGTTGTTTATCTATTATGATATGACTGGTAACATAAAATGAACAAAATACAGTACTACAGTTAGTCATCATTAAAGACTATTGAAACTATAGGGTTATCAGCCTATGATATATTCATTGTTAAGGCCTATTGTAATTTGTAGATTCAGTTTTTCAATTAACCTGGATATATGTAACTAATACATTGCTGTTTATAATTTCAGGGACATACACTTACCCAACATGTTTGGAACAATGCCTGTGCCATAAAAGATGATGTACCAGTGTACATGTTTAGTCAAAATTTATTTTCTGGTGAATCTAAAAAAAAAAAAGGCGTTGATATTAATTAGTTCCTATTTTCTCATTTTAAGCATGTTGCAAAAGCTTATAAATAAAGTAGATGGACAAAAACAGTTTCACTGGAATGTTCTTTATTTGGTTCGCTGAAGCTCCAAGTTTATTGTTTTTTAACAAAATAATAATAATATGAACATTGTAGAGAATCATATGCATTATTTGTCACATTTGTTAATCTCTTTATTACTTCTTTTTCTCATTTGGATTTACTATATTAATGAAGTAGCTTTTATTCACTGTTCAAAGCATATTTGCAGTTGGCATTCATATTATTTGATAATTCTACTTAATGTTTCAATCTTAATAATAGATGATTGTTAGACAGACTGAGTAGAATGGAGTTGAGATTATTTAGTAATGGAGTTAATAGAAAATATAGGTGTTTAATTGGCCTGATTGACATGAAAAGCGATGAGAATTAAGAAAAAAACTCAGTAATTCCAAGTTGACTTATCATATAATATGGTATATTCTCAGTTGCTACATTTTTTACCATGTTCTAACACTTACCAACTTTCTTCCTACGTCACCAACTCCGCTTCCTTTCCTATACTAGTGATGGTGATCGGATGATTGGTTCAAAACTAGAAACTAAAACAGACCTAATTGATTGGCCATCGCCTACCTATATTTGACATTTGTGAAATCTTCTATTTATAGATTTTTCAGTCTTATGTTTAACACCTAAACTCTAGATTTCTTTGACTAAGTTATGCATATATTACAGTAGTAGTACAAAAATTTAGCAGAGTACATTAATTATCCTTAATAGTGTGGAAGAGTCATTTTTCAATAGATGTTAAAAGCTCATTGAACAACTTTACTAGATAATTATAAAAAATGGTCATGTGTGTTGTTTATGTTTACTCAGTGACATTAGTGAAAATTTGCTTTAGCGCTAATGCGTTTGGTTGGATGTGAAATGGACAAAAAAATAAAGAGCTTGAATATAAAAAGAGAGAGTAGGGATCATATATGGACAAATGATGACCGGCACGAAGCTTCTTTTTGTGGTTTTGGGAAGAATCAATATCAAGATGCAATATATTATTGCATAAGAATGTAGAATATTAAGAGCTTTGTAATGGACACGTCATTGCTATAGGTAATTTCCAGTCATTTGATTGTGAAAACTGATAAGTTACTTACTGTTTTATACTTTGTATTCCAAGCTTTGAGACCATTTCAAGGTTCGTATTATCCATTCTCAAAATGTTTTGTTTTGTGTTATGTAATTATTATTTCATTATGGTTCTAAATTTTTTTATATACATTAGTTTTATATATACTTATGAGTGTTGCGGAGCATGCTTCGTTTGTAAGTTACAGACGATCCTATTTTTGTATTGAAATCATGTAGTTTTTGGTTTTTACATTTAAAGTTGCAATATCTAATGTTTTGTTAGTTTTAATTTTTATTATTAATTAACAAAAAATGATTTGTAAATAAAATTTATTTCTTGATCATATTTTTAAGTGTAATCGAAATTTGTTACTATTTATGGGCGAGTATTTTGAATTATTAAAGGAAATTTATTTATCAAGTGTTATTTTAAAACAGTATCAAAATTTAGTTATATTATGTATTAGTCAAGGGTATTTTAAGAAGTTCGTGGTCGGACCAAAAGATTAAGCTTCAAAACCAACTATTAATGAAAATATGAGTCAACGGTATTTTGAAAATTTATGGCTAGATCAAAAGTTTATGCTTTCAAGTATGCATATCATCTTTGTTTTTACACAAACTTGAGGTACACTTGATTATGATCATTGCCTTTTTCATTGAAAGTTGGTTTATCAGTGTCTATTATAAACACCCGACTACTACTTAAAACACAGGCCACCATACAACTTTGAATACTTGGGGAATACAATAGTAGTCAAACTGGAAATGAAAACTACAATTTATCTATCACACTCCTAATTTCTGTAATCATATGTTTACATGATTGTTAAACACTTGTGTGTACACACATATATACAAACATTTTCTCTCTCTCACGAACTGTCTAATTAGTAAAGGGTTTCATGGAGGGAGGAAAGTATTCGTTAAACCATGCATAATTAATGCTAACACAATGTGATATTTTCCCCCATTAGGCTGTTAGTTTCTAAAATTAGTTTTTCCTTTGTTCCAAGTAGGAATTGAAGTAATAATCTCAAAGAGGAGTCCAGACGTCAAAACCCATTTTTTTAACATAGATAAGGATCAACTATTCAAAAGTGGGTTGTTATTTATACAAATTGGATTTGGATTTTATTTCTTAAAGTAGTAAGTGGAGAAACCACTGCCTTAAAGCGATAGGTTTACTGAATGAGATCTTAAGGTTCATCGCTTGATTTTAATTCTCACTAAGTCGATTCTTTTTTAAAGTTTACATGCAACAAGCCATGTTGATACAAGTATATCTAGAAACAAATAGTTATACATGTGCGACTTTCCTAACATCCTATGAAGAACGTTTGATTTATGTCCTTATTTCAACAATCCATAGGCACAAGGAAGAATTACTCAATTTGAGTTTACTAGAATGGTGATAAGGTAATTAGAGTGGTCGACGAGCTAACAATGAACTAAATCATAGCCTGCAGATTCGGAAAAGAGCGAGTACTACAGAAATATTGATCATATAATGTGTTAGGAGATGAAGATTCAACAGCTAGACGAAAGGAAAAATTGAATGTAATTTCATGTAACAACAAAGATTAAGATGTATGATCCAGTCCATGATTTAGATTTTGAAGTGCTATGGAAGAGATATTTGGTATTATTGTAAGCCTTATATTTAAAGGGACTCCTTTTTCGCAGGCTGACAGGTTGGATTGTGTTAATATGGGCGATGTTGCTCAAAGTATTTTTTGTAGAGACACTAAGAATGTTGATGAATCATTGTGCTATGATACTTTACAAATTTGTAGAATATCGCTGTTATAGTTGTACATTTATTAATGTTTTATATATTGGTAACTACGATGTATAATTCAGCTATTGGGAATGCAAAGTACTGTGATATGCTATGTTTTGTACTTCACATCTTACAAAAAATAATAGTCATATAGTTTAATTCATAGTGTGCAGGTATACAAAAACATAGAATTTGAGCCATTTATCTTAACTTCTGCTTTATTATTATGCGTTATGAGGCATGTACACTTGCTATAGTTAAGAAATAGTTGGATATTCACTTACAACATATACATGGTTCATTTTTGTACGTTATCCATAACTTATAAGGACACGTAATTTCTACTGTAGTTTTTCCAACACAAATTTCATTCATTGGTCAGGCAGCCACTGCCATCTTATGTGCGAAACTATCACGTTTACAACTTTGGTCATTTTCCTTAATTTATATCCACCTTAACTGATTTTGTACATTAGTTTCACAATTTTGTGAATTTGAAGTAATTTCCAATTTACAACACTAATCACACATCTAACTTAAAATACCAAAAATATATTAATACTCAAACGCCTTATGTAAGTCATAAAGGTACCATCAAAGAATTTTATATTGTAGAAATGAAATATAGTAATACTTCATCACATAATAAATACAAGGAAGAACATACACAAAAATTTAAATAAACAACTTACAAAACACCTCACAACTATTTATCAACCTATTAATTTTACAACTGCCCGTATGCGTAGCACGGGTCACACACTAGTGTGTGTATATACATATACATATATATATACACACATACAAGAAACATGTATTATAATCTTATATAAATATATTTATACCAAATTCCAGAATACTAAACCTATATGAATTTGAATAGAGAGAGGTTAATAATAGGATTAGAGGAATAGAAGACATCCTTAACCTTTTTCTTTTATTTTCTCTAGAATTTAGTAATGGAAGAGAGGGAGCATGGAGGCAGGGATAGAGAATGGTTAGGGTTTCATAGTGTGATATGAGAGGCTATATATAGTTGCTTGTGTGGGCGTAGACCATTGGATTAGTCTGATTTAAACTAGGCCTTTTATTTATATATATCCTCTAAAAAAACCTAACCACAAATTTATTGGGTTGTCCGACCGCCATGTTGTCGAACAGAGTGGTCGACACCCCTCTGGGGGGGGAGGGAGACCCCCTAAGGGGCTAGAACGCCCAATATACATGCGTTACTGAGGTGTTTATTTTAATTAATGTGCTCCTTAACCTCCTAATCTTATTCCTTATATACAATATTCTTTGTCACATATGATCTTATCTTCATTTCAAAATTCAAATTCTCCCTCTTTATTTTGAATTTATTTTGGACACATATATATTATCCATTTAATTATATATATATATATATATATAGTGTTTATTGTCCAAATTCATTTGTTCATAACTTCTTCATACATTAACCGTTTTCAGCATACTATATATGAAAACGATTCAAAATTTCGCCATGAATCTAAATAAAAGAATTCCGTAGCCAAATTCCTAAAGCTGCAAAAATCTCATTTTCGAGACATACTATTTAGTTGCTTATTTTTAATTATTTATTCATTATTAATGTTTATGTATTTTACAAGGTGTTACATTGGCTTTGCTACTTGGTTTTCATCATGGCTAAGCGCAAGAGGTTCGACGGTACCTTTGAGGCTCAGGATACTACTAGCAAAGAAAGGCAAGAACATTTTGCGATTGAGGAACTCTCAAACTTGGTTACTCGAGAGGATTTTATGGGATTAGCTAGAGGCTTGATCGTTTGTCTAGATCAGCAAGCAGAGGTTATGAACGCTTTTCTCGATCGGATTGAAGGTAGATTACGTGGTTCTGGAAGGTTGACTGACCAAATGGACATCATTGGAATAAATGCTTATGTTCCACAGATTGGAGCTATAGTTTCAAGTAAAGACAAGTTGTAAAACAATCACCCGACGACTAGAAAGTGATATAAGCTCCCATCCGATTCAAAATTTACTCACACCCTACCGGATATCTTTTTGGAAGTTTACCCTATCGCTCCATGTAGAAAGCCTCCTTGGTAGGAGCCCACTCAAGAGCAAAGAGAATCTGGTCGGCATTATAAATTTCATGAGCTCCCCGGTCACAATGCGAAGGAGTGTCGGCAACTTCGGGACATGATCGAGGAGCATGTCAGGCGCAGTGAGCTGGCACAATTTGTTAAGACTGGGGTTGTGGCAACTGGAAAGGCACAACCCTCAGCTACTGCTCAGGATTGGCCCGAGCCCAGCGCCCGGGGACCCACTTCAAACTAAACCCCTTATTAGCTTTGATGTCTCGGATGCATGTCTTTTTAGCATTACTATCTTTTGGCTTGCAGAATTCTAGTCTTTTGGTATAATGGATATTTTGGTTTGTTGGTTCTTTGCTTTGCTTGGCTCTTCGAATTTTTGATATATTGGTTGTTTGGCTTTTGGTTTTATGTGGTATTCTGGATTTCGGTCATGGCTTAGCAAAATTCTCTGTTTTGCTTCCTGAATTTGGTCCTCTGTAATCTCTTGGATTTCGGTTTTCTAGCCTTCAGTGCTATGGCTTTGGATTTTGATTTTCTTTTGTTGTTTGGCTTACGAACTTTGGCTTTTGGCTTATGGATTTTCTGGCTTTTGGATGACAATCGTCCCACTTATGGCTTTCTTACTCTTGGTTCTCCAGCTTTTGGATTTCTTGGATTTGACTGCTCTTTGCTTCTCAGGAGTATGGTTTAGCTCTGACTTTCTGGACTTGGTCATTAGGGCTCTATCCCGTGGTTTTGGATTAAGGACTTCAATCCTATGGATGTATCCTTATGGTTACTTAGGCTGTAATATGGTTGAGTTGACATACCCATGCACTGGAACTACTGGGGACCTTAGGCATGCTCTTTGTATGACAATACACCATCACTTACTCTGGTTACAAATGAAAAGTTTACTTTTCTCGTCTTCGAGTTTGAACGGCTAAGTTTGCCTACCCATGTAACGGGGACCAATAAGTTCTCAGGCATGCTAAATGTAAATGATAAACTATTCACTTTCCCTCACAAATGAATTTGGAATCAAAAAACGGCAAAGTCCGCCCACCAGTGCATGGCGCAGGCCATCCCTCTAGGTATGCTCTTTGCAGACGATGAACCGTTGTGTTTTCTTTTTGGCTTACTAAAATATCCGTAACTTTTGTAACCTTAATAAGATTACCGCACAAAGTAAGGACGCTTGCTGCGAGGTATGAAACCTAAAAATATTGCAATCTCTAATAAGCATCCGGATATCCTGGTCACTTTTTCCATATCGACAAGATTGCCTAGATATATGGCAGGTATAGGACCTTGAGCGTCCAGTCGGCGGATCCTGCTCGTTGGGTTCTGGATCGCCCTATCAATATAATTCATATGGTTATATCGGGTAGGCTTATCAGTGACGCGACAAGATTATTCACTCGTGGGTATCTTGACATTTTGTCCTATTTTGTTAAGATTGCCTCGATCCGTGACAAATCTCGGGTCTCAGGCGTCTATTTGGTGGATCCTGCTCGTTTGGTTATTAGATCATCTCAACAACGCGATTCATCTGGCTATTCTGGTTATTTTGGCTATTTTGGTTATTGTGATACTCTGGTTATTCTGGTTATCTCTCAAAACAATTAGGAGAGACCGTCGGCTTTCAGGCATTCATCGGATTTCAAGCTTCCTGGTGTTCTAGTTTATTGGATTTGGATTTCAGGTTAATACAATCCAACACGATCATGGCTCTTTTGGTGTTCTAGTTTATTGGATTTGGATTTCAGGTTAATACAATCCAACACGATCATGGCTCTTTGGTTTTCTATTTACCGAAGTGCGCTTCGAACATCTCCTAGCTTTGGCTTCTAGATTTTTGGATTTTTGGTCTTCTCGCAAAACACATCTTCCTTCAATCCATCAAGACATGTTTTGGGGGGCAAAGTGTTGACACTCTTTTTGGTCAAAGCTGTCACACGTCAAGATTTTGTTTAGCAATGCCCCCAAGTTTTGAGAACGTTGTCAGAAAACACAAAGAGATTTGGTCGAAGTTGCGACATGTTTGGAAAAGGTTTGGAAATAATGTCGATTCATAAAACGATCGTCAACGAACTTGGAAAAACTGGATGGTAAAAATACGTGATTGACTAAGTCCGATCAGCTCAAAATGCTTTAGCGTATTGGTCCGGTCACATGGTAAAACTCATCGTGGAAAAATATACGGATTTCGGCAAAATCGTGTTTCGTGCACTTAAAAATAGCCGATTGGCATGGCACGATCACGAAAAATGGCTTGCGCGACTCACGACATTAAAATCGGGCATTTAGCAAAAAGCATGGCGCGCACTCAAAAACAGCTGATTGGCATAGCATAATCACGACAAATTGCTTGCACGACTCATGACATCAAATCTGGCATTGGGAAAAAAGTAGTGTCACGCACTCAAAAACAGCTAATCGAAAAGGCACGATCATGAAAAATGGCTTGCATAACTCACGGCATCAAATCTGGCACTTGGCAAAATTATGGTTGGGTACGTTCAAAAACAGGTGACTAGCACATGAAAATCATTGATTTTTATGTGTTCATGCTTGATTGATCACATTTAGTAAAGTGGTTGATCATTAGATTTGGCACGAAAAAATGGGATGATCGGCATTGGAATATAGCCATTTTCCACGGTCATGCATCGAGCCTATCTTCTCAGGAATTTGGCTAGGTAAACATGGAAATTTCGTATCCCAGGGGAGATACGAAATCCCTATGTCATGACTCAGCCTTGGCGCTACTTTCTCAATGTTTGGCAGGGGATTCAAAAAGTGGCAAATCAAAGGGATTCAAAATTTAGTGTTTGCCAGGCCAATTTGGCATGCCTGTTTCAACCATGTGGATCCTCTCTTTTTGCCTGATAAATACACGTTTGCCACTACTTTTTTTGATTCGAAATCTGGAGCATGGAAAGTGTTAGATCACCTGACCACTTGATTTTGTCGTGTTGATCACGCATTTTGGGCTGATCGACACATGTTTTCACCCATTTTCTAGGATACAAGATTTCCAACATGGCAAAGTGGCAGATCACTCAATTTCATTGCTTCAATCAAGATTTTTGGGCTATGCAACACGCGTTTTCACCCAATTTTTGGGATTTGAGATTTTTGGCTTGAGGTATGCGATTTTTTGACACTGCCTTGGTTTTTCGACTCTGATTTTGAGATACGAATTTCGTATCCCTCACGGATACAAAATTTGGGATGACACTCCCAAAACTTACCTATAAATACCCCAAAACTTTACATTCAAAGGGGTTGTTTCATTTGCGCTCTTCCTACATTTTGACATACGGTATTGAAGCTCTTAAGCACCATTAATGGCTGTCGTCATCTTCCCTATGTATTTTGGACTTCTAAACGTTATACAAACATTTTCCTATAACAATTGGACATTTACACTGCTTTTGGATTGTTTTAGATATCTTTGGAATTTTTTGGGCATTGAAGCTACTTTTTGGACATTGCTTCATGATTTGGCTTAATGGAGAAGAAGATGGGCATTTTGGTCAAAGTTTAGAATTAATAAACATTTTACGTTTCTATTACATAACTTTACACACAAATATTGTCCGAGCTTGTGCAACTTTGGTAATCAACTTTTGTAATCAACTATAAAGTGGACGTAGGCAATAGTGCCGAACCACAATAAAAGGATGTGTTCTCCCAGCATTTCATTACTTTGGATTTGTATTATCATTTTTCTACAAAACATACAGTCAGGCGTTAGCGTGCGCAAATAGCAATAATTCCCCATGTCAACATTGGTGTTCTCGTTAGAGATTTGGTATTTGTTAAGATGTATCCTTTGAGGAATGTGATTCGGTTTGGTAGAAAAGGGAAGTTGGCACTAAAATTTGTTGGTACTTTTCCGATCCTTGAATGGATTGGAAGCTTGTCCCATATGGTTTATCTATTTAAAAAGATGGCTTGGGTGCACAATGTGTTTCATGTTTCTCATTTGAGGAAACTCATACATGATTTCAACACAATTATAACACTAGATTAGTTAGATGATATCGAGGTGGAATCAGAATGTACTTGAGTTCGTAAGCCTATTCGTGTTGTTTGACATGATACGAAAAACAACTTCGAAGGAAACCGTAAAGCTTGTCAAAGTTCGGTGGGATGAAAGTAAGGGCGATGACACTTAGGAGACTAAGGAGAGCATAATGATGTCATATGTAGAGCTCATTACTTGGTAAGATTTTAATTAATCAATCATAATTCCATTTGCGGTATCATCAGCATTTCTTTGTTTAATAATCTACATGCTATGATAGGTCTGTGCTATCTCTTCTCATTATGATTGCTATGTATGTATGGTTGATTTTGATGACTCGTAAGCACACATGATAACTTTATTAACTTATTTGGGAATTTCGAGGGTGAAATTTCTTAAGGAGGGAAGAATGGGATAACCCGTATTCTATGCATCGAAGGATCATAGAATACTAATATCATTTGCATATAAGGTCGTATGGTTCTATAACTTTGGGAAATGACAACTAGGGTCATTTATTTCCTTCACTATTTTTTTTAAATTTTTATGTGACCATTTACCCTAATGGATCTTGTTTCACCCATAACTTTTGATCGAAAGGAATTCAGGCCTAAAATCAATTCCATTGGATCCCGATGATGGTTTTTCCTTCCCTAGAGTGGTTACATTATGAAAATGGACTTACTGTTTGGGAGGACTAACTAAAATAACTTTTTGAAGAGAGTTAAACAACTAAATTGGACCAAAAGAAGTCATTAATGGGTAAGCTAAGAACCATTTCGGGATTTTGACTAGTGGAGGTCAAATGGTATAGGAGAATCTTCTTCTATTCATTCTCACGATTCCTAAAGTAGATCTCATACCCATTAATGGCTTCCATCTCCTAAATTCCTCCTTAAACCTTACTTTAATTAGCTAAACCTCATCTTTAGTGAAGATTAAGTCAAATCGAATCAAATCAAGAAAAAAGCTACTGAAAGACCTAAGGATTCGTGCAAAATCTTATTTACTTTGGATCTAAGAAGGATTGGGTGATTAAGGTGAGTGATTAGCACCTTTACCCACTAAATAGGGTATATTAGCTTGTAATCATGTTACAAAATATGAAAAATGCTTATAAATCATGATTAATTATATTATCAAGCAAATGTAAATTTAGGGTGATTTAGGCAATGTTTATGAAATCTGAAATATGAGGTGGTTAGATACTACTATATGAACATATTCTCTCTTCTTTGTTTGGTGCTTTACTTTGATTGAAATAAATACAGTTTTAGGAAGCTTTGCATGTTACAACCTATACTAGAATGGATGCAAATGCCAGCGAATGGCGGACTAGAAATTGGAAGTTACGGTAGGAGGTAGCAAGTTCTGGTTCGGCATAGCCCAGATCGACATAGGATTTAATGGGGACAACAAGGAAGGTCCCAAGATGTCGTAGGAAAATTTTTAGATTAGTTTGAAGTTCCAGATATAGAGTTATGGCATTAACAAAATCGGTTCGCATAGGCAAATAAAACAGGTTTCAGTTTGGCATGCAGATGGGGTCTTTGGTTAAACATGAAGAATGGGGGACATGGGTTGTGCAAAGAAGTAGTGTTCCTGGTTCGATAGACCAAATAGGATCTAGTTCGACCCGTGCCGATCCGAATCCAGAATGACATATTTAATTGATCTCTAATTCGGTAGATGAACCGAACTCGAGATAACGCTAAACCGAAGCCGGATCGGCCATGTCGATCTGAGCCCAGGGAATTTCTTTGTTGCATTGAGTGACCTATAAGGAGAAGGAGCTCTTCATGGCATGGCGATTCTTCATGGTGATGATTTTGCTCTCCAATGAATGAACTGATCCATTACAACTAGCTTGAGTCCAAGAAGTTAAGGATGTCTAGGGGTTAACACAGAAGTTCCAAGCTAAGAACCATAGGAGGGACCTCGAGATTAATTTCGATGCAAAAATGTGTGCAAAGAGTCATCGGTACTTATTACATTAACAGAGGGACACAAGGATGAATCAGTGCCTAAGTAGGACTGATTAGACCAAACCCCAGAGCCATGGAAGCTTGAAATGGGTAGGGTTATCCACTATAAACCAGGATAGTTTGGACATAGCAGTAGTCTGGAAGAGACCAAGGAAGTTAGATCCGTAAGTGCCTCAATGGATTGGGCAAAAGAAGTATTGGGTTTATATACTCAATGCACTCAGTGAGTGAACATGAGGTTGAATGTTATGTTTGAAAGTCTGCTATCACCTTAACAGGCACATTTTATTTACATTCAGTGATCTGATGACCTTTAGGTAGAGTGCATTATTATATATGCTGACTCTTTGATTGTAGGGATAGGTCAGGTTAGATTCTTCATACGTATTGCATTACCTTGTAAGTGTCTAAGATACTATCACTTACACTAGATTTTATCTGACTTGGGATTTTATGCGTTACTTTTTATTACTTTAAATGCTCTTAAATAAGTAGACTAGAGACATGTAGGTTGTGTACAAATAGCTAACCAGGGGATGAGTAGGAGGCTTTCTACATGTTGTTTATATCCTTATATATAGTCTACTTCCATTGCTAACTACTTTAGGCATACTAGTTCCATGTGTAGAGGCAGTATTTTGCAGGTATATCATTTTATGAATTTACTGAAACTATGTTGTAATGTAAATCTTCTATTTTGATGTCTATGATTCATTTCATCTATAATATCTCGCTTGTTTTATACCATTTTTATCTTACTATTATATCTTATTTTATGCGTTGTGAGATTTACAACAGGTTATATGTTTTTTCCTTCTATTTCTCTTATTTCAACCTTGATGATCGCCTTGCATTGGTCAAGCATCGCCATAACACATTACGTTATGTGTCAGCAGTGTATGGAAGTCGTCACACTAGAACATCAATGAGAGACAAGCGGTTAAATCTTACATATTTCATGTCTAGACATGTAAATAAAAATATTTATTCTTTTCCAAGCTTTAATATGTGATATATTAAACCAAATGCTTATGTCATCGCATTTTCTATTCAATATATTTGTAATTAGACGCTCATCATTGCCTTTTGAATTATGGTTGTGGGCATGTGCACTTATCAAAGATACCGATCTTAGGGCTTCTTTTCGATCGTTGCCTAAAGTCGCATGACATGTTATCAAAAATTCCATACTCAAGGTTTTATTTCGGTTGTCATTCTAAGTCATGTGAAATGTTGTGGTAATCACTCATAAATTTGAGCATCATTCTGTTTGGCTAATCTCAAGGCCTCCTTACAGTCATATCCTTAAATTGCATAGCATGTCTAGTGCGAGACTTAGACTCCAAGTGTCGTAATCAACCCCCTACGAATGTTTACACTCCTTCCCATATTTTAGTGTAGTGGAGTTAGAGTGGACGGCGTTGGTTTGTCCTTTTACCTTTTTTCCATTGGTTCGAGTTAGAGTTATGGACGTTGTTAGTTCATCCTTATACTCTCATATTGGATTTCTAGTTAAAGTTGGTAGACATCAGGGAATTGTCCTTTATACCTTCATTTTAGGTTCGAGTTAGTAGACGTCGGAGAATCTTCCTTTCTACTCTTCTGTCGGCTAGCGGATTTAGTGGATATAAACAATGACAATCGTATCACACTAATCCTTGTTTCATGCTTCAATCCAAACTCCGAGTATTAGAGGTTATGTAGCATGTGAATGGGTCATGCACACCATGAATATACTCTAGTCCAAGCTCTAAAAAAAAAAGTTTGTGTGGCATACGATTGAGTCATGTCGGCCTTAGTTTATACTTCACCTCAAGGATTAGAGTTTGTGTCGAAATTGGTCAGATCATACCTACCTTAGTTTATACTTTCATCCAAGCTCTAAGGATTAGAGTTTACTTAGTAGGCAACTGAATCACAACAGCCTTGGTTTATCTCCAATCCAAGCTCTAAGGATTAAAGTTATGTAGCCGAGGTTTGAATTGCATTCCATGGTTTATAGTCTCATCCAAGCTCTAACGATTGGAGTTTGTGTAGAAAACGGTCAAATCACATCTACTTTAGTTAATATTCTTTCCTCCAGTTCGAAGGCAAGAGTAAAGAGATAGATGGTTTACTTTAGTATAGCGTTATGTATTTCAGTCCTACGTTGAGGGAACTACGAATGTATAGATTTCCCAACCACGTTAATCTAGGATTGGATTCTTATTTTATAGAGCTTTGTGTGAAGTACGATTGTCTTTGGATATGCCACACATGAGGTAAGGAATAGACGATGAGGTCACATCCACTTTGAGTGATACTTCTGCCAATGTATTGAGAGCATGGTCTAGTAAATAAGTGGTCCAATTGCACTACTCATGGCAATGCTCCAAGATTTTGTCTATGGGTTTTGGGGGTTTGATTGGTATCGAACTCTGGGAACCTGCACCATTCATAAATAACTTCATTTGAGTCGGTTACGTCAACAACTCATAAAGCATAAAAGGAAAAAGTGTGTAATTGGAAAATAATTTTGTTAAAGAAGAAAGCATTATTCTAAGTAGGAATGACATCGCATATTTTTTGCTAATCCATTTTGATTTATCTTATCTGAGCTAGGAAATGTCCATTGGAGTCTACTCGACAAAGGAAACCCATTCATGTTCTTGGGTGTTAGCAATTCTTAACATAATCTAGACTTTATTGCGGTCTCAAAAGACATAGATGGTTTGATAGACTTCGTGAGTGAACGAGGAAGTTGCACCCTCTTGAATTACTCACTTACCACTATGCTAAGAGAAAGATATAAGGATCGAATAGTCAGACTTTGTCGATTGATGGTGACATCTCATCTTATCGATGCGAAAATGGTAATCAGTGGGAGAATAATAGATATGCGTCTATGAATGCTTTGCACTCTCCCTGTCAGAACGTTGGATAGAGTGGCTAGAAAGACGATCATGTTTCATCCATTAATGGTTGTAACACCCTGCATTTTTAAGATAATAAAATAAGAATAACTTAATTTAATATTCAGAATTAAGTAAAACGACTGCGCCATTGCGTCCGCCTCGAAATTCAGGTCAAGATAGACACCTGTTTTGCGTAAAACGGACACCGTATGAAGAAGTTATGAGCGTTAGAAGTTCGTATACGTATAAGGAGCTAATATGTATATATATTAAATAAAGTTTATCCAGAAAATTCGAAAATAAGTTCAAAAATCAAAATTTCATGAGAGGGAAATCTAGAGGGAAAATAACCCGTTGGGGGTCGACCCACTAACAGGGGGGTCGACCCATGGATCGACCCACCAACAGGGGGGTCGACCCTACAGGGATCTGGAACATTTTTTTCTAACTGGTCGGTTTTGATGTTTTAGATTTAAATCTAAGGGTCCTAGCTTCTCTGATACACCTATAAACAAGACCCTAGAGCTAACCCTAAACCTCATATTTCTGAGGTTACGCTAAAGCTCTGTTGTTTTCCCTCTTCCTCATTTAATCCATTCAGAAAATTTAGGTTATTAGTTTAGGTAAAGCTCTGAATCTAAATATGGAAGAAAGGAACATATGCTTGTAAATGGGTGTTCAAATCTATTGACGAAGCAAGGTATCTTCCTAGATCCGATCTACTCAAATTCCTTCCTCCTTCTTTTCCTTTCTCTTTTAGTGAAAATAATCAATCCATGGTCGTTAGATTTTGAATCCGATTAAGGGAAATATCATGGATGCTAAAACTGGATCAGATTTAGAATTGGAAAAGCGTACAAGGTGAGTGGGTTTAAGCTATAGCCTTTAGATAATAATATGTTAACGTTTAGCATTCCACTTTTTATTATTTGTGAAATTGCCAAATTAATTATAAATTATTGTTATAACAAGTTGAGATGTTAATATGAATAATTCATACGTTGAATCAGTTAAACTGCCAGAATGATTACATGTTGAATAAACTTGTTAGAATGTAGCCAATGACTACTGTTGTTATAATTATATGATTCACTTGTGGCGTATTATTGAGTAAACGACATGTTTAACTTGTTGGATTTGAATAATTAACCGATTGAATGTTTATATGTCAAAATAAAATTAAACATGTGTTAAAAAGGACATGCAACAAAATATAGGTATTATTGGACGACATTTAAATTAGATTACTGTAAACTAGATTACAGTAAAAAGGATAATATGTCTAAAATTTACATGATGTAGTATTAATTGTTAAAGAACGAACATGCCAAGATTCACAGTAATTTGACACTATAACACTCTTAGACACGAGGTTAGATTGCACTTGTGATAGAAGTCTTCCCGGAACCGCTCTACATATCCAGCATTCACAAGTGGTAAATATAATATGAGAGGTCTAAGTGCATAATTAAAACATGTAATGGTGCTAAGACAGGAGTTTAAGTCAACTTGTGGTAGCCGACAAATCCAACGTCCGCAAGTGTAGGCTTAATGTGAGAGGTCTAGTGCATGTGTGTATATATATATATATATATATATATATATATATATATATATAATGAGATATGAATAAATGGCAGCAATGGTAATTAAATGTCTAACTCAGAAAATAAGAAAGGAAGGGATGTAATGGACTGAGTTATTGCGATGCGAAGGAAAAGTGATGTATTTCCCTAAATGGCCTATTTCTGAGAATGTGGTTGTAAGTAAGCCACATTGAATAAAGTAAGAAAAAGGAAAGAAATTACTTGCCACCAAGGATTTAGATGGGAATACATTATGAAAATAAATCACTGATTCCTTCTATACCTCAACTAATAAGGTGCATGAAGTGTTTTCCTTAATTAAAATAAGGAACGTATATTACAGTGAATTAATAATAATGGATTACAACCGTAAATGGTTTAAATGGGGAATGATAATAACCTATTATAAATAAATAACATTAATGAAAATGTTGTATAATAGGTAAACTTGTCCTAGGGACAAGTGAAGATTATAACTTAGGTTATAATAAAATAGTAAGGAAATGAGATAACTGGTGAAATGAGATAACTGGTAAAATTGTAAATTAAGTAATCAGTAAATGGGAAAAGCCGGAAACCAGTTGAGAAAAGGGGGAAATATATGAAATATAAGAAGTTGTACATAATTATAAATTAAGTAATCTATAACTTGGAAGTCTGAAACCCACTGATAAGAATAACATGTTTGGACTTGTCCTAGGGACAAGAGGAAATTATAACATAAGTTATAATAAATGGGTAGAGATACTTATTAATGGACCTTTGTTAAGAGAACTAAGTTAATAAATAAACAACGATAAGTTGTAGCAACGGTGTGAAATGAAATTATGATTAAATGAGAAAGAATGCGGAAAACTTATGAAATAAGTTTTATTTAATCATAAATAATGACTGACATGTTAAGCAGAAAACATGTGAATTAAGATATACTTAATTACATATTAAGTAGAACATGTTATTGTAATGATGAAATCAAGCAAGAATATAAAAGAGATTGTGGATTACAGACCTTGGGCCACAGTCTAGAGAATAACATGTGTAACACCCCGCCTCCGCTAGGGTCACTCGCAAAGGAATGCACTAGCTTTAGAGGGGCATTATTGGTAAACATGCACAGAAATATCACAAGACAGAACATATAAAATAGCGGAAGTAAAATCGAACTTTCATAAACATGAATACATAAGGTCTAAAGCCTTTTACATCAGAGTACATCAAAACCTGTCTTGCAATAGTAAAGAAGCATAAAGACTTTTTCATAAATTATTCCCCAAATAAAAACAGTAAAGTAGCCATAGCCAGGAAAAGTCCAAGCCATCCATGAAGACCTTCAAGCAGAAGAAGTCCGAACTAAACAACAGTATTTCCTCCCTGTAACCTGGGGGGAACGGAAGAAAAGAGGCGAAACAAAACGGGTCAGTCAAAAAGACTGAGTAAGCCCTATCTACTATTAGTATAAAAACTAGTAAAGTTAACTGACATGAGAAACTGAGATGAACATAAGCATGATAACAAGATAGATAGGCTAAATCAAAATAACAGGATGAACTACTGAACTCAGGTAAACTAAGGTGTCATGATAAATTACGATGTCAAGATAAAACAAGGTATCACATCGTCAGGTTTCTATCAAGTATAATATCCCCAAGATATCTATCACGTATAACGTCCCATGGCATCTATCCTGTATATCCGCTCTGCACCTACCGTACTAGTATCCCAACTGTATTACGTGTTATCCGTGAATGACCCTTACTCAAAAGTCGTGTAATGGTCCATGTCAACCTAATATGCCGCATATATAGGTTACTCAACTCATATGTTTCTTTCCATGTATAAGTTCAGTCCTTTGCCGTAGGCTGTACGGGCTTTCCCATGTAAACGGTTTATCCTTGAAGTTGTTTTGGACTGCAACCCTTGATCTAGTTGTGTTTCCTTACCATGAACTATCGCGCGTCCACTTAGGATTTATGCCACCTAGGACCGCTAGGGATTATGCTACCTAATGAACGTTTCCGTGTCTCGGTTTGGGTTTTGGCCACCTAGGACCACTAGGGATTACGCCACCCGTCAACCGCGCCCTTGATCCCACGTATGTATCGTGAATCGTTTTCCATGTCTAGATGCACATGTTCCCCAATGTGCCATCCGAGTTTCGTGCCAGGGCAAATCAAGAAATACGGAACTCGGTCGGGAGCTTTAAATCGTCTGCCGATGCAGATATCAAGGTCTGTTTTTGTACCCGTGGCTATGGTCCCACGTGACCCCTCCCTCAACTACTGAAAGGCAATCCAAGAAAAATCATGTATAAGAACCACTCCACGGCCCAACTATAGCCCACTTCCCTACGGGCCAACCTCACCCATGACTCGATAGCAAGCACATGGTCTGTTGGGGGTTCTCTGCCTTTCCGTACGTACACGATTGACTAAAGATGGTAGGTAGTCGGCGATGTGCTATCCAGGGCAAAAACCAAGAATCGTCGACTCCACGCTAATCCATCCCAGTCTTTAGGTCGCTCGCATAGCAACCAAGGCATACTCTTGGTCCTTCTAACGCAGACCTTAACCTCTCATGGGCCTAGTATGATTACCTGGCAGCCCACAGAGGGATCCCAAGAATATCCTCACGTCCCCCGAAGCTTCCACTTCGGCACCCAGTGCGCTGGAGCTTTTATCCGAGTCAGATAACTTGCTCCCCCTCGTATACTAAGCGATGACCTACCGTATCAGGTTACTCATCGTTTTGTGAATTAGTCCTATGTCCTTAGCTAAGAATTATTACTTAGTTACCCTTAACTAAGGTTTACCACTTAGCTTCCTTTCCCGTTATCCTTGATCAACCACGAGTCTCTACCTAGTTCCTCTAACTAGGGTTGGTCTTATTGGGTTAAGTGTTATCGTTCAAGTCCATGCCTTAACCCGCCCACGAATCACGTCAAGATTGGCTAAGTATTTAAGTTCAAGACTTAGCCCCACAAGTTGGTTAAGTGTACCCAGAGGCTCATGACTTAACCCTATCAGGTCAAATTGGTCAAGTACTAGTTTACCTTAACCCTATCGGATTATCTTGCTAGATTGATTAAGCATAGATTATCTTAATCCCATCAAATTATCGAGTTGGATTGGTTAAGTATATTCTAAAAAGGTATTGCGACTTAACCTTGTCAGGTCCGCGTATTAGATTGGTTAAGTGTAGGTTACTTAACCTCATCAAATCATCATGTATAATTGGTTAAGTATAAGTTGCTTAACCCCATTAAATTATCACGTTAAGTTGGTTGAGTATTGGTTACTTAACCTCATTGAATTACCAAGTTTAAATTGGTTAAGTGTTTAACTTAACCCCATCGAATTACCGTGTTTAGATTAGTTAAGTGTGGATTACTTAACCTCATCTAATTACCGTGGTTAGATTAGTTAAGCCTTAATTACTTAACCCCATATAATTACCAAGTCGGATTAGTTAAGTGTAAATTACTTAACCCCATCCCCTAATCATCTTGCATGGTTAAGTGCCATTAAGAAATCAAACCCGATCCCACTTAACCTTATCAAGTTATCATGTTGGATTGATTAAGTATTGGTTAGCTTAATCCCCGTCCACTAGCCGTATAAAAATGGTTAAGTGTCATTAGGCAAATCAAATCACTTAACCTACCCAACCTTGTCATGTTTTGTTAAGTATCATTAGCCTAATCAATTTACTTAACCCCTTCATCCATGTCATATTTGGTTAAGAGTCATTAATCAAATTAACTTAACCCTAACATGTGACATTAATTACTTAATGCACCCCAACCTCTCACATTAGACTTTGTTGTGGTTACTAGTTAAGCCGGTCGGTTCCGGGTAGCTTTACACCACAACTTGGTCTAACCTCGGGTTCAAGCACAACATGACCAACTTCTCACATTGGGTCCTATTGTTTGCAACTACTAGTTAGGCCGGTCGGTTCCAGGTAGTTTTACGTTGCAAACTCAACCCAACCTCGAGTTGGCCACACTTATATTATCTAAGTGTCATGTTCATTATGTTTCCAAAACATGTTACAAGTTTTTCAAGCATTTGGGTAGACCTAACTTAATAGGTAAATTCCCAAAGGGTAGACCTAACTTAATAGGTAAATTCCCAAGCTTATGTTTTTATGCATACTTACATGTCAACTTCCATGTTATATTTCAAGCCATGTTTTCAAGTTGTATTTTCATGTCATTAGAAATTACCCATAACATAACCCAACGCTTTTAAACTCGCATATACGTTCACGACAACGTAATGGATTAAAAGAAGAGACTTGGCAAAGGAATGACAAAAATGGGTATTAAGCCACAAGTTAATCATGGTGGCAAATGAGGCACAAATGTGTTCATTAGCTTGCATGTTACATTCTTAAGCCTCAAAAGCATGCATAAACCCAAACTTGGCACATAAGCTAATCATGGTGACAAAAGACATGGAATAATGGCTAGAAACTCGCATATATCATCATATAAGGATTATGACTTCATATGCAAGTTGACATAATGATTATGAAGGTTCTCATGTTGCATAATGCAACATTTCAACATAAAGGTTGTAGCTTTTAGCTCATAAGATCAAGATAATGACTTCATAAACTTGCATGACATGATAGCATATATCATTCCCAATGATCAAAACCCAAACTTGCAACATGAACATTTAACTTCATAGTTAATATCTAAGAGTAGGGAAGGACTTACATTGCTATGAAGGCCAAAATCGATTAAACTAAAGCTTATGATGAAGCCTATGCATGCCATCACCCAAAAACCCAAAGATGGATGCTCCAAATCACTAAAAACACCATCTTTATGAACAAAGATCAAAGCTTTTGTCTTGAAATCAACTTGAGGGGCTCTCATACTAACATAGGGACTCTCTAATACTCTCATGTTCATGAAACCTCTCATAGAAATGAAGTGGAGGCTAGGATAGTTGAGTGGAGGCCATGAGAGTAGAAATTTTGCCATAGTTTAGTTGCATGAATGAATAATGAGGATTTAGGATAGGTTAGGGTCTTATTTATAGATTAGGCAAGTGTTTTAGGCCATAGGATTAAACCTAGATTCAATCCAAGCCATCAAAGCATGTCTTGGGGAAGAAGTCAAGTGTAGGAACCATCTAGGGCCTTTAGATTAAAGATGAACCATGAGAACGATCCAAATGCAAAATCTGCATTTGAGCGAATCGGCCCACGGGTTGACAGCCAAACACCCTGGATTAACCCCTAGTCGACCCAGCGAGCTCGGGTCGACCTCAAAAATCGGCCGGTTCGGTTATTCCCCTCTCCCAATTCGCTGTTTTGAACATTTTTGCATATTTATTTATTTAATTTTCAATTATATATATATATATCAATATATATATATATTTCTCTGCGCAACCCATTTCACTTAATTAAGTATGCTTTAATTTGGGAATTTTTCGTGAAACTTCGCGAGGCCATATCTTGGTCATACGGACTCCGATTTTCGAAAACTCGGACTCTATTTCGCGTATTTTTCCGAGACGAACGCAATGGCATAGCCCGTTTCCCTTGATTCAGATTTTACAGTTTAATTCTGCCTCCATTTATGTTATAACAGGTTATTGAAAATACGGGTTGTTACATTCTCCCCACCTTTTAGGATTTCGTCCCCGAAATCTCCAAGTTAGGAAGAACATATCCTACCATCCATCATCCATCTACTCAAAACATCATCCACAAGCAACCATTGTCCTTAGATGATTTCTAATGCTGTATGAATATATGCAAAACGTGTGTGTACATGTTCCTTAGCTAATGCTAATGATTAGGCCTGAATAATCTTTCTAATGCAAAATATGTATAGTGCCATGAATCCAACATGTATGCAAATAGTCCTAGTCATATAGATACTATATGCGTGCACAATCATTCATTCATATGCAACAACCGCATGATAATACATTCGATTTCATCCATAAACAAGTATAAATACTCGTGCATATGCAATATGAAATGTGACCGAGTCGAGCTAGTATCTAATGTGTATTCGCGCATCCACGAGCAACCACTTGCAACCACTTGCAACCATATCAATCATAACATGTTTCAAATACATGTTTGCATCCATAGGGTTCTACCGAGGATTCCCTGAAACAGGGTCGAGAAGATAAACAAGGCAAACTCCTTACGGGGTTTGTAACAGAAAATAGGACCGAGAGGGTGTCCACAAAAGATAGCCTACAAGTAAGCTCTACAGAAACAGGGTTCAAGGAGATACTCCCAAAAAGAGATATCATGCGCGTATCTAGTCTTTGACCATCAAAGCCGTACTTCCTTGAGCTCAATTCCATTGTGCCTTGACCGTCTTTTAACTTCGCGATTTCGTAGCTTCTTATTTCCGGTTTCCATAACATGAGCTGGAACTCATTTTTTCGTCGCCTCTCGTTCCACTTGCACTTATCCTCTTTCTAGAATACTTGACGCAAACATGACTGCGTACTCATGATCTCATGCAAGCCTTCCAAAATTCACTAGTGAACCTTGGATCTCGTACCATAAGGTATTCCACATAGAAAAACTTTCTCTTGAAAGTAAACAGATGCCAACCAGGTTATCAAGCGCACTTACTAGGGTGACTTCTATAACCCATGCATAAGTGAAATAGACCATCCGTCTCATCGGCGAACGCCACTCGATCGGGCTTCAAATTTCCAATAAAGGCATCCAGGGATTCTAAGTAACTAGTCATGACAGAACCTCAAAAAGGTTACATGATACTTCGAGGGTATTACCAAGGCTAGTCAAAAGTCTAACTACCCTCCTATCAAAACCGGGAGTGGCACCCCTTACTGGATAACCACTTCATCCCTAGAATCCATCCATAGCTTATAAACATAAGCATTATTTCCAAACTCAACACTTGGCATAGACATTCTCAAATCCAAACAAGTCATGTATACATGGACTGACTCTCCAATAGGACTTTGAGACAAAAATTGGGATTCTCTATTACGCTAGTACTTAAGGTGCAGATACTCAACTATCGAAGCAGACTTAATTGATACCATGATCAAAACAAAGTCCTAACGGGATGATAGAGAAGAAAAGCTAAACCTTTAACAAGATCGTTACCCTCCTTCCGAGGTACCCTAGAAATGAGAGCATACTATTGCCCTCCCGATGATCTTGTCCTTGTCCCATGATACTTAACTATCCACCCCGTTTCACCATGCCAAAGGTACTCTCTCGTCATGGGTTTCATTGTTCATCTTTCTCTCTCATTCTGGGTTGAGCCATACCAACAAGTTGTTCATCCTTAAACTCGCATCCTTTATCCTCTTTCTCACTATCCTTTCTTATAACGCGGCCACTGGTCTCTCGAGAACCACCTCCATCGCATGGAAAGCACTTCCGTAGATAGAAAAGACTAGTCGCAGTTAAAACCACTGTGACTACAGATGGAGGAAAGAAAGGAAAAGAGATTCAATCAAGGAAACAAGGATAATGCTAATGGCCTTTGGGGAATAGCCTTTTCTTTTTAAAAGAAAACTTTCTTGAAAAATGCTTCTTTATAAACGATTTTCAAATAGTTTTCAGAAGGTCTTTAAAAACTTTTGCCCAGTCTGGTAACCTTCTGCTCTGATACCAAATGTAACACCCCGCCTCCGCTAGGGTCACTCGCAAAGGAATGCACTAGCTTTAGAGGGGCATTATTGGTAAACATGCACAGAAATATCACAAGACAGAACATATAAAATAGCGGAAGTAAAATTGAACTTTCATAAACATGAATACATAAGGTCTAAAGCCTTTTACATCAGAGTACATCAAAACCTGTCTTGCAATAGTAAAGAAGCATAAAGACTTTTTCATAAATTATTCCCCAAATAAAAACAGTAAAGTAGCCATAGCCAGGAAAAGTCCAAGCCATCCATGATGACCTTCAAGCAGAAGAAGTCCGAACTAAACAACAGTATTTCCTCCCTGTAACCTAGGGGGGAAACGGAAGAAAAGAGGCGAAACAAAACGGGTCAGTCAAAAAGACTGAGTAAGCCCTATCTACTATTAGTATAAAAATTAGTAAAGTTAACTGACATGAGAAACTGAGATGAACATAAGCATGATAACAAGATAGATAGGCTAAATCAAAATAACAGGATGAACTACTGAACTCAGGTAAACTAAGGTGTCATGATAAATTACGATGTCAAGATAAAACAAGGTATCACATCGTCAGGTTTCTATCAAGTATAATATCCCCAAGATATCTATCACGTATAACGTCCCATGGCATCTATCCTGTATATCCGCTCTGCACCTACCGTACTAGTATCCCAACTGTATTACGTGTTATCCGTGAATGACCCTTACTCAAAAGTCGTGTAATGGTCCATGTCAACCTAATATGCCGCATATATAGGTTACTCAACTCATATGTTTCTTTCCATGTATAAGTTCAGTCCTTTGCCGTAGGCTGTACGGGCTTTCCCATGTAAACGGTTTATCCTTGAAGTTGTTTTGGACTGCAACCCTTGATCTAGTTGTGTTTCCTTACCATGAACTATCGCGCGTCCACTTAGGATTTATGCCACCTAGGACCGCTAGGGATTATGCTACCTAATGAACGTTTCCGTGTCTCGGTTTGGGTTTTGGCCACCTAGGACCACTAGGGATTACGCCACCCGTCAACCGCGCCCTTGATCCCACGTATGTATCGTGAATCGTTTTCCATGTCTAGATGCACATGTTCCCCAATGTGCCATCCGAGTTTCGTGCCAGGGCAAATCAAGAAATACGGAACTCGGTCGGGAGCTTTAAATCGTCTGCCGATGCAGATATCAAGGTCTGTTTTTGTACCCGTGGCTATGGTCCCACGTGACCCCTCCCTCAACTACTGAAAGGCAATCCAAGAAAAATCATGTATAAGAACCACTCCACGGCCCCACTATAGCCCACTTCCCTACGGGCCAACCTCACCCATGACTCGATAGCAAGCACATGGTCTGTTGGGGGTTCTCTGCCTTTCCGTACGTACACGATTGACTAAGGATGGTAGGTAGTCGGCGATGTGCTATCCAGGGAAAAAACCAAGAATCGTCGACTCCACGCTAATCCATCCCAGTCTTTAGGTCGCTCGCATAGCAACCAAGGCATACTCTTGGTCCTTCTAACGCAGACCTTAACCTCTCATGGGCCTAGTATGATTACCTGGCAGCCCACAGAGGGATCCCAAGAATATCCTCACGTCCCCCGAAGCTTCCACTTCGGCACCCAGTGCGCTGGAGCTTTTATCCGAGTCAGATAACTTGCTCCCCCTCGTATACTAAGCGATGACCTACCGTATCAGGTTACTCATCGTTTTGTGAATTAGTCCTATGTCCTTAGCTAAGAATTATTACTTAGTTACCCTTAACTAAGGTTTACCACTTAGCTTCCTTTCCCGTTATCCTTGATCAACCACGAGTCTCTACCTAGTTCCTCTAACTAGGGTTGGTCTTATTGGGTTAAGTGTTATCGTTCAAGTCCATGCCTTAACCCTCCCACGAATCACGTCAAGATTGGCTAAGTATTTAAGTTCAAGACTTAGCCCCACAAGTTGGTTAAGTGTACCCAGAGGCTCATGACTTAACCCTATCAGGTCAAATTGGTCAAGTACTAGTTTACCTTAACCCTATCGGATTATCTTGCTAGATTGATTAAGCATAGATTATCTTAATCCCATCAAATTATCGAGTCGGATTGGTTAAGTATATTCTAAAAAGGTCTTGCGACTTAACCTTGTCAGGTCCGCGTATTAGATTGGTTAAGTGTAGGTTACTTAACCTCATCAAATCATCATGTATAATTGGTTAAGTATAAGTTGCTTAACCCCATTAAATTATCACGTTAAGTTGGTTGAGTATTGGTTACTTAACCTCATTGAATTACCAAGTTTAAATTGGTCAAGTGTTTAACTTAACCCCATCGAATTACCGTGTTTAGATTAGTTAAGTGTGGATTACTTAACCTCATCTAATTACCGTGGTTAGATTAGTTAAGCCTTAATTACTTAACCCCATCTAATTACCAAGTCGGATTAGTTAAGTGTAAATTACTTAACCCCATCCCCTAATCATCTTGCATGGTTAAGTGTCATTAAGAAATCAAACCCGATCCCACTTAACCTTATCAAGTTATCATGTTGGATTGATTAAGTATTGGTTAACTTAATCCCCGTCCACTAGCCGTATAAAAATGGTTAAGTGTCATTAGGCAAATCAAATCACTTAACCTACCCAACCTTGTCATGTTTTGTTAAGTATCATTAGCCTAATCAATTTACTTAACCCCTTCATCCATGTCATATTTGGTTAAGAGTCATTAATCAAATTAACTTAACCCTATCATGTGACATTAATTACTTAATGCACCCCAACCTCTTACATTAGACTTTGTTGTGGTTACTAGTTAAGCCGGTCGGTTCCGGGTAGCTTTACACCACAACTTGGTCTAACCTCGGGTTCAAGCACAACATGACCAACTTCTCACATTGGGTCCTATTGTTTGCAACTACTAGTTAGGCCGGTCGGTTCCGGGTAGTTTTACGTTGCAAACTCAACCCAACCTCGAGTTGGCCACACTTATATTATCTAAGTGTCATGTTCATCATGTTTCCAAAACATGTTACAAGTTTTTCAAGCATTTGGGTAGACCTAACTTAATAGGTAAATTCCCAAAGGGTAGACCTAACTTAATAGGTAAATTCCCAAGCTTATGTTTTTATGCATACTTACATGTCAACTTCCATGTTATATTTCAAGCCATGTTTTCAAGTTGTATTTTCATGTCATTAGAAATTACCCAAAACATAACCCAACGCTTTTAAACTCGCATATACGTTCGCAACAACGTAATGGATTAAAAGAAGAGACTTGGCAAAGGAATGACAAAAATGGGTATTAAGCCACAAGTTAATCATGGTGGCAAATGAGGCACAAATGTGTTCATTAGCTTGCATGTTACATTCTTAAGCCTCAAAAGCATGCATAAACCCAAACTTGGCACATAAGCGAATCATGGTGACAAAAGACATGGAATGATGGCTAGAAACTCGCATATATTATCATATAAGGATTATGACTTCATATGCAAGTTGACATAATGATTATGAAGGTTCTCGTGTTGCATAATGCAACATTTCAACATAAAGGTTGTAGCTTTTAGCTCATAAGATCAAGATAATGACTTCATAAACTTGCATGACATGATAGCTTATATCATTCCCAATGATCAAAACCCAAACTTGCAACATGAACATTTAACTTCATAGTTAATATCTAAGAGTAGGGAAGGGCTTACATTGCTATGAAGGCATAAATCGATTAAACTAAAGCTTATGATGAAGCCTATGCATGCCATCACCCAAAAAGCCAAAGATGGATGCTCCAAATCACTAAAAACACCATCTTTATGAACAAAGATCAAAGCTTTTGTCTTGAAATCAACTTGAGGGGCTCTCATACTAACATAGGGACTCTCTAATACTCTCATGTTCATGAAACCTCTCATAAAAATGAAGTGGAGGCTAGGATAGTTGAGTGGAGGCCATGAGAGTAGAAATTTTGCCATAGTTTAGTTGCATGAATGAATAATGAGGATTTAGGATAGGTTAGGGTCTTATTTATAGATTAGGCAAGTGTTTTAGGCCATAGGATTAAACCTAGATTCAATCCAAGCCATCAAAGCATGTCTTAGGGAAGAAGTCAAGTGTAGGAACCATCTAGGGCCTTTAGATTAAAGATGAACCATGAGAACCATCCAAATGCAAAATCTGCATTTGAGCGAATCGGCCCACGGGTTGACAGCCAAACACCCTGGATTAACCCCTAGTCGACCCAGCAGGCTCGGGTCGACCTCAAAAATCGGCCGGTTCGGTTATTCCCCTCTCCCAATTCGCTGTTTTGAACATTTTTGCATATTTATTTATTTAATTTTCAATTATATATATATATATATATATATATATATATCAATATATATATATATTTCTCTGCGCAACCCATTTCTCTTAATTAAGTATACTTTAATTTGGGAATTTTTCGTGAAACTTCGCGAGGCCATATCTAGGTCATTCGGACTCCGATTTTCGAAAACTCGGACTCTATTTCGCGTATTTTTCCGAGACGAACGCAATGGCATAGCCCGTTTCCCTTAATTCAGATTTTACAGTTTAATTCTTCCTCCATTTATGTTATAACAGGTTATTGAAAATACGGGTTGTTACAACATGTTGTGGGCTTATTAATGAACTTAAATGGGTTAAGTTATATAACTGAAGCAAGAGGAACTTGGTAACCTGATTCAGAATTCAATATGAATGAGAATAACCAAGTTAAATGGAAACCAGATGAGGTAAGTCATGTGCGTAAAATAATGTTTAGACATAGGGTCTAACAACATATTAAAGTGAAGCGCTTGGACCAGTCCACACACTTGAGGGTGAATAACCCAACGGGGTATATCATCGTGGTGTTATAAGGCATGAGGGGAGTTCACATTTATCTGATTGTTCTGTCGGCTCCGAAGGACTGGAAGGGGAAGCACGCGGCTTCCTGAGATACGTAAGGTGCTCCTAGTAGTCCTCTGTGCGGTGGCAGATGTTTAGGCTGTTCTTGCAGAGGTTGGGTCTGTTCGTAACTACTATGTGGGTGGGCCTTGACTGCAAAAGTAGTTATGCAGTCAGAATGCTGTGACGTGGTGACACCAGGGTGATTCGGCGGTCGCCTCAATGGGGAGGCAAAGGGTCACGACCAACAAGGATAGTAGATCGTCTGATACCCATCATCGGCGGCCAGTGGAATGCGAAAAGACTAGAGCTAAAACCAATAGACCATTCACCTTTCACTATCGGGGTATGGTGGCTGAGGGAAGACTCCAAATGGATGTTTAGATTGTTTTTTTAGGGGCAGTAATTTAGAACTTGTAGTCTTTACTAGTCGAGGGATAGACCTAGGTGGGGCTATAGCCACCGTGAAAACAGACCCGAGGGATATCTATATATAAAGGCTCTTAAAGACGGGCCTGTACGGATACGGAAAAGCTCCCGATCGAGTTTCATGTTTCTTGTATCGCCCTGCCATGGAACCAGTTAAGACATCGAGCTACGATTGACGATACGTATGTGGGACAGTCAAGACACATGCATGTCGGCTTTGGGTGGTGTATCATAGACTTGAGGGCATTACTCCGATATGAAATCTGATTCGATCGACGGTGGCAGTCCGTATACTTACGTAGCCTAGTAATAATAGATATATGTGGAACGTAACATTGTTATGTTGAGATCCTTACGTCACTCTAGCATAGGATGAGGTACTGCATTCATTTCGATGGTATTATGGCAGAGACCGTGCGATTGGGGTACTACGGGGTGTACCTTAATATTGGGGGTAGCTACATATATACTGTATTAGGTTAAACCATTGGGGACTAAATGGGTATGACCAGTGGTGGACCTATGTGGGGACTAGTGGGAGCTACCGCCCCCACTGGAATTTGCCCTTCAATTATTTGCCCTTACTGATAAGTTGTATCAACTGACGCAGGCCAATAAGCATAGGAAGTTGTCTCAAAGTAAGGCGCAGTCATCTCAAGTGTTAAACGAAGAAGCTGCAAATTAGAGAAATAGTGCAAAGCTAGAAAAGGGAGGTTCAACTAGGGATATGGTCATCATGCACACACCATATTTAAATCCTTATAAATTGCCTGATTTTGCTACTTCCAGCCTTCCAATCTCTCGACATAGTAGACAAGGTGATGATAGCTTCACTTTCCAAGCGTTTGGATCTGAAAATGGTATAGTACGTAACCCTGCATGGACTGAAGTAATTAATCAAGAAAAAGGAACAATTAAATGAAGTAAGGAAATCAGAAATTTTAGATCATATGTCTGCATATATATAAACTTTTAATGTTGCATTCTTTGAACATAAGATGTCTAATGCTGACAGGTTGCTTCCCTAGCTGGTCACATTATGCCAATGACATTACAAATGAGGGGAGGAGAATTTGTATTATGTGGAATGCGTTGAACCAGAATAGTTATATCCCACAATCACAATGGAACTTGATATTTACAACGAGGTTAGGTGATCAGAACTTGAGTTGTATTTTATCAAAGTCAGCATCCTATATATTTTTAAAAAGAAACTGTATATGTGTACTAACCGATTTTCTTCTTTAGGGATAGCATGTACTTAACAAATAGTGCTTACGATTTGTCATAGTTTAATTTTACGTCCGTATAATTGCGTGGTGTTTCTCGTTAATATACAGGTTGAGAAATACACTATATCAGAATCAGAAACTTGCATGATTGTATATTTAACAATGTAGACAGAATTTACTTGCATGATATATACGTGCATGGAAAGTTGATTGATATGTGATTTGTTGGTCAAACCTGGTTTAATTTTTACTGTAAAAATCTTGTTTTTTTTAAGTTGCGCCCCCACTGACTCAATTGTCTACGTACGTCAATGGGTACGACGTGTGTGTAAGCCTTGAGTGCTGTTAACCCAAGTAGCCTAATAAATAACAAAATATGAATGAATGGTATATGTAGGATTATCCAAAGTGTATAATTTAAATTCAATCACCAGAACTTGCGTTCTGACCCCCTTCGCATAACATACTTGCAGGTTAGATTTGTGGCATAGGCATGAGACATTATAGCTTTGGATACTAGTTAGGCGGTATTATTAATACGGTAAGGCTATACTTTGATTATATTATATTTTGTCCATCCCGCTATGAGATATTTTCAGGGCTCTGACATATTTTATGTCTCTGTCTTTTCTGCAGGATACCAGAGCACAACAACTCGAGTTTCGATAGATTGGAATTTTAAAAAAAAAATTGGTCTGTCGGAATTCGGGTTGTTACATCTAGTGTCAGAGCTTAGGTTTTGGATTCCTATATAAATAGTGAGTGAACAAATTTGTATTTTTAAATATAAATATATTATATATATACCTAGATCCATAGAGGAACCCACTAAATAGAAAGAGTATAATATGGTAAGCAATGAGATGTTTTACTTGTACACTAAAGGAATGAATATGGAAATATGAGACCCTTAGGTAATTTAGGTGGAGAGTGTACAATGTACTTTGTATGGAAGGAAAGTGAATCCCATATGATTAGTATTTTGGGTTAGTGGCCTTGAAAATCTTATAGATTGGAAAAGGTTAAAAAGAAAAAATGGATTAGGAATATATATAGTTAAGAGAATTGACCTTGGGGAGTGTCTAGGAAAGCCTAGAAAAATTGGGAACTTGCTTTGACTCTAACCCCATTGTTAACTTTTAAGAACTTGAAATTAAAAAAGTTTTGGAAAAATGGTTTATGGTGTTTTCAAGTTTTAATCTTAAAAGTTATAGTTTTAAATATGTAAAATATACATATTGAGTTTTAAAGTAAAATGGGGTACATTTTGTAAATAGTGATTTCTTGTGAAAACTTTGCCTAAAGTAAAATTCTCTCAGTAAAAGGTGCATATTATAGAGCATGTATAGCTCGCTAATTTTCTTGTTATATTTCATACAAGAATTTTTAATAAAGAAACATTTAAAATCTCTATTCTTATGGCAATGCATTTTGATAATTATTTTGTTGGATGGACAAAATAAATGGTTTACTCTAGTTTATAGGCAAGAACCAGTCGTAAGCCTGATTGAGTCTACTCCAGTTTTTGTGATTTGAAAAAAAAATGATTTACATTTTTAAGATGACATGTTTTATTGGTTTGGCAAAAGTAAATTTTCATGAGGAAAATAAATTTTGACACCTTTAATTTTTTTGGAAGAGAATTTAAATGAAAAGGTCAAACTGTGTTTTGGAAAGTATGGAGTAAGTAAGGATTAGAGCCTAGGAAAGACGGGAAGAGTTTTGAGGCTACAAAGTAAATAGCAAGAATTATCTTGAAAAAATGGTAAGTTGCCGTAAAATGCATAAGCATTGGAAAGCCTAGGGTGTTGCTTGAAATCATTGTTGGTACACAGCTAGAATTAGTAGTGACTACTAGATAGTAAAAAGGGCAAGTAAGTGTTTAGATCCTGTTGCTAATTTCCATGTTAGGGGTAAAACCCGGTACTAAATTTCTGTTGGGACCGTTCCATTATTTTGTTCTTGTTGGGTAGTTAGGGCAACACCTAAACCTGTCTGGATCCCATGGTTTGGATTTTTCTATCTGAGGGGGATAGTCCCGAGATTCTTGGCCCTAAGTAGTAGCTGTGTTGGGTGTCTGTTCTCTTGTTTTAGTTGAAAGACTAGAAGGCTTATTTGAAATTTAAACTTAGATCAGATGAATAAATAAGCTAAGAATAGAGAAAAGGTACAACTAAAAAGGAAACAATAAATTCAGTAAAGCAACAAACCTGATAAGTTATAAGAAAAGATGGATAAAGATTAAAATTTCCAAGATAAGATGAAAAGAAAATCAGTAACAAAAGAAAATTTTCTTATGTGGGTTGTGCTTGGATAGGAAAATCGGGAATCTTTATAAACAGTTGCATAAAATCCAAGTAGAATTGAAAAAGGGTACATAAAAGAAAAATGGAAGATGTGAAATTTTTCGTTTTCCACTTTTTTGTAACATAATAAATGGAATTTAGAAAATTAGATTTTTCTGAAATTTGAAAAATAAAGTTGGATGGTAGGATTGCGGATGCAACAATTGGATAAACTACGCTCTTACCCAGTAAGAGTGTAGGAAAATTTGGACGTAAATATATTTTGATTTTCAAAATATTGCATTCATGTAGAACTACCAATATATTTACGATGGGAGCATCGTGTTTTTAAAAGGATTTTTGGAAAATTTGCATACATATAGGAGGTACCGCTTAGCCATACATGCATTATTATGTTGTACTTCACTTTGCACAAGTGTACAATATTTGCAAAAATTGGATGCACACATGATGGATGTATATTATGCAAGGGGTTAATTGATTTTTACCCTTATCAAATTTCGGGGACGAAATTTCCTAAGGGTGGGAGAATGTAACACCCAACATTTTTTAAGATAATGAAATAAGAATTATTTAATTTAATATTCAGAATTAAGTAAAACGGACTACGTCATTGCGTCCATCTCGAAATTCTGGTCAAGATAGACACCTGGTTTGCGTAAAACGGACACCGTATGAAGAAGTTATGAGCGTAAGAAGTTTGTATACATATAAGGAGCTTATATGTATATATATTAAATAAAAAAATTCTAGAAAATTCTAAAATAAGTTCAAAAATCAAAATTTCATGAGAGGGAAATCTGGAGGGAAAATGACTCGTTCGGGGTCGACCCATCAACAGGGGGTTCGACCCATGGGTCGACCCGTCAACAGGGGGTTCGACCCATGGGTCGACCACCCCAAGAAGAGTCGACCCTACGCGGATCTGGAAAATTCTTTTCTGATGTGGTCGGTTTTGAAGTTTTAGATTTAAATCTAAGGGTCCTAGTGTAGCGACCCGAAACTTCCCCGGTCTCCGAAGAGATGAGAAAGAACGAATTACTGTGAGGACAAGACAAAACAGAACACAAACAGAAGAACATTTCATTGCTTATTACAACAATTCCATCAGATACAAGAATATACAGAGTATAATTGAATAAATTACATTTGATAAATATCAGAGATTACAATAAATTACATAGCAGCGGAAAATAATACAAAGCACAACCGAAGGTGATACACGGATACAGAGCTTTCCGGATATCATTCCAGCTGTAAACCAGGATCCTGTGAATATAAATCTGCAAAACCAAAACTACTAGCTGCCCGTGCGGAAAATAGGGGCACCCAGAGTTTAGGTTAAAACAATAAACTCTAGGTCAGTCATGTGACTGGTGTGAGAACTAAAACAGTTATTTAAAGCTTTACTTTAAAAGAGAGTAATTCAAGGGACCACGCCGTATAACACGGAACGGGTTTCCTCCCAAGAATACCAGTGCATAAAACAACAGCGCAATGCTAAATAAAGAAAAATGAAGCTGTTATAAGACCCAGGTCCTATCACACAATGCAACGCAAGCCGGAGGATAGGGTTTTCCCTTATAACAGCCAAAGCATTCTTGATACGTTTAAAACAAATCATTTGATACTATAATAAGTGTATAGTGTCAAAACATTTCAATCATAAATATCAATCATAGGCGGCATAGCTACCATCTACTATGTCGCCATACTAGTTCTACAAATAAAACCGAATTACACGTATTGGAAATTGGATTTTCGTCATGAGTCGAGGCAAGGGGCAAGATCCTCTCCACGCTCGAGACACTCTAGCAAATGCCTCAGGGTTACGCACTCTGGGCAACCCTGGATGCGGCTGGGCCGGTCCTCACTTACGTTAGAGGATTAATTATGCCTGAACACACGTTTCCCGGTCCTTACAGACCTATAATCGAGGCGTCTCATTCCAACAACCACAAAGGTGAAAAGTATATAAATGTCAGGGCTGGTAAGTCACTGACACCACCAAAGCTAGAAAGAAACGTCGTGCTCTCCCAGCGGTCCGTATCCCGTTTTTAACTCATACCGAGGTGTGAGGCTCGCGAATTCACGTTATACACAAAGCTACGCCACAAAGGCCGTGCTTTGATCATCAACCACAAGACTTTTCTTTTCAACAGAAGCCTTGATCCATGCAACTCAGTATGCCACACAGACAATTCATGCCATGCGATTGATATCTATCGATATATAACCTCTAAGCTCGTACGTCTCAGAGAAGGGCGTTAAGCAAGAGAATAAATTCTCCGCCGCCAAACAGATATATATTTAACAGAAATCAATCAACACAGAATAAAATCCAATGTCAGACACACAATCCATTTACAAGTCCGTTCTGGGTTTGAACGAAACCGAAGGCACTTTCCTCGCATATCCATCCATCTCCAAGTACGTCTGGACGACCACCAACTATTTCCATCCTCTTGGGTGTACAGCCCAATCAGGATCGTCAGTAATTATCCAAACGATGTGAAGACTTCCGGTCTTCAACCACCGTCTTCATCTTCGACTTATCGTCGAATCGGTTGTTCAGAATGGGTATAAACCCGGCCTTTCCGAACAACCCGCGTATATTAAAAACAAATGTTACACAAACTCAACATACGCCTCATTCCAATTCAGAATATTCTTTTATTCACCAAATCACATTCTTAGGGAAAGGTTCCCATAAATTTTATCCAAGACAAATTCTTTGAAATTTACCCTTTAATCTTCCTTTGGATATCATTTCAAACCAGATTATGGTTTTCTAAACTAGTCGAGATTAGCGAACCACACCGAAGTAATTATTTATTTTATTTCCCAATTCCAACCTATTCATCCCATGAAGCAAAACTGGTAATACTCCATATCTAATACTATGGTGTTATCGGTAAGATTAATTACCATTTCACGTTCAAATCTAATTAAAGATTTAACTATCGCTTTGGAGTAAAACTGGCGATACTCCATTCTCGCTCATTTCTAAATTTGATAATTTAGATTATAGATTCACATTTCAATCTAATTGCAGATTCGTTAAAAACTCCTTTTACTAGGTTAAAGAACTAGGTGTTATTTAAAACACATTTCACGACAAACCCAAATCACATTCTATTTGTTATCGGGTTAAAGAACTAGTGTTATTTAAAACACCGTTCACGATAAACCCATTTCAAATCCAATCAAATATATTAGAAATTCCGATTATTTAAAACCCCTATTTAAATCTTATTTATTTATTTAAAAATAATCGGGTTTTGAATTTAGTTCAAAACTAGTTCATTTCGATAAAAATCCATTTTTATCTTATCAAATATGGAGTTTTTCACCCCGATTTTTCCCAAATCAGTCCTTATGATTTTACACAAATTGTTACTATTTTTAATAATTTTATCAAGGCCCGTACAGTCGATTTCCATCAACGGCCATCGAACTACACTTACAGCGACCTTTTTCAAATTTGATTTGGACGTAACACCAAATCCAACCGTTAGATTTCAAATTTCAAATATTCGTTAGAAAGCTCTTTTCAATACGAACCCAACGGTTCCGGTTTTAGGAGAATCCGACGGTCGGATCTCCCGTAATGTCCGTTTGAAATAAATGGTCGAAATTCACGAACTGCCGTGGCGCGGCGTGTTCTATTCACGCCATTATATTATATATATAATATATATAATATATATATCATCGATTTCTATTTAAAACGAATCATATAAATAGTTTTGAATTCGTTTCAAAAACATTTTCAACTTCCATTTCAATTCAAATCAAAATTAAAATTTTCCTTATAAATTCGTTTTAAAATTCATTTCTATTCAATTCAAATTTCAATTCAATTTGAATTCATTTCAAATTGATTTTACTTCTATTTCAATTCGTTTTCAATTCAATTTAATTTAATTCAAATTCGTTTTCTATTCAATTCAATTCGAATTCGTTTTCTTTTCAATTCAATTCGAATTCGTTTTCTTTTCAATTCAATTCGAATTCGTTTTCTATTCGATTCAATTTAAATTGGTTTTCTATTCGATTCAATTCAAATTCGAAATCGTTTTATATTCAATTCATTTCGAAATCGTTTTATATTCAATTCATTTCGAAATCGTTTTATACTCAATTCATTTCGAAATCGTTTTATATTCAATTCATTTCGAAATTGTTTCACAACATTCGTTTTTAAATGAATAAAATTGATATAAATATCGTTCACATCAAAATGGCGTCAATCTAATCAACACGGCTTCATATATTTCTATTTTCAAATATTCTATTTCAAATATTTCTTATTATCAAAATATTTCGTTCAACACATGACTAATCTCAACGGATGAGTACTGTCAACACATGAACTTTTATATTATATTGATAAAGATGTAAATTTTATTATTGAAATATTTCGTTCAACACATGACTAATCTCAACGGATGAGTACAGTCAACACATGAACATTTATATTTTATATTCTTTATTTTCTAAATTGGAATGAAGCCCAATCAATCACCATATAATATTAATTATATGGATTTTCATACAACACATGTATATAACAGCATTGAAAAATAATCAACCATCAACCAAAGTGCACTACACTGTATAAGCCTCAAATATAGACATCTAACGCTTATAACAGCCTGTCAATCAATCGATCGACATATTTAATCAATCAGGATGAGTGAACTTCAAATTTCATCCCAACACCCGTGTGGGGTTTCAAACAACCAAACACAGATTTTATTTGTGCAGTTGGGCGATGTGTAAAATTTATCGTCCCAATCGATGTCCTTCAAATAGGTGTACATAAACAAACCGTCCGGTTTGTAAATGAATATTTTATTTTATTCACTTCACGTTAAAAATTATATTTTTTAACGATAAAACATTTTATTTCAACACATGAATTTTTATTCAGTTCGTTTACACAATGAAAATGATATTTTTATTTTTCTAACATATTTTGGAAAATTTCGGCGGCATAACGGCACGATACTAGAAACGGGACGAGGCCTAGCCTTATCCCCGGTCTAGTGAAGGCCCACGCCATTCACACATCAATCAAATCCATTCACTTCACCAAACAATTCAATTTCAATCAAATAATCTAACTAATTTTTGCAATCAAACAAACAAGACCATGGTCTGTGGACGATTGTGTCGGGTGCTACTAAACACCGTCTGCATCCTAGTATATATATATAACTAGAAAAAGAAATTGAAAGGTGAGAAATTCTCACCGATAGCTATCCAATCATCTTGACTCTTCTTTGATAGAAAGCTTCATCGTTCTCATCTTTTGTCGCTTTCGTTGCCCGTAGCCACTATATATATAAAAATCACATTCTTTCTTCGTTATTCAATATATGAAAATCAAATTTTTACTATGCTATTCAATATATAAAAATCGAATTTTTACTATGCCTTTCAATATATAAAAATCGAATTTTTACTATGCTTTTCAATATATAAAAAACGATTTTTTACTATTCTTTTCAATATATAAAAATCGAATTTTTACATCGCTGCTATATGAAAAGATTTCGCCTTTTCAAAAATATAGATTTGACTTTCTATAATATAAAAATTATATTTTTCTCGAAGTAAAAATCATATTTTTACTTTACTACTCATCTCAAAATATCGTCTTTTCATATCTAAAAATATCATCTTTTCATATTTAAAAATATCGTCTTTTCATATCTAAAAATATCGTCTTTTCTAAAAATCAATCTTTATTTTGCTACACATATAAAGATGCTATTTTTAATATTCCTATCATGTAAAAATTATATTTTTACTTCTCTACATAAACAAAAATCATATTTTTACATCTTCAAGTTAAAAGTTATATTTCCCATTCGCTAAAAATCATACCTTTTCCATTGATAAAAAATCCCGCCTTTCCTTTGTTAAAAATCCATACTTTCCTTTGTTAAAAATCCATACTTTCCGACTATAAAAATCTATACTTTTCGATTATAAAAATCTATCCTTTTCGATTATAAAAATCTATACTTTTCGATTATAAAAATCTATCTTTTTCGATTATAAACATCTATCTTTTTCGATTATAAACATCTATCTTTTTCGAATGATTAAAAATATAATCTTACTTCACTATTATGTATAAATAAAACCATGTTTCTTTTCTGAAATTATCTATATGAAGAGCATATATATATATATATATACATTACATAAATAAACAAATTAAAGTAAATAAAATAAATCAATAAAAACTTACAGGAGGAGGTGGCTGAGGGGGTGGGTTTGCTGTGCGTCGCTGGAGGCTCGGGTGAGGTGAAGGTCGAGGGAACGGAGGATGGGGCGGAGGGAATCAGTTGCGCGCGGGAGGGGGGGGTCTTCGGTGCTCGATTTGGTTGCAGGGGGGGGGGGTTCTTCGGGCGTCGCAGTCGAGGAAGAGAAGGGGAGGAGGAGGAAGAAGAAAGGAGGAGGACGGCGCGGGGGGGGGGGGGGGGGGGGCTGCGCCACCTCTGGCGGCGGCGGTGATGGGCGACAGGGGTTTCCCCCCTTTCCGTCGCCTTTTTTTTTCTTTTGTTGTTTCGATCCAATCTGAAGAATAGAGAGGGGGGGCAGCGGGTTAAGGGGATGAAGGGTTGACCCTTTTTTATTTATTTATTTAATTTTAATTTATATTCTCATAAAGTAACCTTTTCTATCGACTTCAGAATCGAACCCACCCCCACTCGTCCATAGCGTTTTACTCCCATTCCGAACCCAATAGGATATGTATCGCAAGCTGATTTGATCGTTTCGAACAGTTTTCGTTGAATTTACATTTAAATCATTATATTGAATTTTAAACGTACATTTCAAATTACCGGGGTCACATACGGACTCGAAAAATTCCCGAAAAATATTTTCTAGTTTCGTATTGACGATACGGTCCTAACAAAACTAGTTTCGCCGAATTCTGAGACCGTTTGAAAAATGGCCATTTTCCAGTCGATTAAAATAAACTAAAACCGGTCAAACGCGTTTTCCTTTGCCACGCTCACATATTGATTCGAAAAATTATGAAATTTGGAATCTAGCAATAATTTGACACTGCGGATCCAACAAAAGTGGTTTCGTCGAAATCCGAGGTCGTTTGCAAAATTTCCATTTTTAAGGGCCTGAATTCCATAGCGACTATTCAGAATTTTCATCTGGACATATCTTTTGATTCCCGCTATGAAATTTTGATTTTTCGGATTCGTTGGAAAGATATCATCAATTAGATCCTAATGTTTTTGGTTTCACTAAAATCCGGATTGTTTTGCACCCGGTACATTCAATTGAAGTTTGAAATCGAATTATCGAACTACCGCGCCATTTTCAATTCTATTTATAATTATATATAAATATTTATATTCTAACGACGACGCGTATAATATATACATTCAAATTATATTCAAAATAAATTTCTCGTCGATATTATTTAAAACAATCCATTTTAAATATTCAAAATTCGTCAAAATTGCCAAAATAAAAATTTTAAACTGGCTCAGATTTTCCAGGTTATTACAATCTCCCCCACTTAAAACTTTTCGTCCCCGAAAAGGAACAAAATCGAAAGTGGTTTGATTAACTAACTCTACGTTCGATCTAACTTCCATTCTCCAACTTTTCAGTTTCTGAGAATTTTCAAATTTTCAAAAATTTTGCTAACACCCTAAATTTTCGAAAAATTTCGCCATAACCTCCCCTGCACCGGGAGCCACGGGAAAATCTCGAAATTGCCATATAGGCCTTCTGATCTCAAAAAGAAAAAGAAAAGGCCAAGCGGCTAGCCAATAGGCTCATAAAATCATCATCACCCAAACAAAACAGTAAATTATGTAGTAAACATGTACCTATTTGTCGGGCAAACAAATTTTATTCTCTGGCTCTAGCCTCCTTGCTATGACCTGTTCAAGGTAAGTATATGTATGCAAACAAATGCGACCAATTTTCAATATAATTCAAAATTTGATACAATTAGGCATAATGGTTCAAAATTAGCAAACAACTAAACAATAACACAAACATCAATCAATTAGTGAATTAGAGTTTTCAAATTCATAATTTTGATACATATACAGAAAATCATGTTTTTGATGCCAATTTACAACAAAGTGTTCTAGCTATATTAGTTTTGGTTCTCACACCCGTCTAATGGAAATATATAGGTATCACACCTTCGAAACACGAACATAAATTCTAATGATGTAGCTACAATCATCAGAATCATCTCCGGGTGTCTAGAATGTGATTCCTTATCTATCCAGTATATTAAAACTTCGAATATACGTTCATGACGCGTATATGCAAAATCTTTATATATTGGATTGCCCATATTCAAAATAAATAAATATTCAAATACGTTTAAAATGGTTTAAATTTCAAAACAAAATTGCTTTCATTTGAAAAATATACTCTTCACACTCGTTCTAGGATACTACTGATCCTATCTCTAACGAGTCATTCTAATTGGATATTACTAATCCAATATCTGATGAATTCTTTTGTATGGTTCTAATGTGTCTTGTTCTCGAGCTCTGTAAACCAAAGCTCAGATACCAAATGTAGCGACCCGAAACTTCCCCGGTCTCCGAAGAGATGAGAAAGAACGAATTACTGTGAGGACAAGACAAAACAGAACACAAATAGAAGAACATTTCATTGCTTATTACAACAATTCCATCAGATACAAGAATATACAGAGTATAATTGAATAAATTACATTTGATAAATATCAGAGATTACAATAAATTACATAGCAGCGGAAAATAATACAAAGCATAACTGAAGGTGATACACGGATACAGAGCTTTCCGGATATCATTCCAGCTGTAAACCAGGATCCTGTGAATATAAATCTGCAAAACCAAAACTACTAGCTGCCCGTGCGGAAAACAGGGGCACCCAGAGTTTAGGTTAAAACAATAAACTCTAGGTCAGTCATGTGACTGGTGTGAGAACTAAAACAGTTATTTAAAGCTTTACTTTAAAAGAGAGTAATTCAAGGGACTACGCCGTATAACACGGAACGGGTTTCCTCCCAAGAATACCAGTGCATAAAACAACAGCGCAATGCTAAATAAACAAAAATGAAGCTGTTATAAGACCCAGGTCCTATCACACAATGCAACGCAAGCCGGAGGATAGGGTTTTCCCTTATAACAGCCAAAGCATGCTTGATACGTTTAAAACAAATCATTTGATACTATAATAAGTGTATAGTGTCAAAACATTTCAATCATAAATATCAATCATAGGCGGCATAGCTACCATCTACTATGTCGCCATACTAGTTCTACAAATAAAACCGAATTACATGTATTGAAAATTGGATTTTCATCATGAGTCGAGGCAAGGGGCAAGATCCTCTCCACGCTCGAGACACTCTAGCAAATGCCTCAGGGTTACGCACTCTGGCAAACCTGGATGCGGCTGGGCCGGTCCTCACTTACGTTAGAGGATTAATTATGCCTGAACACACGTTTCCCGGTCCTTACAGACCTATAATCGAGGCGCCTCATTCCAACAACCACAAAGGTGAAAAGTATATAAATGTCAGGGCTGGTAAGTCACTGACACCACCAAAGCTAGAAAGAAACGTCGTGCTCTCCCAGCGGTCCGTATCCCGTTTTTAACTCATACCGAGGTGTGAGGCTCGCGAATTCACGTTATACACAAAGCTACGCCACAAAGGCCGTGCTTTGATCATCAACCACAAGACTTTGCTTTTCAACAGAAGCCTTGATCCATGCAACTCAGTATGCCACACAGACAATTCATGCCATGCGATTGATATCTATCGATATATAACCTCTAAGCTCGTACGTCTCAGAGAAGGGCGTTAAGCAAGAGAATAAATTCTCCGCCGCCAAACAGATATATATTTAACAGAAATCAATCAACACAGAATAAAATCCAATGTCAGACACACAATCCATTTACAAGTCCGTTCTGGGTTTGAACGAAACCGAAGGCACTTTCCTCGCATATCCATCCATCTCCAAGTACGTCTGGACGACCACCAACTATTTCCATCCTCTTGGGTGTACAGCCCAATCAGGATCGTCAGTAATTATCCAAACGATGTGAAGACTTCCGGTCTTCAACCACCGTCTTCATCTTCGACTTATCGTCGAATCGGTTATTCAGAATGGGTATAAACCCGGCCTTTCCGAACACCCCGCGTATATTAAAAACAAATGTTACACAAACTCAACATACGCCTCATTCCAATTCAGAATATTCTTTTATTCACCAAATCACATTCTTAGGGAAAGGTTCCCATAAATTTTATCCAAGACAAATTCTTTGAAATTTACCCTTTAATCTTCCTTTGGATGTCATTTCAAACCAGATTATGGTTTTCTAAACTAGTCGAGATTAGCGAACCACACCGAAGTAATTATTTATTTTATTTCCCAATCCCAACCTATTCATCCCATGAAGCAAAACTGGTAATACTCCATATCTAATACTATGGTGTTATCGGTAAGATTAATTACCATTTCACGTTCAAATCTAATTAAAGATTTAACTATCGCTTTGGAGTAAAACTGGCGATACTCCATTCTCGCTCATTTCTAAATTTGATAATTTAGATTATAGATTCACATTTCAATCTAATTGCAGATTCGTTAAAAACTCCTTTTACTGGGTTAAAGAACTAGGTGTTATTTAAAACACATTTCACGACAAACCCAAATCACATTCTATTTGTTATCGGGTTAAAGAACTAGTGTTATTTAAAACACCGTTCACGATAAACCCATTTCAAATCCAATCAAATATATTAGAAATTCCGATTATTTAAAACCCCTGTTTAAATCTTATTTATTTATTTAAAAATAATCGGGTTTTGAATTTAGTTCAAAACTAGTTCATTTCGATAAAAATCCATTTTTATCTTTTCAAATATGGAGTTTTTCACCCCAATTTTTCCCAAATCAGTCCTTATGATTTTACACAAATTGTTACTATTTTTAATAATTTTATCAAGGCCCGTACTGTCGATTTCCATCAACGGCCATCGAACTGCACTTACAGCGACCTTTTTCAAATTTGATTTGGACGTAACTCCAAATCCAACCGTTAGATTTCAAATTTCAAATATTCGTTAGAAAGCTCTTTTCGATACGAACCCAACGGTTCCGGATTTAGGAGAATCCGACGGTCGGATCTCCCGTAATGTCCGTTTGAAATAAATGGTCGAAATTCACGAACTGCCGCGGCGCGGCGCGTTCTATTCAGGCCATTATATTATATATATATATATATATATATAATATATATATATCGTTGATTTCTATTTAAAACGAATCATATAAATAGTTTCGAATTCGTTTCAAAAACATTTTCAACTTCCATTTCAATTCAAATCAAAATTAAAATTTTCCTTATAAATTTGTTTTAAAATTCATTTCTATTCAATTCAAATTTCAATTCAATTTGAATTCATTTCAAATTGATTTTACTTCTATTTCAATTCGTTTTCAATTCAATTTAATTTAATTCGAATTCGTTTTCTATTCAATTCAATTCGAATTCGTTTTCTTTTCAATTCAATTCGAATTCGTTTTCTTTTCAATTCAATTCGAATTCGTTTTCTATTCGATTCAATTTAAATTGGTTTTCTATTCGATTCAATTCAAATTCGAAATCGTTTTATATTGGAATGAAGCCCAATCAATCACCATATAATATTAATTATATGGATTTTCATACAACACATGTATATAACAGCATTGAAAATAATCAACCATCAACCAAAGTGCACTACACTGTATAAGCCTCAAATATAGACATCTAACGCTTATAACAGCCTGTCAATCAATCGATCGACATATTTAATCAATCAGGATGAGTGAACTTCAAATTTCATCCCAACACCCGTGTGGGGTTTCAAACAATCAAACACAGATTTTATTTGTGCAGTTGGGCGATGTGTAAAATTTATCGTCCCAATCGATGTCCTTCAAATAGGTGTACATAAACAAACCGTCCGGTTTGTAAATGAATATTTTATTTTATTCACTTCACGTTAAAAATTATATTTTTAACGATAAAACATTTTATTTCAACACATGAATTTTTATTCAGTTCATTTACACAATGAAAATGATATTTTTATTTTTCTAACATATTTTGGAAAATTTCGGCGGCATAACGGCACGATACTAGAAACGGGACGAGGCCTAGCCTTATCCCCGGTCTAGTGAAGGCCCACGCCATTCACACATCAATCAAATCCATTCACTTCACCAAACAATTCAATTTCAATCAAATAATCTAACTAATTTTTGCAATCAAACAAACAAGTCCATGGTCTGTGGACGATTGTGTCGGGTGCTACTAAACACCGTCTGCATCCTAGTATATATATATAACTAGAAAAAGAAATTGAAAGGTGAGAAATTCTCACCGATAGCTATCCAATCATCTTGACTCTTCTTTGATAGAAAGCTTCATCGTTCTCATCTTTTGTCGCTTTCGTTGCCCGTAGCCACTATATATATAAAAATCACATTCTTACTTCGTTATTCAATATATGAAAATCGAATTTTTACTATGCTATTCAATATATAAAAATCGAATTTTTACTATGCCTTTCAATATATAAAAATCGAATTTTTACTATGCTTTTCAATATATAAAAATCGAATTTTTACTATTCTTTTCAATATATAAAAATCGAATTTTTACATCGCTGCTATATGAAAAGATTTCGCCTTTTCAAAAATATAGATTTGACTTTCTATAATATAAAAATTATATTTTTCTCGAAGTAAAAATCATATTTTTACTTTACTAGTCATCTCAAAATATCGTCTTTTCATATTTAAAAATATCGTCTTTTCATATTTAAAAATATCGTCTTTTCATATCTAAAAATATCGTCTTTTATAAAAATCAATCTTTATTTTGCTACACATATAAAGATGCTATTTTTAATATTCCTATCATGTAAAAATTATATTTTTACTTCTCTACATAAACAAAAATCATATTTTTACATCTTCAAGTTAAAAGTTATATTTCCCATTCGCTAAAAATCATACCTTTTCCATTGATAAAAAATCCCGCCTTTCCTTTGTTAAAAATCCATACTTTCCTTTGTTAAAAATCCATACTTTCCGACTATAAAAATCTATACTTTTCGATTATAAAAATCTATCCTTTTCGATTATAAAAACCTATACTTTTCGATTTTAAAAATCTATCTTTTTCGATTATAAACATCTATCTTTTTCGATTATAAACATCTATCTTTTTCGAATGATTAAAAATATAATCTTACTTCACTATTATGTATAAATAAAACCATGTTTCTTTTCTGAAATTATCTATATGAAGAGCATATATATATATATATATATATATATATATATATATACACATTACATAAATAAACAAATTAAAGTAAATAAAATAAATCAATAAAAACTTACAGGAGGAGGTGGCTGAGGGGGTGGGTTTGCTGTGCGTCGCTGGGGGCTCGGGGGAGGTGAAGGTCGAGGGAACGGAGGATGGGGCGGAGGGAATCGGTTGCGCGCAGGAGGGGGGGTCTTCGGTGCTCGATTTGGTTGCAGGGGGGGGGTCTTCGGGCGTCGCAGTCGAGGAAGAGAAGGGGAGGAGGAGGAAGAAGAAAGGAGGAGGACGGCGCAGGGGGGGCTGCGCCACCTCTGGCGGCGGCGGTGATGGGCGACAGGGGTTTCCCCCCTTTCCGTCATCTTTTTTTTGTTGTTTTGATCCAATCTGAAGAATAGAGGGGGGGGGGCAGCGGGTTAAGGGGATGAAGGGTTGAACCTTTTTTTTTATTTATTTAATTTTAATTTATATTCTCATAAAGTAACCTTTTCTATCGACTTCAGAATCGAACCCACCGCCTGTCGTCCATAGCGTTTTACCCCCATTCCGAACCCAATGGGATATGTATCGCAAGCTGATTTGATCGTTTCGAACAGTTTCCGTTGAATTTACATTTAAATCATTATATTGAATTTTAAACGTACATTTCAAATTACCGGGGTCACATACGGACTCGAAAAATTCCCAAAAAATATTTTCTAGCTTCGTATTGACGATACGGTCCTAACAAAACTAGTTTCGCCGAATTCTGAGACCGTTTGAAAAATGGCCATTTTCCAGTCGATTAAAATCAACTAAAACTGGTCAAACGCGTTTTCCTTTGCCACGCTCACATATTGATTCGAAAAATTATGAAATTTGGAATCTAGCAATAATTTGACACTACGGATCCAACAAAAGTGGTTTCGTCGAAATCCGAGGTCGTTTGCAAAATTTACATTTTTAAGGGCCTAAATTCCATAGCGACTATTCAGAATTTTCATCTGGACATATCTTTTGATTCCCGCTATGAAATTTTGATTTTTCGGATTCGTTGGAAAGATATCATCAATTAGATCCTAATGTTTTTGGTTTCAATAAAATCCGGATTGTTTTGCACCCGGTACATTCAATTGAAGTTTGAAATTGAATTATCGAACTACCGCGCCATTTTCAATTCTATTTATAATTATATATAAATATTTATATTCTAACGACGACGCCTCTAATATATACGTTCAAAATAAATTTCTCGTCGATATTATTTAAAACAATCCATTTTAAATATTCAAAATTCGTCAAAATTGCCAAAATAAAAATTTTAAACTGGCTCAGATTTTCCGGGTTATTACACCTAGCTTCTCTGATACACCTATAAATAAGACCCTAGAGCTAACCTTAAACTTCATATTTCTGAGGCTACGCTGAAGCTCTGCTGTTTTTCCTCTTCCTCCCTTATTCTATTCAGAAAATTTAGGTTATTAGTTTAGGTAAAGCTCTAAATCTAAATATGGAAGAAATGAATATATGCTTGTAAATGGGTGTTCAGAAGCAAGGTAACTTCCTATATCCGATCTATTCAAATTCCTTCCTCCTTCTTTTCCTTTCTCTTTTAATGAAAATAATCAATCCATGGTCGTTAGGTTTTGAATCCGATTAAGGGAAATACCATGGATGCTAAAATTGGATCAGATCTAGAATTGGAAAAGCGTACAAGGTGAGTGGGTTTAAGCTATAGCCTTTAGATAATAATATGTTAACGTTTAACATTCCCTTTTTTATTAATTGTGAAATTGCCACATTAATTATAAATTATTGTTATAACAAGTTGAGATGTTAATATGAATAATTCATACGTTGAATCAGTTAAAGTGCTGGAATGATTACATGTTGTTGTTAGAATATGTGCAATGACCACTGTTGTTATGATTATATGATTCACTTGTGGCGTATTATTGAGTAAACGACATGTTTAACTTGCTAGATTTGAATAATTAACCGATTGAATGTTTACATGTCAAAATAGAATTAAACATATATTAAAAAGGACATGCGATAAAATATAGGCATAATTGGACGACATGTAAATTAGATTATGGTAAAATAAATTACAGTAAAAAGGATAATATGCCTAAAGTTTACATGAAGTAGGAATAATTGTTCTGTCGACTCCGAAGGACAGGAAAGGGAAGCATGCGGCTTCCTGAGATACGTAAGGTGCTCCTAGTAGTCCTCTGTGCGGTGGCAGATGTTTAGGCTGTGCTCGCAGAGGTTGGATCTGCACGTAACTACTAGGTGGGTGGGCCTTGACTACAAAAGTAGCTATGTAGTCAGAATGTTATGACGCGGTGACACCAGGGTGATTCGGCGGTCGCCTCAACGGGGAGGCGAAGGGTCACGACCAACAAGGATAGTAGATCGTCGGATACCCATCATCGACAACCAGTGGGATGCGAAAAGACTAGAGCTAAAACCAATAGACCATTCACCTTTCACTATCGGGGTACGGTGGTTGAGGGAAGACGCCAAATGGATGTTTGGATTGTTTTTTTAGAGGCAGTCGTCTAGCTCTTATAGTCTTTACTAGTTGAGGGAGGGACCGAGGTGGGATCATAGCCACCGTGAAAACAGACCATATGGATATCTGTATATAGAGGCTCTTAAAGACGGGCATGTACAGATATGGAAAAGCTCCCAACGGAGTTCGGTATTTCTTGTGTCGCCCTACCACGGAACTCGGTGCACACTAGAGGACGTGCGGTTAATGCATCGAGCTACAGTTGATGATACGTATGTGGGATAGTCTAGGTACATGCATGTTGGCTCTGGGTGGTGTATCGTAGAGTTGAGGGCGTTACGTCGATATGAAATCTGATTCGATCGACGGTGGCAGTCCGTACGCTTACGTAGCGTAGTAATGATAGATATATTTGGAATGTAACATTGTTATGTTGATCCTTACGTCACTCTAGCATAGTAAGAGGGACTGCGTTCATTTCGGCGGTATTATGGCAGGGACCGTGCGAGTGGGGCATCACGGGGTGTACCTCAATATTGGGGATAGCTACATATATACTGTATTAGGTTAATCCATTGGGGAGTAAATGGGTACAACGTGTGTGTAAGCCTTGAGTGCTGTTAACCCTAGTAGCCTAATAAAAAAAATATGATTGAACGGTATATGTAAGATTATCCAAAGTGTATAATTTAAATTCCGTCACCAGAACTTGTGTTCTGACCCTCTCCTCATAACATACTCGCACGTTACATTTGTGGCAGAGACATGAGACATTATAGCTTTAGATACTGGTTACGCAGTATTATTGTTACGGTAAGGCTATACATTGATTATATTATATTATGTCTATTCCACTGTGAGATATTTTCTGAGCTCTGACATATTTTATGTCTCTGTCTTTTCTGCAGGATACCAGAGCACAACAACTCGAGTTTCGATAGATTGGAATTTTAAAAAAAAGTTGGGTCTGTCGGAATTCGGATTGTTACAATGGTTATGTCTTTGGTCTTGTGCCGAGGAAAAGAGCTGATGCATAAATGGCTAATTAATACCCAGTCTTAAGTGTTTAGATTTTCGATTTTTCGATGCTTTGACAAGGCTAAAATAGTCGGTCATACTTCTAGTGCAAGTAAGGTCACGGATGTACATATCACACCTACTCCGGATTAGACGATGGAGTCATGACCAATTTTAGCTCTAACTTTCAGTCCTCCCCTTGTGTCCAAGGTAGGAGTCGACGAGTAGATGGTCAAGGAAAAGAGTGGAATAGTGAATTTTTTAACTAGTGAGCTAACAATCCAGTTGCACTTGCTTCATATTGTATTTTTGCCTTGATGAGATTTGGCCAAGTGTAAGATTGTGTTGCTAAAATCCAAGCACGAGCTATGAAGAAGGTGGTGTAAGGTCAAAAATCAGCTAATAGCTCATGGACCTGATTAAGACAATTAAGTCGCGCTCCATTAGCCTGAAACTCTCTCTCGACTTGACATACGACAAAATGAGAATCATAAAAGATTTGAATATACTTCAATTCCAGTTCTCTGATATGTTTGAGGCCGGTGATCATGGCTTTATATTCAGCTTTGTCATTGGTCACACATAAGCTGAGTTTCAGGGCATAACAAATTTATCTTTCTTAAGAGTTTCTAATAAGATCTCAGTGCCAGAACATCAATCGTTAGATGCCTCATTTATATGTGTCTTCCACTGGATGATTGGTTAATCACTTCTTTTTGAAGAATCATTTGGTGTAGTGAATTCAACAATGAAATTGCCAAAGCTTTTCCATGGATGAACCTTCAAGGAAGATAGGTGATGTCAAAGTAGCCTAATTCGATGTTCCATTCAAGTAATCTTCTAGATCCTCAGAATGTTTTAAGACCTATCGTAGGAGCTGATAGGTATAGAATTTGATTGAATGAGCCCTGAAATGGTGAGGCAACTTGCTGGATGAGATTAACACACAACAGACTAGATTCCTAAGTTTTTGTTAGTTCCTTCGGCTCTTGCTAAGCTCATATTGTGTAATAAATAAGCCTTTGGATCCAACGGTTATGCGTAAGTGTGAAACTGATGGCATGCAACTAAATATCCAAGTAAATTAATAAGTTTTCATAATCCACAGGCATTAACCGGATGAGAGGTCTCACTAAGTGATTCAACAAGTTTTGCAACAAATCGAATTTGAATTCTATTTCGATCTTAAAGGCTTTGAGCTGGCGTTGATATTCCACTACAACAAAGTATAAACTGGAAAGTGGATAGCAAGTCACATCCTCATGATCTCGAGCTCTCCCCTCCAAGTCAAGGGTTTATTGTAACTGAAGTGCTATCAAATTGCTTTTGCTTTGATGGTGCTCTATATGTCCGATAAGGATCCATGCAGGTTCAATTGGTACTTGACTTTGGGCACGTATGTATTTTTCTCTAGCCAATCTCGGGTGAAAATTGACCGTCAATTGTTTAATTGATTGTGAACATTCTTTATTGAGGTTTATTAGGTTCACCCGCACCAGGTTCAGCTTATTGTTGTTGTGGGTCAAATATCATCTTCCCGTCATTTTAAAGGGGTTAAATAAATTATTATAGTCTTTTTGCCAAATAAGCTTTTCGATGACATCATAAAGTAATTATACTCGTTCGTGCCATGGTTTAGACCTCGTTGAAGATAAAAATTTCTGGTTAGCTTTTGGTTCTCCATAGACTTTTTTAGAGATAATCTCCAGTAATGGTCCAAGTCGCGACTCGCAAGATAAATGATTTCCATTAGGTCGTTGAGAGGATTGTGATTGGCACATGTTGAGACTCTAGGTTGTTTTTTAATATCCTGCCTTAGATAGTTATCCTCTTTTGGTCCTCTAAGTCGTTTGCGAAGATGGGTCAGACTACTTCATGCTAATACATTTAGGAATTCGTCAGCGGGTTGGCTCACACTAGGGATCTTCTGGTGAATCTGACCACCTTTTGCATAAGCATTGAGTCGCCTTGTCATAAAAGTGATCAAATGTAGTAGGGGGGTTTAATTACCAGCAACTCTCCAAAGTCGATAGCTATATTGATCGTCTAGATCAGGGCCATTAAGGTCACATTTTCCACTAATCATCCACTTCAATTACAACGACGTTGAATCTTTAGAGGAAGCTTTTCAGTAGTTCTCCATGTCTTTGGAATAAATTGGACAAAGATATGGTGTCTTTGGGACGTGTTATGGACACTCAATATTGTGTCAGAACCTTTTCTCTAATAGGTTGTGTAAGGAGATGGACCATGGTGGCAGTCGAACAAATCAGGTGGTCACTACTCCTTCAAAAAATATGGGGAAGAATTTGCATTTAATGGCATTGGTCACTTTAGCGAAGACTATATACCAATTGTTTCTCTGAAGGTGTTATCGGGAATCAATTCTTCAAGCATGCATCTTCATAGTTAGCATGTCAACGAGGAAACTCATAGTGCTGAATAGCGTCTGTTAATGGGTGATGGCTCCTGGAGACATCCATATCGTTGCCATTTTGTTGCTGGTTTTCTTTGATTAATAGTCAAAATGTAGCCATCAAGTTTGAATGATCATTGTTTGCCACTGTGTTATGGCACAAGTTCGAGTCTATTGTACCCTAAAAAAATTAGATCTTTTTATTTATATCATACATCATTTCAGTTTGGACCCGAATCAGTACGCCTTGCCAAAGTTGGTTTGGTTAGTCTCATCTGATACGAATAATCTTAAATCATGTGATCCAGGTAGATTTAAAGTCATGTGATCTAGATCGACATGTATCGTGTACCTCGGTTTTGCACCGAATCGAAATCCACGTCGATTCGAAGATTGGTCATCGGTGAGAGTTTAGATCAGTGTGTCCTCCCTGTCGCAGACCAGTATTAATCCATATGTTCTGGCCAATTTTCACTATGTCTCCAGCTCCTTTTATTTGGTCCTCCACCAACAGTTTCTGTAGTCTTTGTCTTTATGGCCATTGCTAGAAGATTCCTTCTAGATTTTAACAGATCTAAATAGTAAACTGTTATGCAAAATTGCGCCTTTACGGAAGAACAATAAGCAGGATCTAGTTTTGTCAATTGTACATCAATCTAATATGTTAGCAATTATTCTATTACATCAACAAAATAGTAAATAACTATAGTAGAGAAACAAAGAGACACAATATTTATACTGGTTTCACTATCCTCGAGATAGTGTACGTCCAGTCCAACAGAGAAAGATTTTATTCCACATGAGAGAATTACAAGAGATTACAAAATAAGAGTTTACATATCCAAACCTCAATCAGGTTTAACAAGAAGAGACACCATTGGGGATCACTAGCTCCAGGCCAGGATGGGTTTACACTAAAGTCTACCCCTCAATATATAGCCAGTGCAAATCTATGTGAGTCATTAATTAAATTACCAACATATGGTAATAATATAATGGAGGCAAATTACCATAACAACAAATGTGCAAACATAGGAAGTAAATCAATCTGTTTCTTTAGCATAGATGGAAGAAATTAATCCCTTCATTTATTTCTCTACCATCTCATTAAATGCAATCAATGCATTCCCATTATAAAAATATTTACTTTCCATTCTTTGCAAATTTGTTCCAATCAATTTGTGATTTTGTATCACCAAATTTAACACTCCACCATGATGCAAAATCACATATCTGCAACACTCTATCTCCAATCAAATTCTCTTCACAACATAAAACTCTTCAACAGAACTCCACCTTCAATCAAAATCTCACAACGAGATACACCAAAATGAATATTTACCAAATGGGTTCCAGCAAAGCCACCCCCCATCACACAATTGTTAACGAGCTCAGACTACGTCCCCGCCCGCCAACAAACTGTTGCAAATATCCAAAATAAAAAGAAGGCAGACACCAAAGTAATCTCAACACCACCAAGACCAAAAATAATTCTCTCTATCACCAATTCAAATACAGAGCCAAAATACAAATCTCTGTACTCACAAAAAATCTCTCTACTGCCACTTAATCAAACCATTACAAGCTTCACCCACCGCCAGCAAAAGATGCATCTACCACCATGATTTGCACCACGCATAAACCAACGGTCTAAAAGTGCTTGCAATACACATCGATACCCGTCTAACACTTGACCTGAGCTCCTTCCTCGATCACCCTGGATCCCTCGAGCATCATCAACGTGAAGACCCCTGTCTAAACCACAATGATCTCTGTCTTGATACCCATCTATCACTTGACCTGAGCTCCTTTCCTGATCTTCTTGGATCCTTCGAGCATCATCAACATGAAGACCCCTGTCAGAAACATGATCAAAACTTCCCAAATCCAATAGCCTCTTCAACGCAGTAAACTCCATATCACGTCAAAGTTCTCAGATTGGAACGCTCTTCACTCTCAACATAATCTCCTCCACCAAAGTTTCCTTTTCTCCAAAATAGTAATAGCATAATCACCACTGAATCTACCAACCTTTGTAGAAATAATTGATGCACAATTTAAAACAAATAACCTGGCTCTGATACCAATCTGTTATGCAAAATTGTGCCTTTGCGGAAGAACAATAAGCAGGATCTAGTTTTGTCAATTGTACATCAATCTAATATGTTAGCAATTATTCTATTACATCAACAAAATAGTAAATAACTATAGCAAAGAAACAAAGAGACACAATATTTATACTGGTTTCACTATCCTCGAGATAGTGTACGTCCAGTCCAACAGAGAGAGATTATTGTTAGGTGTGGCTCGCATTGGAATGGTGTGGGTGCGTGGATTGAACAGACAAATTGTCGCACATCGCAAGATATTAAGGAAAATCATGGTATATATATGGTATTGGTGACATGTAACAATGGGGATTCCTTTTGTTACAATAAGTGCTTGCCAATACCAAATAATATGCTCGATGAGAGGCGATGGGGGATGTTCAATCGGGACGCTGGCATGAGAGACTTTGACCGTTGACTCCGATAGACACGGTGAAGCGCGTACGGTACGCAGGGAATGCCAAAACTCAACATGGTATCAGAGCTCCATGGTTCGATGGGACCAGTATGTGTAGCATGACCGAAGCATGGCTCCAAAGGGGCTTGAGCATGGGATGCTCGTCAAGGTGGAGATACGGTTATAAGCAGTCTGTCTCCCCCACTGCTTATGAGAACTCGGGCTAGCAGCCTAGCCAATTGTGAAGATGACTCAAGGTGTAACTCTAAAGTGACTTGAGCAATGCTCGCCAAGGTGGAGATTGTTAGGTGTGGCTCGCATTGGAATGGAGTGGATGCGTGGATTGAACAGACAAATTGTCCCACATCGCAAGATATTAAGGAAAATCGTGGTATATATATGGTATTGGTGGCATGTAACAATGGGGATTCCTTTTGTTACAATAAGTTCTTGCCAATACCAAATTATATGCTCGATGGGAGGCGATGGGGGATGTTCAATCGGGATGCCGGCATGAGAGACTTCGACCGTTGACTCTGATAGACACGGTGAAGCGCGTACAGTACGTAGGGAATGTCGAAACTCAACATAAACGACTAAAGTCCAGACCTCCCCAATTAGAATTGCTATCCAGTAGTAGACAAGAAGATATATCGAGTGAGGACTGGATTTCTCAGTGGAAGCCTCAAAATGTATGCATTAAAATTGGTGCTTACACTTAAAAAATGTTTGTAGAGAATATACTATTAAAAAATTATGGGAGAAGAAGTTAAGGTTTTGGGAGTAGTGGAGAATGTAGATGATCCATGAACTTCTAACAGATCCGGATCGGGTAGGGGAGTGGGAGCCGGATCGATACCGACTTGGTTTGATCCTTATCTGGATCAGGCACTTCCTTATGTCGATCTGGATTGATTATGCTTGGCTATATCCGCACACCAGCATTCAATTTGTAACTTCTAGAGCGTCTCCTTTGCTTTTTGTTCCAAATGAGAACTTAGTTCCTTATCTTATTGATCTGGATTTAAGAGCTTCTATGCTTAAGTTTTAAGGATTCCATCTTATAGTCCTCTTGAGCTTGCCTAATTATCACTTGGTTGTAAATGGACTTTGAATGTGGACCATTGTATCATTAGTTTTGACTATTCGACCAACGACTATTAGACTGACCATAGAATGAGTGATCAGGAATAACATATCCAAAAGGCCGTGTAACACAGTAGAAAACATTCAGTCTTAGAAACATGAGGGCTCAATTTTAGAATTTGAACACTGAATGTTTAGTCCCAAGTTATTTTTGGGACTAACAGCTAAAAGACTGAAATTTCAGTCCTTGGTCAGTTTTCAAAAATTAGTTTAAGATTGAATGTTGTACTTATGGACAGAGTTCTTGGGTTTTAATTCAATGTTTTTGTAGTAGCTCCCCATCGATGTTCTTTTAGATTCATCTCAAATCTTTTTGATGAAGATTGTTCATTTTATCAAATTTGCGATGATGATCTTTTGCGGGCAACAGAAGATGAGATAAATGAGAGAAACGTGCAATTATTTAAGGACGACATTGGAGATAGAATATTTATTTAATACCTGGCTTTGTTAGCATTTTGTCTAATGACGTAGATGTTATTGGACCACACTACACCATAATGGCCATTTGGCGACTCTTATTTTTTTCAACTGCCAACACTTATATGTGTTGTAGACTAGTGACACTAATATGTGTTGCTATAGCAAAAATGTGTCACCAAAAATGTGCCAACACTTTTATGTGTTGCTATGTCTGGTCAATTTTTAAATTCTAAGGGCAAAAGGGTAAGTTCTCACAATTTAACCTAATAGTTGCCTCAACACTTATTCCTCAACGCTTATTCCTCCAAGGCCGCATATCTTTCCCTTTTTTGGATCTATCGTCAAAACCTTATCTTTCAGTTTCTTCATCTGCAGCGGAAAAAAAACTCCATCGACGATAAAATCATGAAATACGCAATTAAAATTAAAATTTAGTCTAGAAATCGAGGTTACAATTTCGCGAGTGATTGAAGGAGGTTCGAATTCATTGAGGAGTGCGAGTGGGCTGCCGACTGTGGTGATTTTGGGGAGCATAATTATCTTCGATTTGAGGTGAGGTTACTCAGGCATTCGAGTGAGATTTGGCGATTAGGAGAGTCACGATGGCATTGAGTGATTGTAGGAGAGGTTGCAATTTGTTGCTATGTAATAATGGCGCTTTGACGAGGGTTAGAGGCACTATTTGGGGTTTCAAGGTTGATGATAGTGGAAGTCTAGGGAGATGAAACTGCGAATGGAGGTTTTTTGGTGTTGAGTGAAAGGTAAGCCAATTGTTGATGGTTGTTAGGTGATGATGGCGAAGGTGTTTGGGTAGTTATGGTGTTTTGTTGTGCAATTGTGGTCACACTGTGATGAGATATTTAGGTCAAAATTCTTTTCCACTGTAATGCTAATAAAACTTTCTTATCTTCTTTCAGGTTTTAAAAAAAGATAGTGTGCTAGATAAGATGGATACTGGTTTACAGGATTAAGCTTGTGAAGAGAAAATAGTTGACTGGAAGACTGATGCTGCTAGGATTCCTGAAAATATAAAACAAAACGAGGGATGCATGAATTTTGTTGAAAATGAGGTATATTTGTTGCTAGTGTTCATGTTGAACTTTCATATATCTATGTAAATATTATATGTTTTAAACTAGTTGTGGAGTTATTAGTTAGTTTTTTATGGTATCATTGGATACATGTTTGCATATTGCTGTCTACAAAGGTGCATCCACTATGGAAGGAAATGGTGTACTACAAACTTATGATCTCTTATGACATAATATTAAAACCTTTGTAGGTTATACAAGCATAAAGAAGATACCAAGAAATAGAAACGAAAAAACTGCAAATGATTGGATATGCTCAGTTTTTCGAACTGAGCAACGCTCAGTTTCAAACAAAACTGAGAATATGCTCAGTTTTGTTTCGAAACTGAGCATATGCTCAGTTTTGTTTCGAAACTGAGCATTTGCTCAGTTTCAAACAAAACTGAGCAATGCTCAGTTTGTCGTCATGGTAAAATGAGTGGAGACTATCATGGTATCAGGAAGAGTAAATGGTGGTCACTTAGTATATGCAGTATCGAAATCCGTTGACATTCTATTCATTTTAAATTTTTATTTAAATGGAGACTATTTTGATTGCAAATGTGTTGGTTGGGTTGAGAACGCAATGACTTCGAAAATGATGGACAATAGTCTTTTCTTTTTGGCGACTAAGGCCAAATTTCTCATATACCATAAGAGCTTCACCTTCACTCACTTTACATGTTTCTCGTTAACTTAACACAACTCTTACACACTCTATATTGGTTGTGATACAATTATAGTAAAGTCACTTAACTCCATACATAAGTCAGGGTACATTCTTTGGTTGAAAGACAATTTACATCATCATATATAATATTCTTTTTGACATCTAGTAAAATGATTGTAGAAGTATGTGTGTGAATTTTTTATATCATTTCAGAAAGAAGACATGCATGTATCATCTTTGTGTTGATCAACAATCAATAATCATGAGTATAACACTATCTACCCCTAAGCACAAAACCATTTCGTGTTTTAGTTTATCCGGTATGTGCATATCTTAATTCTATGGATTAATAAGTTTTACCTATATATTTGAGTTATCATAATACAATGATTATGAATTTATCATAATACAGTGATTATGAATTTATCATATTTTAGACAACTCGGTTAGCTAAAACTATATTCTACTTAACTTTGGCATGTAAACTACTGAAGTTAATTACATCAGCATACATCCTGTGTGGTATATGCTTATATTATTATATTGTTGTTGTATTCGCTTATAAAGTCGAGGCATATGCTCAAACCATGGTCATACAGTAACTAAGTTTTATAAAAAAAATACTATCATTGGAAAAGATGTATTAATATTCTGTATTCCCATAGCTAAACTATTTCAAAAGCAAGGATGTCCTGTTTTGGGATATGAGTTGGTTAACACATAATCTTGGTTATAATTTTAGCTTCCTTCTTAAACTAATTTATACTTGCAAGAAAATATAGGTTGATGATTAGTTATTACTAATTTCAGTTTTCATGTAGAAAATGACTTCGGTCAATATTTAACTTCTTTGCTTAGAGTTTATTTGGGATGTCATACCCTTATGAAAAAGTTGATGATGTTAATATTATTCCAATGGCTTTGTCAATAATACACACCTTCACAAATCAAAAACACTGTCGTTTCTTGGTACAAATAGTTTCTGTTTGAGCTATAATGTTGAATAATAAGTGGACAGTGAAGTCACAATTTATTACAAGATTAATAATCCTTTCATTGGGTCATTTATGTTTTGTTACAAGTTTAATACTCATGTTGTAACACCCCACCTCCACTAGGATCACTCCTTAGAATGTACTAGCTTTGGAGGGGCGTTATTGTGAAGGTAAACTTGCACAGAGATATCACAAGACAGAATATATAAAAATAACTATAAGTAAAGCAGCGGTAGCAGATAAAAACCCATCATCATCATCTCAGAAAAACCAACATAGTCAAGTACATACTATCAAAATGTCATAATCCAAAATACAACATAAGTCTAGATACGTGATAACAAAATACATGGTAAAACATCAGTACTAATCCCCAGAAATAAAAGATAAGCCATAGCTAGCTCAGATCCATACATGAGCTATCCAACAAGCAAGTCAAAGATCCACTAAGCAGAAGTAGTCCCTCCCTGAGAACCTGTGGGGGGGGGGGGGGGAAACGGAAGAAAAGAAGCAAAAGAAAAACAGGTCAGTCAAAAAGACTGGTAAGCCCTACTACGATCAATCTATAAACTAATAAAGTTAACAGTATGATGGAAACTGAGATGAACATACTGGCAATAGATAAAGGTGACATCACATAGACGAGGTTAAACTTTGCACCACAGTGTACTAGCAAACCCACAAAACAGATCTTGACCCCTTAGCCCAACCTTTGGCCCAATAACATGAAGTGACCTTAGTATAAGGCCCAGCCCAACGGTCTAGTCGATCGGCTCCCTATAAACCTAACACGTCAGGTGTTGGTGTCCATACGGCCCACATGGATGTAGTCAGACTGTGCTGGGTCCACCTTCGGGTGTATCAAGCCCTAAGATGTCAACCCCAGACACCTAAGCAATAATGCACAGTCTAAGCCTACTGGTACCCGTGCCTCGAGTTTGTCCAATATCGGACTACGTGCACGTCCGTAGCCCGCCGGACCCGCACCGCTGTACCACTCAGCCGTCGCTTTGGTCGCTTACATCAGTCCAGTAATCGTGCCCCGCCCTAGCCTAGCCTCTAGGGTTGTGAATGATACCAAACTGGGATTACTGCTGGAACAGACCACGTTGCTAGGGTTTCTAAGAGGGTTAAGTGTGGTTTTAACCCCTCACTAAACCTGGATTAAATTAGCTAAGTGTAACCACTTAACCCCATCTAATCCTCGCATCCCCATTATTGGTTAAGTATTAGTGGGCCATGACTTAACCCTAATCATGAGGCATTAATTACTTAATGCACCCAACCTCTCACATTAGACATCCGTGGTTACCTGGGAAGATTTACACCACGTCTAGGTCTAACCTCGGGTCTTATGGTGCAACATGACCAACTACCCACATTAGACCCCACGTTGTGGTTACCTGGGAAGATTTACACCACAACTAGGTCTAACCTCGAGTTGGCCATATCATGTTATCTAATGTCATGTCCACTTTAGAACATATTTACAAGTTAACATATACTTGGGTAGACCTAACTTAATAGGTAAATTCCCAAGGGGTAGACCTAACTTAATATGTAAATTCCCAATCTTTTAGTTTCATGTATTTTTAAGTTTACCCAAACCCTCCCAACGTCATTATCTCGCTTATATATTCGTCATAACGCATAAGGGTAAAAAGGTAACTTGGCAAAACATACATGATGAACTTCACACATCATAATAAGGATGCATACATGTTAAACTTGCAAATCATGTCATGGTGAACTCGCATAAACATGCATAGCTTATTAAATATGCATAACATGGTAAAGTGAACTTGCATAGTCATGCATAACCTACTAAACTTGCATAACATGGTAAGGTGAACTTGCATAACCCATGAAACTTGCATAACATGGTAAGGTAAACTTGCATAACCCATGAAACTTGCATAACATGGTAACGTAAACTTGCATAACCCATAAAACATGTATAGCATGGTATAATAAACTCGCATAAGCATGCATAACTTGTGAAACATGTAAAACATGGCATAGTAATCTCGCATATGCATGCATAACTTGTGAAACATGGTATAATGAGTTCGCATAAGCATGCATAACTTGTGAATCATATAAAACATGACATAGTGAGTTCGCATAAGCATGCATAATCAACTAAACTCACATAAATCTCAAATTTCACCAAACATTAACTTTAAAGTTTGTAAAGTGAAGGTAAGAGGGCTTACAAATATAAACAAGCCACAAATCCACCAAATAAGATGAAGAAGCCCTTTTAAAAACTCAAAGCAAAGCCTCAAATAAGAAAACCCTTTTGCAAAATCCCAAAACGCAAACTTTAGCAAATCAAACTTGCTACTTAATGAAGTATGCAAGTTATTAAGCATTCATACAACATAGAAAAGGTTGTATGATCATCATATCTTCATAGGATTTAACTTTAAGGAAGGTGGAGGCTAGGTTTTAGGTGGAGGCCATTTGAGGATTCAAATTGACATAGTTTAGTTGCTAGATTGATTAATGAGGCTTTAGGGTAGGATTAGGGGTATATTTATAGAAGATTAGAGTGTTTTTAGCCCTAGGATTAACCCTAGATTAGGTTTGGCCCGTCAGATCTCGGATTTCTCTAGAACCAAGCCACATGACCCAACCCAAATCAGAAATGGTGCACCAGGCTGAGCTGCCTGGGCACCCCCTGTCGACAGGGCTGTCGACTCCCTGGGTGCCCTGTCGACATGCCTGTCGACATGGGCCCCCTGGCGGGAATTTTCCCGCCTAACCCAGATTAGCCCTAATCCCTGTTTTTAATTTGAAATTTAAATCTGTCTTTAGCATAGAAGTTTCTGAAAACTTCAATGGGCCTTAACCGGGTCATACGGACTCCGATTTTCGAAAACTCGGACTCTATTTCGCGTATTTTTCCGAGACGAACGCAATGGCATAGCCCGTTTCCCCTGATTCTGATTTTTAAATTAAATTCTGCCTCGATTTATGTTATAACAGTTTATTGAAAATACGGGTTGTTACATTCTCCCCTCCTTAAAGGATTTCGTCCCCGAAATCTTCAAGTTAGGAAGAACATATCCTACCATCCAACACCCATCTACTCAAAACATCATCCACGAGCAGCCATTGTCCTTAAAAGATTCTAAATGCTATATGAACATATGCAAAAGTGTGTGTATATGTACTTATCTAATGCAATGATCAATGCAAAATATGTTAGTGAAATGTATCCATATGTATGCAAATCCCTATCATAATGTATTATATCTATATGCGTGCTCAATCATACACCCATATGCAACATCCATGTGATTGCATACAAAGTTCATCCAAGAATAAGCATAAACACTCATGCACATGCAATATGGGGAGTGTGTGAGCCGATCTAGTGCCTAATGTGTATCATGCATCCACGAGTAACCACTTGCAAACACTTGCAACCACTCGCAACCATCAACCATAACATGCTTCAAACACATGTTTCATCCAAAGGGTTTCTACCTAAGGTTCTCATGACAAGCTTAGCACGATAACTAGATAAATATGGATAGCAAAGAGAAAGATATACTAACAAAAGAGATTGAGAGTGTACCCTCAAACAGGAATGGATAAAGCCCACGCATCTTCTCCTCGGTTTCCCAAGTTGCGTCCTCTTCGGCTTCACCCCATTGAACTTTCACCAATCTGACCTCACGATTCCTTAGCTTCTTGGTCTCTGTCCCCAAGATACGAATCGGAGCTTTCCTTAAAGTTGCTTCTTTCTCTACTTCCACGTCTTCAAGCATGCTAGGCTCAACCACCTCAGCGGACTCATGCAGGCACTTTCGGAGATGCGAGACATGAAAGACATTATGCACTCCGGACAACTTCTCGGGCAATTGCACTCTATAAGCCATCTTCCCAATTCTCTCAATGATGGGGAAGGGTCCAACAAATCTCGGTGCTAGCTTCCCCACAGCTCCAAATCGGACCACATTCCGCAAAGGAGAAACCTTCACGAAAACCTTGTCCCCAACCTCAAACTCCAATTCGGACCTTCGCCTGTCAGCATAGGATTTCTGCCGGTCTTGGGCCGCTTTCATCCGTCTTCTAATCAATTCGACCTTCTCGGATGTGTCCCTAATCATGTCGGGTCCAAGTATAAGCTTATCTGTGGACTCCCACCAACATGTGGGTTACTTGCACGGCCTCCCATATAAAGCCTCAAACGGTGCCATCCCTATGCTCGCCTGATAACTGTTGTTGTACGCAAACTCGACAAGAGGAAGATGGTCTTCCCAAGCACCACCAAAATCCAGAATGCAAAGCCTCAACAAGTCCTCAAGTACCCTATTCACCCTTTCTGTCTGGCCGTCTGTTTGTGGGTGATAGGCCGTACTCAGGTTCAATTTCGTGCCCATAGCCTCCTGCAAGCTGTTCCAGAACTGACTAGTAAAGATGGGGTCGCGGTCACTGACTATGCTGGAAGGGACTCCATGTAGTCGCACTATCTCATGAAGATATACTGATGCTAGTCCAGATGCGGTTCTTTTGCTCTTCACTGGGACAAAATGAGCACTCTTCGTGAGTCTATCCACAATGACCCATATGCTCGTATTCCCCTTCCTGGACCTTGGAAGCCCATCAATAAAGTCCATAGAAATGCTCTCCCACTTCCATAGCGGGACCTCCAGCGGATGTAATAGCCCACCAGGCTTCTTCGACTCAGCTTTTACTCTCTGACAAATAACACATCTCGAGACAAACTCCGCTACATCCTTCTTCATCCCAGGCCAGAAGAAAACGCGCTTCATGTCTTTATACATCTTATCACCACCTGGATGTATGGTCATTTTGGAGCGATGTGCTTCCTCAAGAACTTTCCTCACCAAGTCTTCTACCATCGGAACACAAAGCCTTCCATCTCTCCTCAGCCAACCCTTATCGTCAATAGACTATCGAGCAAGGTGACTAGATGTCTCCCCTCGAACCAGCTTGTCCATGATCTCAATTATCTGAGAGTCTTCCTTTTGTGAAGCCCCGACTTGATCTAAAAGGGTAGGCCTGAGATCTAAAGATGCCAAGGAACCGGTCTCCGATTTCATTGCCAAAGAGAAGTCAAAGGTCGCCAAGAACTCTAAATTCTTCATCTCAACAAATAGAGGGCTTAGCGTCAACCTTTTCCTACTCAACGCATCCGCTACAACATTCCCCTTGCCAGGGGTATAGGATATCTCAAAATCATAGGAAGCCAAAAATTCCATCCATCTCTGCTGTCTTAAGTTCAGGTCTTTCTGCGAAAAGAGATACTTCAAAGACTTATGATCAGTATATAACTCAAATCTCTCTCCCAGAAGATAATGACGCCATGCTTTGAGCGCATATACAATCGCTGCCAGCTCTAGATCATGAGTGGGATAATTCCGCTCGTGCACCTTAAGTTGCCTCCCACCAAAACATATAACTCTGCCCTCTTGCATCAGAACGGCACCCAATCCCGTGCCACAAGCATCGGTGTACACGGTAAATATCTTACCACCATCGGGTAAGGCTAGAACTGGTGCGGAGGTAAGGGCTCTCTTGAGCTTCTGAAAAGAAAGCTCACAATCCATATCCCAAGCAAAGACTAAGTTCTTCTTCGTCAACTTAGTAAGAGGAGCGGATATCTTCGCGAAGTCCTTGATGAACTTCCGATAGAAACCCGCAAGACCCAGAAAGCTCCTCACCTCGGTTGCATTCTTTGGAGTCTTCCAATCCTGAACGGCAACCACCTTAGCGGGATCCACTGCCAAGCTTTGCTTGGATACGATATGCCCCAGAAATCTGACTTCCCTTCTCCAAAAGTGGCACTTGGAGAACTTAGCTTTTAACTGGTGTGCTCTGAGTGTGTCCATCACCTCTACTAGGTGCCTCGCATGCTCTTCCTCATCCTTGGAGAAGACTAGAATATCATCAACAAAGACCACGACAAACTTATTCAAGAACTCCCGAAACACCCTACTCATCAAATCCACAAAATACGCGGGTGCATTCGTCAAACTGAACGGCATAACAAGCCATTCAAAGAATCCGTCTGGAGTTCTGAATGCAATCTTGTCTATACTGTCTTCAGCCACTCTGAGCTGATGAAAACCCGTAGCAAGATCAAGCTGAGAGAAAACAGAAGCACCAACAAGTTGATCAAAGAGATCGTCGATCCTCGGTAACGGGTGTCTGTTCTTCTTAGTCAGCTTATTCAATTCTCTATAATCCACACAGAGTCGAAGAGAGCCATCTGCCTTAGTTGCAAACACCACAGGCGCTCCCCATTCGGATATACTCCTTCTGATGAAGCCCTTCTCAAGTAATTCTTTCACTTGCTTGCTCAGCTCCCGTCTCTCACGCGGAGCCATATGCCGAACGGGCAAAGAAACAGGTTTAGCATTATCTACTAGATAAATGCGAAAGTCAATCTCTCGTTTAGGGGGCAACCCCTTAACTTCTTCAAACACATCTGGATAATCCCGGACCACCCTTACAGACTGAAGGGCCTCCTCTGATGAGTCGAGAGATTCTAGATAGCATAACATGACGGGATTCTTCGGATCGCATGAAATCTCTAAGGTGTTGCCCAGGCGAGTCACAAGCCTTACAACCCTATGCTCACAATCCAGAATGGCTCCATATCTAGACAGCCAATCCATGCCCAAGATCAATCCGTATCCCCTGAAACCTAGAACATACGCACTACACAAGAATTCAACGCTGAGTATAGAGATCCTCAGATCCTCACATATCATAGATAGATGAGCAGAACCCCCAATGGGATTCGAGACACAAACGGGATCATCCACTAAGCTAGTACTGAGGTGCAAGCTATCAACAAGATTAGATGAAATAAAGCTATGTGATGCACCGGAGTCAAACAAGGTACGTACTGGAAGATCAGAGATATAAACAAGGTTCTCAACAGAAACACTACCTCGCTCGGGAACTGAAGCGGCATTGAGAGCATGAACTTGCCCTCCTGAAGATCCAGCCTGTCCTTTCTTCTTTGGGCATTCTTTGCTGAAGTGCCCAGCCTCTCCACAAGAAAAGCATCCACCACTGAGCTTCCTTTTCTTCTTCCTGCAATCCTTAGCAAAATGCCCAGCTATGCCACAGTAATTGCACTTCCCCTTGCCTTTGTTGTTGCCCTTCTTGTTCTTATTCTGATTTCCTTGACTGCTTTGACCTTGGTTGCCTTTGCCTTGCGAATCAGCCTTCTTTGCTTGAGTATCGCCCGACTTGACTTCCTTCTTTCCCTCTCCCTGAAGCAGAGCCATATTGACCAAACTCTCGAAAGTGGCTCCATGCGGAATATGTGACATCGCCAAGCCTTGTAGCGGCTCATTCAATCCTCTGGCAAATCGAAGAGCCTTCTTCTCCGGGGTGTTCACTATATCCAAACCAAAGCGGGCCAGCTGATTAAACTTGTTCACATACTCCTTGATCGACATATCACCTTGCTTTAATGCAATGAACTTCTCCATTTGCAAATTCGCCTCAGCTGAAGATAGAAACTTGGTCACAAATCTAGCCCTCAAGTCGGCCCAAGTCTCAACGGGCCTCGTCCCATTGGTGACCTCCCACCAATAGGCCGCCTCATCCTTCAAAAGCCATACGGTCAATAAGATTTTCCTCTCATCATCTATCCAAAAGATAGCAAACAAGTCCTCCGTATCCTTTAGCCAATTCCTAGCTTCCACGAAAGATTCCGTGCCTAGGAAATTCTTGCCTCCCATTGCCTTGAAGTCTTTACAAACTTTTGTAAACTCAATCTGAGGATGCTGAGGGGGAGGAGGAGGAAGAGGAGCCTCAGCAACGGGAGGGGGAATGTTAGCTGCTGGAGGAGGGGGAGCTGGAACCACCGGAGGAGGGATATTAGGGATAGGATTCTCAACTACGGGAGGAGGAGTGGGAGTAGGGTTGGCGGGACCGGCTGCCGCCCTAGCTTCTTGGAGTCTCCTATACCAGAGGGGTACGTTCACTCCATCTGGGATGTCAAGATTCTCAGCCATACTGAAACAAAAGATAAGATAAGATCAGGTCAAGGGAACGAATGATAATGCTGATGGCTTTTGGGGATTAGCCTTAAAATAATCTAGACTTTATTTTGGAAAATACTTAGTAGGTCTTTGAAAATAGTTTTCCAAAAGGTTTTTTTTTTTCAAAAGTTTAGTTCAATCTTGTTAACCTGGCTCTGATACCAAATGTAACACCCCACCTCCACTAGGATCACTCCTTAGAATGTACTAGCTTTGGAGGGGCGTTATTGTGAAGGTAAACTTGCACAGAGATATCACAAGACAGAATATATAAAAATAACTATAAGTAAAGCAGCGGTAGCAGATAAAAACCCATCATCATCATCTCAGAAAAACCAACATAGTCAAGTACATACTATCAAAATGTCATAATCCAAAATACAACATAAGTCTAGATACGTGATAACAAAATACATGGTAAAACATCAGTACTAATCCCCAGAAATAAAAGATAAGCCATAGCTAGCTCAGATCCATACATGAGCTATCCAACAAGCAAGTCAAAGATCCACTAAGCAGAAGTAGTCCCTCCCTGAGAACCTGGGGGGGGGGGGGAACGGAAGAAAAGAAGCGAAAGAAAAACAGGTCAGTCAAAAAGACTGGTAAGCCCTACTACGATCAATCTATAAACTAATAAAGTTAACAGTATGATGGAAACTGAGATGAACATACTGGCAATAGATAAAGGTGACATCACATAGACGAGGTTAAACTTTGCACCACAGTGTACTAGCAAACCCACAAAACAGATCTTGACCCCTTAGCCCAACCTTTGGCCCAATAACATGAAGTGACCTTAGTATAAGGCCCAGCCCAACGGTCTAGTCGATCGGCTCCCTATAAACCTAACACGTCAGGTGTTGGTGTCCATACGGCCCACATGGATGTAGTCAGACTGTGCTGGGTCCACCTTCGGGTGTATCAAGCCCTAAGATGTCAACCCCAGACACCTAAGCAATAATGCACAGTCTAAGCCTACTGGTACCCGTGCCTCGAGTTTGTCCAATATCGGACTACGTGCACGTCCGTAGCCCGCCGGACCCGCACCGCTGTACCACTCAGCCGTCGCTTTGGTCGCTTACATCAGTCCAGTAATCGTGCCCCGCCCTAGCCTAGCCTCTAGGGTTGTGAATGATACCAAACTGGGATTACTGCTGGAACAGACCACGTTGCTAGGGTTTCTAAGAGGGTTAAGTGTGGTTTTAACCCCTCACTAAACCTGGATTAAATTAGCTAAGTGTAACCACTTAACCCCATCTAATCCTCGCATCCCCATTATTGGTTAAGTATTAGTGGGCCATGACTTAACCCTAATCATGAGGCATTAATTACTTAATGCACCTAACCTCTCACATTAGACATCCGTGGTTACCTGGGAAGATTTACACCACGTCTAGGTCTAACCTCGGGTCTTATGGTGCAACATGACCAACTACCCACATTAGACCCCACGTTGTGGTTACCTGGGAAGATTTACACCACAACTAGGTCTAACCTCGAGTTGGCCATATCATGTTATCTAATGTCATGTCCACTTTAGAACATATTTACAAGTTAACATATACTTGGGTAGACCTAACTTAATAGGTAAATTCCCAAGGGGTAGACCTAACTTAATAGGTAAATTCCCAATCTTTTAGTTTCATGTATTTTTAAGTTTACCCAAACCCTCCCAACGTCATTATCTCGCTTATATATTCGTCATAACGCATAAGGGTAAAAAGGTAACTTGGCAAAACATACATGATGAACTTCACACATCATAATAAGGATGCATACATGTTAAACTTGCAAATCATGTCATGGTGAACTCGCATAAACATGCATAGCTTATTAAATATGCATAACATGGTAAAATGAACTTGCATAGTCATGCATAACCTACTAAACTTGCATAACATGGTAAGGTGAACTTGCATAACCCATGAAACTTGCATAACATGGTAAGGTAAACTTGCATAACCCATGAAACTTGCATAACATGGTAAGGTAAACTTGCATAACCCATAAAACATGTATAGCATGGTATAATAAACTCGCATAAGCATGCATAACTTGTGAAACATGTAAAACATGGCATAGTAATCTCGCATATGCATGCATAACTTGTGAAACATGGTATAATGAGTTCGCATAAGCATGCATAACTTGTGAATCATATAAAACATGACATAGTGAGTTCGCATAAGCATGCATAATCAACTAAACTCACATAAATCTCAACTTTCACCAAACATTAACTTTAAAGTTTGTAAAGTGAAGGTAAGAGGGCTTACAAATATAAACAAGCCACAAATCCACCAAATAAGATGAAGAAGCCCTTTTAAAAACTCAAAGCAAAGCCTCAAATAAGAAAACCCTTTTGCAAAATCCCAAAACGCAAACTTTAGCAAATCAAACTTGCTACTTAATGAAGTATGCAAGTTATTAAGCATTCATACAACATAGAAAAGGTTGTATGATCATCATATCTTCATAGGATTTAACTTTAAGGAAGGTGGAGGCTAGGTTTTAGGTGGAGGCCATTTGAGGATTCAAATTGACATAGTTTAGTTGCTAGATTGATTAATGAGGCTTTAGGGTAGGATTAGGGGTATATTTATAGAAGATTAGAGTGTTTTTAGCCCTAGGATTAACCCTAGATTAGGTTTGGCCCGTCAGATCTCGGATTTCTCTAGAACCAAGCCACATGACCCAACCCAAATCAGAAATGGTGCACCAGGCTGAGCTGCCTGGGCACCCCCTGTCGACAGGGCTGTCGACAGGGCTGTCGACTCCCTGGGTGCCCTGTCGACATGCAAGTCGACATGGGCCCCCTGGCGGGAATTTTCCCGCCTAACCCAGATTAGCCCTAATCCCTGTTTTTAATTTGAAATTTAAATCTGTCTTTAGCATAGAAGTTTCTGAAAACTTCAATGGGCCTTAACCGGGTCATACGGACTCCGATTTTCGAAAACTCGGACTCTATTTCGCGTATTTTTCCGAGACGAACGCAATGGCATAGCCCGTTTCCCCTGATTCTGATTTTTAAATTAAATTCTGCCTCGATTTATGTTATAACAGTTTATTGAAAATACGGGTTGTTACACATGTACCTGTAGATGCTGAGATAAATGATGTGCATGCACAAAGCTGTCATATCTCATTGTAGTAGCAAGTCCTTAAACTCTACCAGAGCTGCTCTGTTATAACTCCAAGCTGCCTACGTTTTCCCCAATGCTGCCTCTTAAGAGCCCGTTGCTCCACCGCCTACTTCACTTCATGCTTGACATATACTTGAAACCAATACTCACGCTCAGCCAATCACAATCTTAAAAGATCTAGATATCGAAGTCCTATGACTCTGAATCGATATAATTTTGTATCTCCACTATCACGTGACTGCGAAATTTAATGGTTGTTTTATTGACTAGGAAGCACGTTTGATAGTGCTAGCTACCCATATTGTATATTCGTATGTGTGCGTGCTCCTGAATATTAATCCTTCTCACTGCATGCATGCTGGTTGAAAGAGCTAATTTGTAAGTGAGTGTACAATGGTCATTTTAATGGTATAAGGTGGCACCAGCATGTTTTTCTTCTTCCTCGATGCTTGTCAGGATTTTAATGGTATAAAGGAAGTGATGTTGTACGAAAAGGAGCATGGAGCAGAGATAAACATGAACTTCTAAACAAGTGCATTCGGATAATATGGTGATGGAAAGTGGGGTTCTGCTCCATCTCGTACCGGTATTTCATATTACTTGATCATTGATTCTTTATAATTTCTAGGTATGTTATACTTGGTACAAATTCATGATTTTTATGCATGCATATTGAACAAATCCAAGATTAAAAGATGCCGAAAATGCTGCAGACTCCGGTGGTTGGACTGTCTCTCCCCAACAATTCACCTAGCAGAGTTCAAAGATGAAGAAAGTAACCTTATTTTCAGACGTCAGAAGCTCTTTGGGCAACAGGTACTGTTATTTGAACAATTGTAACAGTTATTTGGAAATAATTAAATAAACATACGTTGATTATTAATTTTGTTTCAAAAGCGATTGATGATAAGCAGGCACTATAAAGTTTCAATTGGACAATTGTAGATGGATAAATCTAGCTTTGATAAATAAATATACCTGGATATTAGTAGTATAGTACTACTAATTGTATAATATACATAAAAGTGATAAATAAAGCATCCTTTGTCCAATTGTCCTTGTTCTGCTACAAATTATATATATCTTAAATTAAACTCTATTTGCCCCATATAAATAAACAGACACACTGTCTTAATCCAATTTTTTATTTGCCCATAAGATATATCCAATTTTATTTTTATTTAGCTTTTTCATTACTTAGTTGTTTGTTTATTGTATTAACTTTTTATATACATAACGGGAATACATCACATATATCAATTTGATGACATGGGACATTATCTCGGTGCGTCGTTTTCAAATTGTTAACTAAAGTCGAAGGCATTTGATTTAAGGACCTCCAAATCCATATTTTAGAGTCTTACCACTATACTAGTGCCACATGATGTTGATCTGTTTAATTTTCTCAATACAAACTGTGGCAAATGAGTATAGGCTTACTATTGAGATTGTTAAGCTGTAACATTTCCTCCGATGAAAACTCAAATCCATTAATTTGTCTAGTCAGTTCGCCAGTTTTTCTGTTTACAATGATAATTGCTTCTACAAATTTGTGTCCCTCGGTTTTAGTTTTGCTAAATAGTTGATTTTGCTAAATAGTTGATTTGCATATCCGAAAATATCCCTCATTTTGATGTCGACTTTATAATCATGTCCATTTTTTTTTTTTTGGTGATTATTCTCACATTAAAATTAATATTCTCACTCTAGAAACTGGTTTCAGTTTAATTCGTTTTCCTTGGTTTCTGTTTTATGTTAATTTTCTTTTTATTATCTTTTCACATTTAAATTAGCTATCTATTTGTATTTTTTCCCAGCAACTAGAAATTAAGTACAGTGCTCACATTTTAATACTTATATTTTACCAAACTTGTTGATCCGCTAGCCTTTTGTCTGTAATATGCAAGTGACATGGCTTTGTAGTGTATATTGAACCAAAGAGCCTCAAACAAAAAAAGAAAAATGGGAAGGAAAAAAAAGAGGGAATGGTATGGATCACTACTGTAAGGGTTTACAAATTTGCAGCCATGAAGAAAGCATGCATAATAATCTGTATGTGCTAATAAGTATGTTTAAACTGGTTTATTTTTATATTTAGCTTCATCTGATTCTTCATCTTTTAGCTTGGCTACTTAAATAGTTAAATTTAGTACTTCCATAAATATTAGAACTAAAAAAATAATGAAGTAATAAATTTTACAGGCCCACTTCATGAAGAGTTTAAGGAAAAAGCTTGCTCAAGGAAAAACTCAGTGTTTTAGTGCCAGAGCAACGTCGTTACGGGTATGTGTCAGTGGCAGGAGAAAATAACTTCCAAAAAATTCAAATCCGTATTTACAACGATAAATCATTTTTAGCATGTTGAATATCATGATTCCATACATGCATGTACCATAAGAGATTTACCGAGTTTCTGACTCAAATTCCATGTTAGACATAACCTTAGCCATATATCATTTTACAAAAAAAATCATAAATCAGATCCTGCTTTACATTTATAATCAGTTGCTCAGAATGAAATTAAATTAGATTTTATAATCTCTCCTTAATCATTGAATTTAATATTTTTAGATGTATTTCAAGTGTCGATATCGAATCAAATGTATTCAAGATATTTTACAAGTATGACCATGACCTGAAAATACTGCTTTTAGCAATGCTACTTAACTGCAGTCATACTGCAATTACTACAGTGTTAGCAGTTTTTACTACAGTATTAGCAGTTTTGTTTCAAACTGAGCATATGCTCAGTTTTGTTGAAACTGAGCAATACTCAGTTTCTTGAAACTGAGCATAGCAATGTTGTGAACAAGGATTTGTTAATTTTTTTAATATGCCTGATATTTTTATACAAGGTGTGATCTATTCTCATTAACATTATAATTAACCATGTTCAGTTAGTTAATACAAGATGTTATTTATCAGTTTTGCAATTTGTTATTTCTGTAAAAATGAGTGCGTTTATATTTTGTAGGCACTTGTGGAGGAGGAGGAAAAAAAACAGAGTTTGGAATGTAATAGCAATGGGAAAACAAATATGTTTGATCTTGACAATATCCTATCTCCGAAGTTTTTGGTTTTGATAAATGGAAAAATTATTGTTGTGCAATTAGCTCCTCTTCTGCCGTAAAGCATATAAAGATGATGCAAGCATCAAAAGCAATTGCCGACAAGAATAAAAAGGATGACAGAAGTTTTAGATCCGGAAGCACCAATTTACGATGGTCCTCAAAACGAACATTACAAGCTTTGTGAATTTTCGGATGGAGGCTTTGTGATATGGTCCATGTTTCGCTTTCATAATATCTAAAATTCTATGTATCTTTACTAAAACTTTGTATTATTTTTTGTAATTTGAACTTGATATTATGGTATTTTGAAATTGGAAGCATTATACAAAAGTGACATTATTGAATTTGAAATATGGAAGTGCACCAAATACTTTTATTTGAATTGATATGTTGAATTATATGTGATTGAAAATCATAAAAGCATGTTATATAAGTGTCAGCAATTTATGTATGCCAACATTTATAAGAGTTAGTAGGATTATGATACTGACATTTATAAGTGTTACCATATCTTATGGTTCCTACATTTATAAGTGTTAGCAATATATATGTTTGTAACTCTTATAAGTATTATCATATCTTATAGTTTCAACATTTATAAGTGTTAGTAATGAATTTCCTGTAACACTTATATGTGTTACCATATCTTATAGTTCCAACATTTATAAGTGTTAGCAATGAATATGTTTGTAACTCTTATAAGTGTTAGCAATGAATATGTCTGTAACACTTATAAGTGTTAGCAGTTACTCTGTTTGTAACACTTATAAGTGTTACAGGAAATTCCTCACAGGCCGTTGGTGACACTTAAAAGTGTTACGGAAATTATTTGTAATACATATACTTGTTGGGAATCCACTGTTTTGGTGTAGTGCCAGATCTTGCTGATGCTATTGGATCCAAGATTTAACGGTGTATGTTGAGAGGGTGTGACATTCTAGTCAAACTCCCCTGCTCCTTCCTCTACTGTCCTAGGCGGTTGGCTCGGTTGTCTACCCCTAAGGCCGGGCCTGGTGAACAAGCATTTGTCTTAACTAGTTCTTTTCGGTCAAATCCACTTGTTATGTAATATGTAGTAGATACATATTATCCAAATTAGTATATAAAGCATATAATTAAAAAAAACAAAGAAACTGGGCCCGTGTATTTGAATTCTTAACACACATGTTGCATTTCTTCAAGTGTGTATCCATATATAAATCAGGATACCAAGTGTTTTGCTTTACAATTACAAATTCCATGAATAGCAGTAAACGAGCATAGGTACGTATAGAATTCTTATCGACAATGAATGGTAATGATACTTACAAGTAGAAAGACTACACAGACGAATATCTTATCATCCAAAATAAATGTAATGGTTCGACTACAGTATGCACTTTGTTGGCATTACCTGTGTCGGACTACAATAAGCATAGCAAAAAAGCTAATAGTAACATGACAGCTCTGTCTACCTCAATCTGAATCATACATTTTATCGTGGAGAGCTGGCTAGATTTCGACTATGCAATCAGAATGTTGAGTTGTTTTTCATTCATTTGACTCAAGAATGTCCTTCTCCTACTTAACTGGTTTCCAAATTTTCATAACATACGGGCATTAATTAATTATACCCAGTTTCAGATATAAAAGAAACTCAGACTAGTAGTGTATTTGTACAGAAATACAGGTGTTTACAATTCAGGCTTATGTCTGGAATGCATGGTACATACACACAGCACCATCTCCAGATTTATTTATTTACGTAAAATATATAACATGTAGTATATATGGTAAATTCGTAGCTAAAATAATGAAATATTTTAGGATTTCTTCCTGCACCTTCTAACGCATACATTGTTTCTGAACTTGCAAAGTTGCTTGCATCTCATCTCTTGAATAAAATATTCCTTTTTGTTGCAGGGTTCAGTGCATGCATTATACCTGGATTTGCAATCATCTTCACACTTCCCTTTTATTTCTTTAGTGTTGCTGACTTTTGAGCTCCATTCCATCGTTTTCTCTTTGGAGAATGCGACTGTTGAAACAAGTAGCAGGAGAATCAAAGCAGTCCTGATGAATTTCATTGTTCCTAAACACTGTTGTTAAATAATTTTTGCTGCCTGATCATGTAATCGGCTGCTTTTATACAGGAGTTGGAAATATTGCTAATCACAATTAGTTCCTTGTCAAGTCTGCTAAAGATTTCAGCACTTTTGGCATGTTTTGTTCTGATAAATGCGTTTAGTGTGAGGTTATGATTCATTATTATCTTATTTTATTTCTAGACAAGAGAACGAAAGGCCTTAAGTTCCTGTTTTTAATGTTGTTACCTACAACAAAAGTTACCGCAGAAATAATTTTGTAAGATAGGCTTATATTTTTGAACAATGAAAAACATAGTATAGCTTGCACTTCTTTGACATAAACTCGCAGCATTTTGTTTATAAAAAATATATATATAATGGGGATTTTAACGACAAGGACAAAGGACCATTAAATTTTATCCATAAGGACAACCACCTAATATTTTATCCACAAGGATAATACCTACCAAATATTTTATCCAAAAGGACAAAACACTGGAAATAAACATTCGACTGCTGATTTCATCTTCTCCCCTAACGCGCGTATGTCAAAATCACGAAATCAAAAATCGCGAAATCAAAAATCGAAGGCAAACATCATTCAGAATAAAAATCGAAATTCGAAATCAAAGCCAAACATCAAGAAATCAAAATCAATTGGAAACAGAAACCCTAGAAAAAAATACGTCGAACAACAAAAATTCATTGGAAATCCTAATTGAACGGAATAAAAATATGTAGCAGACGACGGAAATCACAATTGAAGAAGTCGAAATTGTTGACACAATTTTTTTAGATTGGAAATGTTTTTTTTTTTTCAATTTACCAATACAGCAGTTCGTAGGTATCATTTTTGTATTTTTGTAGTTATCATTTTTCCTGTTTTTAAATTTAAAACATAGCAGCAGTTTTAAGTTATCATTTTTGTATTTTTGAAGTTATCATTTTTCCTGTTTTAACTTTAAAAACATACCAGCAGTTTTTAGTTATCATTTTGCTATTTTTGTAGTTATCATTTTTACCGTTTTAACTATGTTATATGTTTTTTTCATGAGATTTTGTTGTTGTGTTAATTTTCAAGTTATATTGTTGTATCAGCTAAGAAACTAAGTCGAACTTATCTCAATTTAATCAATCAAACTGTGATATAATTTTTTTTCTTCATTATTTTATCTTCAAAGCATTGCATCAGTATTTAGTTATCATTTTTCTAATATTTTAGGTATCATTTTTACGGTTTTAACTATATTATGTGTTGTTTTCATGTATTTTTATAGCTGTGTTAATTTTGAAGTTATATTGTTGCATCAACTTTTTAACTCAGTCGAATTTATTTAATTTTATACAATCAAACCGTGATGTAAACATCTTTTGCATTAGTTTTTCTTTAAAACATTGCTGCAGATAAAATGAAATCAGTTTTCTATTTTTTTAAGTATCAGTTTTCATATTTCAACCGTGTTATGTGTTTTTTCTATGTGATTTTGTTGTTGTGTTAATTTTGCAGTTGTACTGTTGCATCAACTTTGTAACTTAGTCGTACTAATTTTATTTTATTCAATCAAACTTTGATGTAAACATTATTTAAAAATGATTCCTTCAAACTGCAGTAATATTTGACATAACAGAGAAATTACACTAAAAATGGTACCTTAAAAAATATAAAAATGATGCCTTAAAACTGCTTTGATGTTTAACATAACACATAAACTACAGTAAAAATGATAATTAAAAAAATAGAAAAATGATAATTAAAAACTGTTGCTATATTATAAAGTTAAAACTGGAAAAATGATAACTAAAAAAATAGAAAAATGATACCTGCGAACTGCTATACTATTAACGATAGAAAAAAACATTTCCAATCACGAAAAAATTGTTTCAACAATTTCGACTTCTTCAATTGTGTTTTCCATCGTTAGAAAAATATTTTTATTCAATTCACTCGTGATTTCCAATGTATTTTTGTTATTCAATAATCTTTTTTTTTAGGGTTCCAGTTTCTCACGATTTATGGAATCGAATTTTTGGGTTCGATTGCAATTTTGATTCTGATGTCCATGTCCTTGTCGTGATTTATGAATTGTTATGAATTCAATTTTTTGTTATTTCTGGGTTCGATTGTTTGGAGCGGACGTGAATCGGGAGCGGAGCAAGAAGAAAGCGCACGTGAAGAAAAGATATTAGGTGGTTGTCCTTCTGAGTAAAATTTTAGTGGGTTGTCCTTATGGATAAAAAACCCTTCAGTTTTTTCCTTGTAAAATTTTTCCTGTACTATTTATAAATAAAAAAACAAATTTTAAGATGGAAAATTATACACGTACACCCTAAACTATTATACATGTACCAAAAAAATTAGCATACCATGCATACATATTACGAAACTATTCTCACTTTGAATAAAACAAAACAATTCTCTCATTTCATAAAATTTTCTAGTCTCTCATGTATTAACTAAAATATGTTTCTTAATTTTCCTAAATTCACTTTTGTACGTTTCCATTTTTAAATTCAAATACCTTTGGTAGAAATTAAATTTGAGGAGCGATCGCGGGCACCCCTATTCGTCCGTGAGCTACGACGATCCAAATCAAACGAGAATTTGTAGATGTTCAATCCACATATATTTAGTGACATATCCAAAATTCGAGTTTGTTCCGACATTTGTACAATATTATATTTGATGTTTAAATTTAACGGTTCGAATAAATGTCTGAATAGTGAATAATTGAGTTAAGATTTTTAATATGTTACGGATGTCGAAACGAGCTCAAATTTTGAATAAGTTCTTAAATATATGTGGAATGAACATCTACAGATTATCGTTTGATTTGGATTACCATAGCTCACGAACGGATAAGGGTGTTAACGGGGGTGCTGCAAATAGGGGTACCTTGGATGCTCCTCTTTAAATTTACTCAATTATTTATACATAGCTAAAGTAAATTTCAATAGTAAAATTTGAATTATTCATACTTTGATGTCAAATTTGTACCTTTTTTATTTAAGTAAGAGTTAGGGAATTGTGTAATACTGCATGAATCATAATAATTTTAGAATTAATGAATTTTAAAAATTGTTTTTTTACAATTAAGTTTTAGTGGAAAATGTTAAAATTCATTACGAATGAATACAAATTGATATTGTGTAACTAGAGTTAGTATTCAAATAGAAATTAAATTTTGTTCAACTAGTAATGTATAAATTACAGTTAGAAAGAAATTATATTATTATACTATAAATTTGCAACTCTTCAATATTCAACAATCAAATACCCAAGATTTTAAATTTAAAGTTTTTAAATTTTGAGTTATTAAATTAATTTCAATTTTTTTTGTTTCGATTTGTTGAGAGATTCAAAAAATTTCAAATCAAAATTTCCTATACTTGGAATTCCAAATTTTCATAATTTTGAATTTAAAAATTAAGAATCGCTATTGTTGAAATTTAAAATTTAAAATTTTCAAACTCAAAATTTATATGGTGGACACTTAAGTCTTGTCACATGTTGTATAGCACTGCACATTGCTAGCTTAGATATATATTATTATGTTCAAATGTTTGTTGTTCGAGGATGGTTTTTTGTGGGCATACGGCGAGCTTGCCTCAAGCTCACTCTAGCTAACTCGGATATAGGTTCTTTACTCGTGGGCTTTACATAGACTGATTCTACATGAATGACTTCATGTTGTAGAATCATTCACACAAAGCTTTGTCCATTCTACATATTTTTTATTTTCCTTTACTTATAACTCTTGGGTAGTTGTTATGTCACTTAATATTCTAAGATCTTGGTTTTTTATATATTTGTGGAGAAGCGGCGGCTAGTGATGATACATATTGCTAATTTTTCAAAATATAACGGTATGGGAAATAAAAACTAATTATTCATATAATTATTATACGATGAAAAATGAGATTATATATATATATATTATGAGGTATTTGACTCTTGTGACTTATTAATGTACACCATGGAATACTATAGTGCTATTTAGGTAGAAAGCCCATTGTTGTGTACTCGAGTATTGTGAGATGAAGAATAAAATTATGTATGTGTGTGTGTATACAATGGGATATATGACTTTTTGACCTACCTATATACGATCTACCTTGGGAAGCTCTAATGCTTTTTGGTTAGAAAGAACATTGTTTTATTCTATATCATTTCACATATTTTACATTATATTTTACTTATGCATTATTACCATGAATAATATAGGTTTGGATTGACGATCATAAGTTTAAGATCCACAAGCATCATGTGACACCATATGTTTTTGGTTTCCATACCATGACATTAAATTACTAATTATAGTTCTTCAACTTTTTATAAACCCTACTTCAAATATTGGAGCCAGCAACGATAGAAAGTCCTTCCCAACTCCATTATTTGGCCAGTCGGACCTTCATAGTGGAACTTTTCGATTCCATGGGTATTCACTCTCACCAAGGATTATTGCTTACATCCGTAAATAACCAACATTCTCTGGTGTAGATGCCAAGACTCGAACCCCCTCTCTCTATTAAGGAGCTTGTAATCCCTGCCAACTCCACTGTTTTTAAGTAGCAATTAACAATTATTAATTAAGGGAATTACTTAAAGGGAATTTAATTAATCATGTCACTGTCAAAGAGGAAGGAAATAGTTTATCCACAACAGATTTTGGTGCAAATATTTCCATTGCACTGGTTCCTTTACATAGTCCATGAGCTTCAAATTGAACTTATCCCATGATATGAGATTAGAAAAAAAACATAAAAAACCTAAATAGTTTGTCACATATTGTAATAGTATTAACCATTTTCACTTTTATAATTCACATTTAATAGAACATTCCCCCTTGAATATGCTTCTTTAAATTCCTAAATGCTCTTGTAAATTGAAGTTGTCCCTTTAAAACATATATGATGATTGCTCTACTTCATTATTATCTTGCTTGCACATGTCATCCAGTCGACATAGATATTATATATTGCCTTATTAAAATCCTCAATTATGAAGATCAAACGGGAAAACCTTTACTAAAAGGACTTGTAACAATTAACCCGCCTGGAATGAGCTTAAATCCTGATCCTGAAAAGGCCCACCGAAACTTAGAGTCATTCTAAGCATGTTGTTGGTTTATATAAGAAATAAAATAACATAGTTATACTAAATAAGAAATATGAATCTTACAGCAGAATGGACGAAATATATTAATTAAAATATATGTACCATCTCATAAAGACTACATAAAGTCGAATACATCTTGGGGTGTTAATAGGATAGGATGGTCCGTTGTACGGCTTGGTTCGAAGGGGTAAGGTGTCTGGTCCGTGTCCGTATGGTTCTCATTTAGAACATGATTTAGGACAAAAATAAGTGCACGAAAATATGTCCGTCCGAAAATGTTCGATATTTTTATGTTGTCCGAACGTTATTCGTCCATTGTCTGGCTTGTACGGACAATGTCCGAGCCTACTCCTTGTTCGGTATGTGTACGTCCAAACGCCTTATAAGACTGGACACGAACAACCCTCTGTCTGCTATGGTCCTTCCGATTAACAACCCTGATTAAATCACAAATTCCAATGTCATAATAACGGTACATCATAAATATCTCATAAATACGATTAACTGCTATACATGATGATAATAATAAACTGGAAATAAATTGTCATCACCAAGCTCTTGACCCGCGATATCCTCAATCAAGCATTTCCACCTACTAATCCGTGTTGATAAGAAGGGAGTCAGAACAACAGTTCCGATGAATAGAAATTCTTTAAGTTAAAAAGAAAAATTATTTCTTAAGCTCGGCAGTATTAATCCATCAAGTTTATGTCTAGGCGGATAAAGCACACAAACATAGATATATTGCACATTTATGCATTTAATGGAAAAAGGCAGATTACTATTGGTTATTTAAGGCCTTCGTGTGTATATATATAGGTGGATTTCTACAATCACTTAATACCTTAAGAGCGAATTCCTATGATTACATCAGACCATATAGAGGACATCGATCACTTAAGACCTCATTTCCCAATCATCCTTGCCAAATACTCTCAAGCGTAATGTGAGAGATAGTAATCTACCACTTAATATCGGATGAAAGTAGATGCTCATCGCCATTTATGACCCCTCCGACGGACCCATATGTTATTATCTAGCTGGCATTACATGTAAACACCAAGCTACTTAATACTTTTCTTAGATAGACTGTTCACCTTACATGATCGGTGAAATAATTAGTAGCCCATTCCTAAGTTTTCCCTCATATATCCTCTAAATTAAAAGCAAAAAACTCTACCTAACTCATTCATATAGTGTTTTATTTAAGGCCATTTAATACCTCATATTTATTAGATAAAGGCGGACTCATTGACCGAATAATATCCAATAAGGGAGAGTCACATGACTTTAGCCCAAAATTAAGGAGTGAACCTTAGGAATGGGCCAAGTCCTAACCACTTAATATCCAAATAAGTTGGATTAACCACTCAATACCTTCTCAATGCAGGTTGTAACGACTAGTAGTTTTACATGTTTTTAACGTGTAAATATAAAATATTATTTTCATACAAGCTCGTACCATTATGTAATTTTGAGAGAAGACTATTAAAGATATTTCTCATTTTTCGGATTTTTCACGGATTTTTCTATGATCGTCTTACCCCCGATGAAATCTTTTTTCATCCATAACTTTTGATTGGACTGGAATTTCGATTCAAAACTATTACCATTGGGTTAGTATAATGGTTTCCCTTTTTAGTGGTTATATCTTGAAAACAAATAAATCGTTTGGGAGATATGACTATTTAAAGGATTTCTAGGATATATATAGCCCATTTCTAGCCATCTGGGTCCATTATTAGGTAGGTCTACTATGGATTTCGAGTTTAAAGGGATAAAGGGCTGGAAAGAGTTAATATAACTCATTTCTGTCATTTCATTTCTCTCTCCTTCTTCCCCAAAACTTCTACATCCGGTGTTGCAAACATTTCTCCATCCAAAGAATAAAATCTCAACAAAAACTTAAACTAAAACATACAAATTTATAGATCCTGACTAGAAAAACAAATCTGTAACAATTAGGAAGTGCAATCTATCTAGATCCAGTAATCCTATTCAAATTTGATATTTAATCGGCACAAGTGGGTGATATTAAACTTATTTCTACTCACTGGCACATACACATAACACCATCTCTAGATTTATTTATTTACGTGAAGTATAAAACCTGTAGTATATATGGCAAATTGGTGGCTAAAATAATATATTTTTTGGGATTTCTTCCTGCACCTTCTTACGTATGCATTGTTTCTGGATTTACAAAGTTGCTTTCGTCTCATCTCTTGAGAAAAATAGTGCTTTTTATGAAAGGGATCAGTGCATGCATTATACCTAGATTTGCAATTATCTTCACACTTCCCTTTTATTTATTTAGTGTTACTGACTTGTAGGCTCCATTCCCTTGTTTTCTCTTTAGAGAATGCGACCGTTGAAACAAGTAGTAGGGGAATCACATCGGTCCTGATGAATAACATTAATTCTAAATAATGTTGTTAAATGGTTTTTGTTGCCTGATCATGTAATACGTTGCTTTTATGTAGGAGTTTGAAATATTTCTAATAACAATTAGGTCCTTGCCAAGTTTGCAACAGATTTCAGCACTTTTCACATATTTTGGTCTAATAAATGCATTTAGTGTGAGATTATAAAAGCCTTAAGTTTTTATGTTGTTATAAGAAAAGTGACCACATAAATAATTTTATAGGGTAGGTTTTTACTTTTGAAATAATGTAAGACACAGTATAACTTGCACTTCTTTGGTAGAAAATATAAGGAAACTTGAAGTATTTAAATATACATATGTATAATTCTGTAAAATCTTATAATGATGAAAACAATAGTGACTTACTACAAGTATACCAAAATAACAACCATTACTATTTATGAATGAAAAATCGATTTTTAAAATGGAAAATTATATATGTACACCTTAAACTAATATACATATACCAAAAAATAGCTTAAGTCAGATGCATCATTTTTTACTCAGTATGCACCATATATATTATGAAACTACTCTCACTTTGGATAAAGCAAAACACTTATCTCATTTCATAAAATTTTCTAATCTCATGTAATAACTAAAATATGTTTCCTATTCTTTCTAAATTCACTTTTGTACGTTTCCATTTTCAAATTCAAATGCCTTAAATAAAATTTAAATTTACTCAATTATTTATACATAGAAAATGAAAGTAAATTTAGATAATAAAATTTGAACTATTCATTCTTTAATGTCAAATTTAGACCTTTTTTAAATAAGATTTAGGGGATTGCCTAATACTCTACAAGTCAAAATAATTTAAGTATTAATGAATTTTAGAATTACTTTTTTACATTTAAGTTTAGTGGAAAATGTTAAAATTCACTAGGAATGAATGCGAATTGAAATTGTATAACTATAGTTAATACTCAAAGGGAAATTAAATCCTTTTCAACTAATAATATATCAAATTTAGTTATTTATGAAATAAATTGTAATTATTATACTGTGAATTTGTAATTCTTTAATACTCCATAATCAAATACCTAAAATTTTAAGTTTAAGGTTTTCAAATTTTAATTCTTTGTTCCAATTTGTTGAGAGATTTTGAATTTCTAAATTAAAAATTCTTGATTTATAAATTATTAGTTTTTCGGATTTAAATTTTATACGCTTGGAATTCCAAATTAAAAAATTCCAAATTTACGAGTTATCGTTCTACTATTCCATTTAATTGAGGATAATGTGGTGCCGCTGTAACACCAGGAATTTTGGTAATAAATTAATTAGTAATTTAATTAGGTTCCAGAACCGAATCTTCGCAAATAATGGAATTTTACAACGAAACTTACACTGTTGCATATGTAGCGGAATTCTGGTCAACCTTCATGTTTGGAACTTCGCGAACGGAGTCCGTATGAAAAAGTTACAGACAAAATAAGAAAATGAACGAAAAATAAATACAAGAGAATATATGGAGATTTAGTACCATTATAACCCAGACTCACTGGTAACTCGACCCAGAGTAGTCGACCCTAGCGGTCGACCCCTTTGGTCGAAAATGTCGAGTGGCGACTAGGTTTGTGAGAGTGTGTATGCATGTGTGTGTGTGTGTCTATATATATATATATATATGTATGTATGTATGTATGCGGACGTATTACATATTTACCTGGAATTCAATCTAATGGTCTAAGGCCACTTCAACATTTATAATAAAGGGTTAGACCATCATTCCTTTGCACACAATTCTGAAAGGCGTAGCGAGGCTCTGCCATTTTCTCTTCTCTCAAACCTCTTCTAAAATAAATCTAAACATAGATTTGAGAAGATTAAAATAAGATTTTTTTGCAAAAGAGATGGTGCTAGGAATAGGTGTTCTTACATTCAGATTTCCTTCCTTTTTCCTATTTTCTTGTAGATCTATATATCTAAAAGAATCCCCTTTTTAAAATAATTATAGGTCTATAAAATTTGGTAATTGTAAGCCTAAAAGTTTTGTTCAGATTCAGATTGGATAACTTTTAGGTGATTGGGAAATTATATACATCAGTTATAATAACTTATTTAATTTATTTTTGTCGATTTGAATTATATGCCTAAAAGTTATCACATTTGTTTGCTTTTATCAAATCTGAAATAATAGGTTATGGTTTGAAAGTTGAATTTATAGACCTTTGTGGTAAATACAATTTTATTGTCTACAACTATTTTCAGGTTTGTTGTGGTTACTGTGAACACCTTGGATCTAGAAATCAGTCCCAAACTATTGTTAACATTTTAGCGATTGTTTCAGATCCCTAGATTTGGGTGTTGATTTAGAATTTGTGTAGTTTTTTATTTAAAAAGATATGCCTATTTGTGTTTGATATTGTTTGGTTTTTTACTTGGTTATTGTAAATATGCCAATTTTATTCTTTTTAATAAAAAGGCATTATTTGGAATCAACAAGAAATATGTATAAATCGAATAGGAAGGGATGTGTAAATCCACGTATATTTTGTACACAGTTTATAGCAATCGTTCCAAAAATATAAATATTTCATATTTTTTGTGATTTGAAATACGTCCATATTCTCTTTTTAATTATTTTGGTTAAATTTTACAATAACTGGCGTTATTAACTTTTTTATAAGATTTTGAATCTCAAGACAATATTAAGCATAAAAAGGCTTATCTTGGTTGTTAGTTTAGACCAAAATATTAATAGTAAATAATACTAAAATAAAATATGGTAATTATGTTAAGTGCGCTTAAATAAAAAAATCTAATTCGTCCAACTCTATGTAAATAACGCAAATATATTATATTGTAATAAATGTTTGTTGTTGTATGTTTGACTAGTTTACATTTTATGGGAATATATGGAATTATAACACATGTTAAATGGAAAAGAATATTATGACTGTTATGGCAATAAATATAATTGGTTTTCTATAAATGAATAAAATGATCATAAGTAATGTAATAAATATCGTAACAATATTTGATTGGGGAAATGAATTGAATAGGATAAACATGCCTAAATGGTTACAATTTGAATTATGTTAGGAAAAGGAATTGTAACTCCAATTAGAGAATTTAATAAATAATAACCATATATATGCACAAATAAGAAATAAATGGAATTAAATTATAAGCGGGAGTTAAAGTATTTAGATTAGAATTAAAATGGGACTGATATAATGACATATAATAGGATAATAAATGCATTAGGGAAACACGATTGTAAGTGTCATAAATGACATTAAATAGGTTAATTAATGCTTTAGCAAATATGACAATGAGGGTCATTAGTGGAAGGTAACCTAATGAATAATAATAATAATAAAAGGAATAGAAAAGAGGAATTAACGAGGATTGATTGGCGTAGCAAATACTAAGTGTTACTACCTGCCCGGAATGGGCCTAAATTTCGACTTAGAAAAGGCCCATTGAAACTTAGAACTATTCTAAATGGGTCGTTGGTTCCTGTGAGAAATTACATTTGCATATATAATATATACACTTCGAATGGAAATCTCACATAGTTGAAGGAGAAAGATATAATATTCAAATAATATGTACCAATTTATTTAAAATCATAGAATTCCAACACAACAGTCAAAATTACATTTGTTCCATGGGTATATAAATAAATTCATTCTCAAAAATTTCCATAATAAATACATCAATAACAACAAATAATAGCATAACGACTTCGTTTTCGTTTTCAACTTCAATCATTATTTCGTCCATGGATTCTACCCCATCTATTGACCTGTTGGATATGTTAAGGAGAGGGGTCAGAACATAAAGTTCTGTGTGACTGAAATATAGTATTTACTTAAAGTCCATACCCTAGTTTTTAGCAGGTTACATATGTCAAGGTATGTCTACGCAACACACGACATTCACACAAACATTAGGTATCTAACCAATGAGATGAATATCCAAGTCAATCAATCATTAGTGTTTTTAGAGTAAAGACCCTCCATAAAGGGCATTCTTGGTCACTTATGGCCCTATTAAGGGTGGATTCTTATGATCGCTTATAACCCAGAGGCGGACCCTAGTCGCTTAAGACCTCGTCCTAATACGTTAATGTTCTTAAATCTATACCCTGAATTGTAATAAGAAAAGTAGTATTGCGAACATTATACTTAACTGATATTACGGCAGAACACCTACGTCGCTTAAGACTTCCCTTAAACAGTTAGTGAGCATGCAATGACCACATATCTTTTATACACCAATCATGTCCCTATTTGAGCCCCTATAAGCTTCTAGAGGAAGTGGACATCCCCTGTGAACTACCCTACTCTGTTACCGCCTACACCTAACCACTTTTAGAGAAGGAGGACCCATAGACTTACTTAAAATCTAATAAGGGTGGGTCTCATGACTTTGTTTCCTCTCCAAGGGATAAACCTTCGGAGAGGATCCTAATCCTGACCACTTAAGACCCAAATTAGATAATAAGAGAGTCAACCACTTAAGACCTTCTTAAGGTGTAGTGAACTAGCCTATTTTCACACAAAATAGACTTATGTATATAGTTATATATATACACTAGACGTCTCACATTAAACCATATAGCATTAGATGCTGGATATGTCGAGCGGTTCCGGGCAGGCTTCTACTACAAGTAGGTTTAACCTCATGCCATATTGTGCTAAGTTTGAATGGCCTATGACACCTAGACCTCTCACATTATTTGGTCCTACTTGTGGTTGCTAGATTTGCCGATTGGTTCCGGGCAGGCTTATACCACAAATGGCAACTAACCTCGTGTTTGTGTGTCACTATTAATATATAGAAAGTCATTCTATACACACACACACACACACACAAAAGCAATCAATATATATGGGGACATTTCAAATTCGAGTTCTATCTTAATCGCATTTATCACGTTAATATTATGTTGATTACGCTATATGAATATAATAATTATACCACATAAATACGCTAATGTTCATTTGAATGAGAGGACATTCTAACGAGATAAAAATTGTCAACTTGTCCTAAATTAAGGTATACAAATTAATTTCCATATCTTAACCACTACATTTTAGGCATGATGGAATAATAGCAAAATAACAGATAGTAGTGAATGTAAAATACAACATACGTACAAATTTTAACTTGTATCCTAGGCTTATTGGAATGATTTTAATAATAGATCAAGAATAGAGTATAATATACACATATACACATATATTCATAAATATATACATGTATATTATAAGTTCCACTTTATCTAATTCACCACTTTTTGGTGTATTGCTCATAAAAACGTTTGTATTTGATAGATTTCAAGTATGAATATGATTGGATTCAAAATAGAACCCAAATCTAATCAAGTCATGAATTAAACCTAATTTAAACCCTTTTAGGTTACAATCAAATGTTTACATAAGTATGAGTTACATAAAGTAGAAACACAACACCCCTTTTATTCTCAATTCAATATTAAGATCAAGATCCACAAACCCAATAAATTGATAATTCTTACACATGCATAAAATAGAGGGTTTGATAGTTTTTGTATTGATGTTATCATTGCCAAATCCTCTTAGGCATAGCTATTGACATGTTAATCTATTAAAAAATAGAATATGCCTAAGAAATACAATATTCCACTCATTGATCTAAAAGGAAGAACAACAGAATTCTTGTTGTAGATTCAGATCTAGATTCAGTCTTCGTGATAAACATGCTCCAATCCTTCTAATATATATATATATATATATATATATATATATGTGTGTGTGTGTGTGTGTGTGTATAAGAATCATCTTTAGAATCTTATGCATATATAAAATTAGATTCCATAATTTATACTAAAACCTATATGAATATAGATTAGAGAAAATATAATAATGGAGGTTAGAGGAATAGAAGAGAAATTCCTAACCTTTCTGGAATTCAGCAATAGCAGAAGGATATTATGGATGTGGAGATAAGAGAGTGGTTAGGGTTTAGTTGTGAGGTTTGAGGGCCTATATATAGTCGCTTGTGTAAGCATGGGCCGTTAGATTGTTTAAATGTAATTCTAGCCATATATTTATATATTCCCCTAAAAATAACTAACCAAACATAGATTCATTGGGCGTTCCAGCCTCTATACAGTCGACCCAGTCGGTCGACAGGTAGTCGACACCCCTTCTAAGGGGCGGTCGACCTCCTGGTCCCTGCAATTCCCAATGAACGTATATGGCGCTGAAGTATTTAATTAAATAATGTGTTGCTTTATTTGCTTAATCTCTTTCCTTACTTACAATATTCCTTGTCTCCTTTCTCTTATCCTTTGTTTGAAATTGAAACTCATTCATATTTCATTTTAAAATATTTTGGATACATATATATATATATATATATATATATTTTACTAATCTGATTTTTTTTTTTTTGAAAATTACATCTGATTATATATAGATTTGCATTTTACCTTCCAATTTCATTTGCTTATAACTTCTTCGTACTTTCACCATTTTCAGCATATATATGAAAAAGATTGAGAATTTCGACTCGAAACCAAATAAAAGATTTTCGTGGCCAAATTTTCAAAGCTGCAAAATCTTATTTTCCAGCCCTATTATTAAATTGTTTATTTTTATTCATTGTTAGTATTTATGTCTTTTATGGGATGTTACATTCTTCCCCCCTTAAAATAGATTTCGTCCCAAAAACTGTTTAAAGGGGCGAAAAACACATCTTGCTCGAAACAACTGTGTTGTACATCCATGCTAATTTTAATTCATCCATACGCATCCATGACTCGCGGTAATCATGAACTGCAGACTCACTAAAGTGAGCTCAATCCTAATGTGTAGGTGTAATAAGTGATGTCGTATGTATGAAAACAACCCAATTATGCATATATTTCTGTATGAGTGCTCTATGTAATGGTGTTGCATCCATTTCCTAACATCAATCTAGCAATCACAATGCATCCATAAACGTTATTATGAGGAAAAATTACTCGAGAAAAGCGCTAGGTGAGTTTGTCTCATCTTATCTCCGGTCTCCTATGTGCTTTCCCCGGAATCATTCCCCCATTGTACTCGGACGAGGCAAACGGTTTTATAGTAGGGTCTCTTAATTTCGTGCTCTACAATCCTTGTAGTGGCATGGGGCATCCTGGACTCCAACTCGAGTTATTCTATGTCCCAAATTTCGTCAAGCTCGAGTATGATAGCAGAATCATGAAGGCATTTCCTTTGATGAGATACATGAAAACATTATGGATTCCCGATAGACGCTCTGGGAGATCCACTCAATAAGCCAAAGATCCTATCTTCTCGATGACACGAAAAGGTCCATTAAATCTAGGAGCCAACTTCCCAGTCTTCCCAAACCGAACACTTTTCTTGAAAGGGGATACTTTTACGAATACCAAATCTCCAACATTATACTCAAGTTCCCTTCTTCGTTTATAGGCATACGACTTCTGATGGTCTTGGGCTGTCTACATCCTCTGCCTAATCAAGGATATCTTCTCCATGGAATCACGGACGATGTATGGTCCGAGTAGAAACTTGTCGGTAGTTTCCCACCAACAAGTTGACGATTTGCATGGCCTCTCGTAAAGTGCTTCAAAAGGGTCCATACCAATCGTCGTTTGAAAACTATTGTTATAAGTGAACTCTACGAGCGGTAGGTGTGGCTTCCAAACTCCTCCAAAGTCAATGATGCAAGCTCTAAGAAAATCTTCCAAAATATGATTCACTCTTTCCATTTGGCCGTCAGTCTGCGGATGATAGGTTGTGCTTAGGTTGAGGGTTGTTCCTAATGCTGCTTGTAGGCTTCTTCAAAATTCACTTGTGAACAAGGGGTCTATATTGCTCAATATACTTGATGAGATACCATGTAATCTGACTATTTCTTTGACATACAGTTGGGCTAATGAGGCTACAGTCCTTATCTTTTTGATTGGTATAAAATGGGCGCTTTTGGTTAAACGATCTAACACAACCCAAATAGCCTCATGACCCCTTTGGCTTCTAGGAAGTCCATCTACAAAGTCAATGTAAATATGTTCCCACTTCCATATAGGGATCTCTAAAGGTTGTAACTATCATCCGGGCTTCCCTTGCTCTACTTTCACTTTTTGGCACATCAACCATTTAGCTACAAACTCAACTACATCTCTTTTCATTCCTTCATAATGGAGATTCCTCATACAATCTATCCCCACCGGGGAGTATGGTCATTTTTGACCCATGGCACTCCTCCAGAATTTCTTTCCTCAACCCTTCATCTTTAGGAATGTAAAGTCATCCATCCCAAAATAATTTTCCATCATCGCCAATCGAATATCTATTCGAATGGGGAAAGGTCTTCTTCTTTCCCACTTTCTCCTTTAAGCTTCTTAATTCTTCATCAAGGTCTTGTTTACTTCGAATCCTCTCTTTTAGGGTAGGTCTAATAACCGTAGCTCTAAGAAAACCATTAGAAGTCATTGTCGAGGGTTGCAAATTAAAATTATAATCGTTTCCATTCTGACATCGCATTCAAGGTTACGCATTTCCTACTTAACGCATCCGCCACAACATTTCCCTTTCCCAGGGTATACTGGATTATGAAATCAAATGAGGCAATATATTCCATCCACCATTGTTATTTCAAGTTTAGGTCACGTTGAGAAAATAAATACTTTAGGGTTTTATAGTCGTTAAATATTTCAAATTTCTCTCCTAAAAGATAGTGCCTCCACTTTTTAAGGGCGAGCACTACTACAGCTAAATCAAGGTCATGAACTGGGCATCTCTTCTCTGGATCCTTGAGTTGTCCACCAGCATAAGCGACTACTCTTCCTTCTTGCATAAGGACCGCTCCTAAACTAGTCCCAAATATATCGGTGTAAACTGTAAATAATTTTGAACCATTGGGTATAATTAGGACTGGCGCGCTAGTCAATACTTCCTTTAATTCTAAAAGGCTATGTCACATTTATTATTCCAAGAAAATACCAAATTATTATTTGTTAATTGGGTTAAAGGAGTAGCAATCTTTGCAAAGTCTTTAATGAATTTTCGATAATATCCGACCAATCCAAGAAAGCTTCTTACTTTTGTAGCATTATAAGGTATCCTCCATTTCTTGATTTCCTCGATCTTCGCAGGGTCTACAGCAAGCCTTCACTTGACACAATGTGCCCTAAAAATCTAACTTCTTCCTTTTAGAAATGGCACTTCGAGAATTTTTCTTTCAATTGGTTCTTTCTTAATATCCTTAAAGCTTGTTTTAAGTGATTTTCATGTTCTTTATGGTATTTTGAAAATATAAGGATATCATCCATGAAGACTACCACAATCTTATTTAGAATGCCCCTAAACACTCTACTTATGAGGTCAACAAAAAAGGTGGATGCATTCATTAGTCCGAAGGGTATAACTTCCCATTGGAATAATCCATCCATCGCACTAAACGCAGTTTTGTCCTTACTATCCTCCACAAATATTAACTGGTGAAATCCCGTAGCAAGGTCTAATTGGGAAAATACTCGGGCTCCTCCCAAGTGGTAAAAAAAAAGGTTATCAATTCTAGGCCTGGGGTACCTATTCTTCTTGGTCAACTTATTAAGTTCCCTATAATCCACACAAAGTCTTAGAGAATCGTCTGTTTAGTGGCAAACACAACAGGTGCACCCCATTCTGAGGTACTTCGTCGAATGAAACCTTTTTGTGATAATTATGAAATTTTCTTATCCAACTCCTTTCTTTCCATAGGCGCCATATGTCTCAAGGGTAGTGCTACAGGTCTAGCAACCTTCTCTAGGTCAATACAAAAAGAGATTTCTCTATGGTGTGGAAACCCCGTGACTTCCTCAAAAACATCCAAGAACTCACATACTACAGGGACCGAAGATTGTCCTTCTGAATTAGGAGACAAGGAATATAACAAAGCTTTATCCTTGTTCCTAACATTACAAGGAATACTCAGACTACGTCCTCCTCGTCTCCTAGGACGAACGATTCTCTTGTAGCAATCTATGATGGCCCCATAAAATGATAGCCAATCCGTACCTAGGATAAGGTCATACCCCATAAAATGCAACGCATACACTTTGCAAAGGAACTTGGCATTGTCGACCTCCAATACTAGGTCTTTGCGAAACAGTTCAAGATACTTTGATCCTCCTATAGGGTTGGCCACCTCTATCGGACTACCAGAGATAGATATGGAAAGGTTCAACAGATAATCTAGTCTCTTAGAGATAAAAGAATCAGTCACTCCAGAATCGAAAAAGGTGTATATAGAATTTCCTAAAACAAAAGTTATACTTCAAGTGCAAGTTGTCCTTGGTCTTTTAGGGGTTCGCTTTGAATCGGTGTTGCCTCTATTGCATAATTCTGACCACCTCGGATAACTTTGGGCTTTGGGTAGTCCTTAGACATGTGTCCTTCCTCATGGTAGTTGAAACACTTTCCATTAAATTCCTTCTTTGCCAACGAGGTCCTACATTCCTTGGCCTCATGGCCCTTGCGGTTGCATCTTGTACAAGTATTTGCTTCCTTTTTAAATTTCCCCCCTTTCTTCTTTATTTTCCACCATTCCTTTTTTTATTCTTGTCTTCCTTCCCCTTTCTCACCTTATTTATCCTCCTTGGAGCCTTCAACCGTACATATGATAGTTGTCTCTACTAGGGTTTCAAAAGTTGCCCCAAATGTTACTCGGGCTAATAAAGTTTCCTTCAGTAGAGAGTCCAACTCTTAAACAAATTTCAAGGCTTTGTTCATGGGGTTGTCCACCAAAATTCTTCCAAACTTACTCAATTCAATAGATTTGGCTACATACTCTTGCAAGCTCAAGCTTCCTTGCTTGAGGTGGATAAAATTTTCCAACTGAATCGTAATTTCTGCTCTTGGTAAAAACTTTGCTTCGAAACCGGTTTTGAATTCGGCCCATGTAAATAACTGGCCCTCATTCTCTCCAGATACTAAATTCTACCATTCAAGGGCCTCCACTTTCAAGTGTTAGGTCGTGATTCTCCTTTTTACTTCATCGGGCTAGCCAGTAGCTTTGGAAGTTCTTTCATAGTCCGTTACCCAAGATTGGGCATTTTTCCAGTGAATGATTTCCCTCCAGGATTCGCAAAACTCTTGCAGAAATGAGAAATGTCAAAGGCTACCTTAGCGGCATGAGCTGCAGGCTCTGCTGGGGCAGGATTAGCAACAGGGACATGTTCCAGAGTACGGAGATACCGTTAGAACCATTCTGGCAAGTATCGGGGCCTTGCCTAGTTACCCTGCTCAGTAGGATTACCAGTCATTCTACGATCAGAAAATAAAAGGAAGAATCCTTTAGTGGATACTCATGGAGTAGTACTTAAGCTGAAAAGGGAAGAGAACGATAAATTTTCCCAGTATAGATGCGTATGCTAATTGGGGTGTATATGTATATATATATATAGTTTGAAAAACCTTTTTCAATATACAAATACGTCTCTCATGCGTATAATTCCCTTATAATCAGGTAACCTAGGCTCTGATACCAGATTTAACAACTCACCCGGAATGGGCTTAATTTTGACCCTGTAAAGGCCCATCGAAACTTAGAACCATTCAAAATAGGTCGTTGGTTCCTGTAAGGAATTACATTTGCACAAATAATATATATACACTTCGAATGGAAACACTACAAGAAAATTTGGATATCTCGGCATTAGAAGACAACGTTTTCGGCTCTTCGTTATCAAAAACAGACATTGGTACGTGATTTTAAGGCATAAAATGCTAAGAAAAATTAAAATGGGAAATTATTTTACTTCCCTCCTCTCCTACTAATCTCAGCCGCTTCAAACTAAAATCCAATCCATTTCCCTCTTCGTCAATTTTCATTTTCCCTCCTTTCAATTTTTATTTTAATTTGCTTGCACTGAAAACTACATCTTCCTTTATCCCGCGCTTCTGATTTCAATTAAGCATCTCTCTTGTTGGCCATTTTACCAGCGTCGAAACCCTAAACTCCTCGAAACTGGTGAGTTTTTTATTCTTAACCCTAGTTTTTAGCTTTTTACGTATAAACATCCAATTTGTATTGAATTTATATTTTTTATTTGGATTTGGGATTTTCGAGCTGGAGTCGATTTGGGATTTTTGGAGCTGGAATTTCATATAGATTTGGGAGTATTACCGGTGAGAAGAAATGGTAAATGACAACTGAGTATTGGTGAGATATTAATGAATCCGAAGTGTTAAATACTTTATACGAATAATAAAATTTAGAAAATGTTATTCTCATTTCTTAGCTTGGTCAAATTTTCTTATAGCAGGGAACAGTGTTAGTTAAAGAAAAAAGTGAATATCAAGAAGAAACATACTTCAGATGCTACAAAGAAGAAAGTAAAGTCAAGTGACAGTAGTCTGAAAGTGATTCTGAAGAAAAGCAGGTTCTATCATCAAAATATACGGAAGTTAACTCTAAAATTGGAACGTATCTTATTTATTATTGGTGTACATGTAGAAAAAAATTGTCAAGGGGAAAACATCCCGAGTTGCCACGAAAAAGAAAATAGAATCAAGTGACAACAGCTCTTCAGAAAGTGACTCTGAAGATGAAAAGGTGTGATCATAATCATTAGTTCTTATAAATACTGCTTCAGTTTCTCTCTACAGTAATTATGTTATAATCTTGTTTAGTATTTAATGTAATGCTTACCTATAATAATTTTGTTACTATCTTGATTAGTGTTTATTAATAACTGTTTTAATCTTTTACAACCTTTTATAATAAAATGTTCCTAGCAATAGAAAACCTTCAGTCGCGGCGGAAAAGGCTGATTCAACTGACAACTCTTTTGAGAGTAACTCTGATAAGGATGATGAGGTAATAACTCTGACTTAATGCTTTCTAGAAACTTTTAGAACTTTGATTAGCTGTAGCATCCATGAGCATTATTTTGCGGCCAAAGTGGCTGCTTGATTCTCTGTCTCTGTTAATGAAAGTGTTATTGTAAATAAACTGGACCACTACATGCCTTGAAATAGAGTTACTAGAGAGGTCTCACATATCTTAGTATCCTTTCGTATGAAGCTTCTTTAGTCTTTGGGATGAACCACTCTCATTGCATATGCAATATCAAGTTGATTTATTCCTACATCTATAAAACTACATACCAGTTGTTGATATAACGAATAATATTCAAGTTCCTCTTTGTTTTCTATATACGCATCCACGTTTTGTCTCCAATGATCATGTTATTACGTTGCAGTTCTTCATGTTGTTTGTCTTTTTCACCAGCAAACCAGAATTATTTGGTTGGAGCTAATGCCCCAAAAAAGAGGGAACTCTGCAATCTTTTTATTATAGTTTTTTGGTGTTAAATTTAGCTTCTCTTGTCTTGCACGGGCACTTCAGAATTTATCATTTATGCACATTGTAGCTTTCTTCATACTATACACATTGTTTCTACATATGACAATATTATATGTCTGTCTACATAATTAAATATATTACCACTGTTATCCATGGTTATTGGCCAATAATGCAATTGTTACCTACTTTGTGGCTTCACATCTATGACAGCTTTCTTATTATGTTAAGTATGTACTGAGTATACTAGAAAATTAAACAAGACCATCCTTCACAAATAATAAACTAGAGTTGGAATCTTCTTGGAAAAAAGACCTAGCTATTATGTACACTTAACGGATCATCGTAAGTTGCTTGGCCAGTGCTTGAACCCATGCAAGAAGATGATGTATGCGTAATGCGTTCGTTAATTATTGCAATTTAAGATCTATTTTCCCATGCCAGCCTACTATGGAGGAATAACTATGGCAATATGTTATCACAAATACTCAACTCTAATTATCAAAGTCTAAGGGACAAAGTATTTATTTGCAATTTGGATTGTTATGTAATTATGATTGTTCCTATTGTCAAGTGGTTTGCGATAGGCGACAAGGGAAAGAAGTGATTTCTAGCAGTGCAGCCAGGTGGTGTAGGCGGACGGTGCTACGACAAGTTCTCTATCTCATGATGTAAAACTGTTGTTTTCTTTCGAATCTAATGTAAGCGCTCCCAAACAATTCATTTTTTTTTACATTTTATCTATTTGTAATTTTAGTCTCGAGCTCAAGTACGCAAAGGTTGATACTCAGGGGAAAGGTTGTTGCAACATGTCAAGTAGAAGCTAAGTTCTGTGATGACTACTCAGTTGAGTCCATTAACAGGAGGCAATATTACAAAATTATGTGTAGCCCATTAATAGTAGACTTTTTCTGTTGTATTATCATTACTTTGGCAAACATAGTGCATTGTTTTTCTTTTTTCCAAATTTTAGTTAATTGACGTGCGCCACTGAATAAACCCATTAGATATTCAATCTAATTTTCCTGAAACATAGTGTGTTATATATTTGTTGTAGTTATGTGCTCTAAGCATAGTTAATTTAATTTATCTGGATTGCCTTGCAGCTACCCAAATGATTTTGAAAAGCTAATGCTAGCAAGGCAGACGGGTTTGATATAACAACTTTGCATTATCTCTTTATATTTTAAACTTACCTATTAATTAGTTTGTGAGAAAGATAGTTTTAATAGTCTTTTCTTTTATTATGACATATGCATGATTGAACCTACCCATGTTCATCAATTGTTATTTGCGAAGGTTCCAAATTATTATGACATATGATATATAACTTTGTGCTTATATATATTCACTCTTTTAAGAACGTTCATGTTTCTCTTAACAGTCATTGTTTGATATTATATATTTATTATGCTTATATATATACTAATAGGTTGTTATATATAACACAACATTCCCTGTCTCAAACTAGATTGCAAGGTACTGTAGTTTACTGCTTCACAAACACCCAACTATTTTTGCAATTTTCGAAATAGATCCAACTTAAGTGATTTGATAAAAAATTTACCAGTTATTCCCTGTGATCCGCAGTAATGCAACTGCGCAATTCCATCCCAAAGTTGGTTGGTTGTTCCTTTCAGATATCAAAGGATTCTTTTTGCTGTCATGAGGTGAAACTTAATTAGATTTTACATGCATCTACTTATTAAGTTTACTACAAAATCGAATTTGATCACATGGTTATTAAGTACATTACATTGTCAGCTATCTTCTTATAATAAGTACTATCAGCCTTCCTACCATTCTCACTTTTGCCTGGTACCACAGGATTTTGAACAACATTGCATATATGGATGTGTGTGTACAAAGTAGGATTGTTTATAGGCCATGCTAATATTAGTTTGTAGGCGCTAATACTGGGTATGCTGCTTTTACATGGATGTGCGTGTGTACAAAATAGGAGTGTTTGTTTGCATTTGTACGCACATACACATACATACATGCATTTTTGTGCTCTAGCTATATAGCAGTTTTATGAAAAAGAAGCGCAAATTCAAATTAATATGTATTAGCAACTGAATGATGGTGTTTAGGCAGATTTATATATCAAAGCACTCTGGAAAACAATACCACAAATGGTCAGACATCTAAAATAAATTTCAGATGACTGAAATGGTCTAAGGGTGTTGGCAGAAATCCATTTTAGACATTCTGAAACTTATTTTCAGATGTTTGAAAATAGGTTCAGACATTTGTAATTTGTTGTTCTATCGACAGGTGGAGACCACGGTCGATAATTTAGGTTGTTTCAGGATAGAACTGACACTTGATACGTGCATTTTATAATAATTGCTAAAAAAAAAATTCTAGGGATAGTAGATTCTCTGATGAAGGAGTGCACAGCTGAAAAAAGTGTAACAGTTATTGCCATCAAACCTTTCTGCAAGTTCCTTATTTATAGTACTATGTATTAACATATAAAGAATGTCACCATAGTAGGATGTAATACTAATATTGCCTCGTACTGTCTCATATAAAGAACGTCACCATCGTAGGATTAACAAAGTATATAAAAATACAAAACGTAACTAAACTTCTATAATAATAATAATATTTATAATAGTATTAAATTAACTGAGATTTATAAAAAAGTAAATAAACTTATAAAAATTAACTATCTATTATAAAAAATTAACTAACGTTACTTATCCTATAAAAATTAAGAAGTTTAGTTTATAAAAAAGTTAACTAAGTATATAAAATGTAAGATATTACCAAGTATTCTATAATAATAATAGCAATACTTAGAAGTTAACTAAGTATTATAAAAATTAACTAACTATTATAAAAAAATAACTACGTTTACTAATTTTATAAAAAATAAGAAGTTTAGTTTATAAAAGTTAACTAAGTATATATAAATATAAAATATTACCAAGTATTCTATAATAATAATAGCAATAATCACTACAAGAAAAACAGCAAATAGCAGCGGCAGGATATGCTTCAAATCCATCGCTAAACAGGCTTTAGCGACGGATTTCCTACGTAACCTAGTGGTCGGTAAAAACCATAACGGTAATTGTGTCAGATTTAGCGACGGAATATAGGATGAGTTCTCCGACAGTTTTCCGTCATTTTACTAATTTTTAATAAAAAAATTTATTTTATTTATTAATTTAATTTTAATTTATTTACCGACGGATAAGTAATTTATAATAAATTATTATTTATAAAAGACGTTGGTAAACCCTTACTAATTTCCAAGGTATTAGCGACGGAAATAAAATTGAAGTAAACTTAACCTCGCTTTTTTTGTTGGTAATCCGCCGCTATTCCCCTTCTGATCTGCCTATACACACACACACACACATACATACATATATCAAACTAACATCATTCAACTGTGAACACTGAAATAGCACATCAAAAAAGATAGATAAATTTGCAAGAAAAAACATCTATAATCACATTCAAAAAAGAACAACATCCATATTAACATGTAAAAAAGAACAACATCAAAAAACCTTTATCCGAAGGCGCTTCAACTAATTTTAGTACATTAAAACCTGACAGAATTTTGTTAATCAGTGTAGCTTAGACAATAACTTACTAAACATGTCAAAATCTACCAAGCTGCCTTCTTCACTACTTTTGATTATTGTTGTACGAGCCTTCTTTGCAACTATTGCCGCATCTGGTTCGGCACCAAGTGCACCACTCAAATTATTTTGAAACTCCCAAATATTCAAAAGATTCATTACAGATAGTGACTAGCTCGGACTATTTAGCAACATTAAACCGACCAGCCACATCAAACGAAAGTAGTATCCAAGGAGCACAGCATCCCTACCATCCAAACAACCTGCATTAAAAAAATATCAAGCAAGCACATGCATGTTGAGAAAAACGTTCAAGGCCACTTCTCACACTGCATCTACCTGTACATGGAGTAAGGAGATTAATTAATGGTCAGCGATAATCATTGATTGTCATGACAGCACTGCAAATAGTCATTGACTCCATCAATGATCAATCCATGTCGCCAATAAGGTGACTAGCATAACTTTATTATCAATGAAAATATGGTTGCAAGGATTAAATATTGACAATTGTTTAAAAACAGATAATGCATTCAACAACAAACTATATTTAAAAAAGGAAAAAAAAGTTGAAAGACTCCTGCATGAACTCTTTGGTTTCTATTTTCTTAAGATTAGTTATATTCAAAAGCCACAGCAAAAAATTGCATATATTATGCTAATTTGCACCAAAGACATACGCATTTGATGGTAAATTTCTCACAAATAAGAGAAAATTAACCAAAATAAATAAGGAAGCAATAAAATTGTGTTGTAGTGCAATAAGACAAACAAAATTAAGAAAATAAAACAATAAATCATAAAAGCAAGTAAAGGATGGCTCAGGCACAGATTTATAATGGTTCCATTATCACGAGATAGTGTTAATCCATATTGACGGAAGGAGATTTTATTATTTTTAAGACGATCTTTGGATGTGTATTCTAGTAGGTCTAGTTGGTTGAAACTGCAATTGCATAACCAAAAAAATAGTATAATACCAAAAACAGATTTGAACCCATTTATAGTTCTGCAATGTTCAACTTGTGTATAAAATAAGATAACTGAACACGGAATAGGAAAGAATACCAAGTATGAGCTGAAGGCAGATGGTCCGATGTGCCATAAGCCTTATCTTCTTTCCTAAAACCTTGATACCAGTGACAGACTGAAGGAAACGCGCCTTCTCTTCTTTGCTAAAACCTTGAATAACTTCTAGAACCATTGTATGAAAGGAGATGCATTGCTGTAACCCGAGTACTTAGTATTTGCTCTCAAATCATCCACTATGTTGACATTTGCATATTGCATGAATCATATATTCTAAGAAATAAAATAATAATTTTCTTCATGGTTGAGAATCTCAGAAGTAGGATAAATCTTTTGCTACTTACAGTCAATATCTGGAAGACCGCTGATCAATAATTCCAACTCTTTCTTGTTAAAGATAGATATGAGATCCTAGGAATTTAACTCATTACATCCTTATTCCGTCTGCATGAATCAGTTTGTTATGAAGTATAAAAATGAATTGCCTGAGATGCTGCAAGCATACAATGAAGGTCTTGATCCAGAAAATTGTCAAGGAGAATTCATATTTTCTTTTATTCCAAAACCAGCTCAGTGCAACCAAAATGTGATTACGATTAAGTATCGCCTAATGTAATATCATCAGCTCAGTGCAACCAAAATGTGGCACTACAAAAATGCGTACAGGTTCATAAATTAAGAATATGCACGTTAACATGCTAAAAAAGTAAACGAGTTTGAACTGCACACATCTTCGTGAGCATAGATCCCCTCAATCATGTGGGGCTGTCAATAAGGAAAAGCAGAAAGGATGACCATCAAGATTAAATCAAGTCACATTGAAAGCTGAATATTATAACCCAGTCAACTGAGCTTGACACTTCAGCTGGAAATGATAAGATTAGCAATGTATTAAAAAACAAGAACTCAACAAAAATTCAAAAGCCAAACGATTAGTAACTAAAGATGGCATTCAGTGCTTCTTCCGTAAAGAATCAGTGCCATTATCCAAATTTGTAGCTCATGCTACTGGCAGTCTTGAGATGTATAATGAAAACATTTTCTTAAATGGTGGAGGAAAAACATTTTTATCATGTATGAAAGAAATTAGAGAGAAGAAAAATTCAAAGAAAATTTGGGTTAAGAAGGTTGGACTTGGTGATCCATATCCTAGCGCTGACGCTTATGCAGTATGTTCTGAAGGTCACTTAATATGCTGTGACAGTTGTACATCTACATTTCTATCCTGCCCTAAAATATATATATATATTGTTAACCAGTATCAACAAAATTGCAACCATAAGAATCCTACTCCAAAGCATGGAGCAAACAGAATGCTAACGTAATTACAGTTATCCAGAAAATTGTCAAGGAAAATCCTTATGAGGGTTTTCAGTGTTTATTATATTGATCTTATCCAAAACACAAGAGGCCAACTGCAGAGTGAGACCGCATGAGCTCACAAGGTAGGAAATGGTAAAAGATGAATCCTTTTTTTGTGTTTTTTCTGAAACTAATGAAAATTTGATTAGGTAATGGTGATAAAATGTAGGAATCGTTGGTTTTGATAATGGATCATCGGAAAAGCGTTTAAGCAGAAATCGAAACATGGCGATATCCAAATAAAATAAAATAAAGAACTAACCAAAATTGTGACTTGAGATCGCGGCTTCTATCTTCAAACCAAATCTGCAGCTCATAATTTACTTTTGCAAATCCTATCTTCGAATAAGATCTGAAAACATGACTTGAATCTCAGGCGTCACTGGATCCAGATTTTTTAAGGGAGAAGGATATACGCGTTCATCTTTTCATGATTTCCAGATCCTTTGCCCATAAGAGGTAAGTTGAAGATTTATTAAGGGAGAACGACACTTTAGATTGTGCGAAAAGAAATTAAAAAAATGGAGAAGAATCGAGGTTGAAGATGAAAAGGGCAAAGCGAACTACAGAAGAACGCAAGATAGGGCGATCCGAAATAGAAGCATTGGAGGTGTTCTATTCGTTGGATTTATCCAGTTTGGACAGTGATGAATGGGACTGTTTCCCATAACGCGGATCTGTGTTTCCCTTACGCGGATCTAGTTTGAACAGTGACGAATGGGAGGTGTTCTGTTCTGTTCGATTTTTTTTAATGGTCATTGTAAATTAACACTTATTGAAAATTTATTATTAAATACCAAATACCAGTATCACTTTATAACTATTAATTAATTATTTACTGTTAATTGTTAGATATTACTCTTAATTATTAAATAATTATTAATGATTAGTTATTGATAATTTGTTTACAAACTTTATGTTTTATTTCAAATTTATTCAAGATGATTTCAATTTTTTAGATTTTTCGAAATATAAAATATGATTATCAACTATAATTATAAAATATAAGTATCATTTATAATTATCAACTGTAATTATTAAATACAATTATTTAAAATTAATTATTGAATGTTATATACCATTTCATAAGTATTAAATTTTAGTATTAATTATTAAATAATTATTATATTAAATTGATATTTTCATTATTTAGGATAATAAATATAAAAGAACAATTTAAAATTTTAAGATTTAGCGTAAAATATACTGGCACACTGACTGAAATTTGTGATGAAAGCAAAGAACTTAATTTGGAATTTAGTAATTACATCGATTATGAGCAAAGATTATTTTGCTAATTCTAAATAAGCAATTATTATAAGTTATTTAATATAGAACGTAAATTATTATTTATTACTACTTATAAATCATTAATAGAACAAATTAATTATTGAAAATTTTAATACTTATTAAAAAAATAACACTAAAGTATATCTTAGAAAAATAATATTAACATCTCTTGCAAATCTGTTGGAATTTTGCTGTAAAATAGCTTCTATTAATATTCGTCGGTAATCTGCTTGTATTTGCAGCGGAAAATAGCGACAGAAATTTTCTGTCGGTAATTTGACGCAATTTGCGACGGATTAGTAGGGGATGACAGAATAAGACGGTAATAAATAAAAGAAAAAAAGTTTAAAAATACAAAAAACAATCCCTTGCAAATCACACGGAAATCTGTCGCAAATTAGCGACGGAAAATTCCGCTTTTAAAAATTCGACGCTATTTAAGTGTTTTCTTGTAGTGAATTACAAATTAGCTAAGTATTATAAAAATTAACTAATTACTATAAAAAATTAACTAGGTTTACTAATTGTATAAAAATTAAGAAGTTTAGTTTATAAATGTTAACTAAGTATATAAAAATGTAAAATATTACAAGTATTTTATAATAATAATAATAGCAATAATAAAAAATTAACTAAGTATTATAAAAATTAACTAAGTATTACAAAAATTAACTAAGTTTGCTATTTTTATAAAAATTTAGAAGCTTAGTTAATAAAAGTTAAATAAGTGTAAAAAATATAAAATATTACCAAGTATTCTATAATAATAATACCAATAATTAAAAATTCGCTAAATATTATAAAATTAACTAACTATTATAAAAAATTAGCTAAGTTTACCAATTGTATAAAAATTAAGAAGTTTAGTTTATAAAAGTTAACTAAGTATATAAAAATATATATATATATATTACCAGGTATTTTATAATAATAATAGAAATAATCAAAAATTAATTAAGTTTTATAAAAATTAACTAAGTTTTCTAATTTTATAAAAATTAAGAAGTTTAGTTTATAAAAGTTAACTAAGTATGTAAAAATATAAAATATTACCAAGTATTTTATTATAATAATAATAATAATTAAAAATTAACTAAGTATTCTTCGACTTGCTCTTTCTTGTATTCTATTTACTTGTTGTCGAGCATTGTTTCCTTGTTAATGTGTAAGCATGACCAAATGCTAACATGAACACATGCGCATAGGTATTGAAGATGGGCATCGTTGTGCATTCGGCTATAATCGGAACACCATTAGGCGCTTCTGAAGATCCCTCAACAATAAGACTGTTTGTGGCAGTTGATTATAGAGAAAGCAGTAACCTTTAGTCGTTCATCTTGTTGGTATTCGGCACAAACTTATTTTATGGATATTTTGTTTTATTTATGGATATAGTGACTTTGTTTGATGAATATTATGTATACTTAGTTTATGGTGTTATTTTTGTTTATGGAAATTATGTAAACTTGGTTTATTGATGATGTGATCTTTGTGTATGAATATCGTGTTATATAATTAGTTGGTTGATATATAATTTACATGTTGCTGATATGCATGTGCGTGAATATTTTGATACTACAATATGTAAATGATGTGATAGATGTAAAAAATGTTGTGATATGTGGCAAAACGTTATGATAGTAAAAAACATATCAACTTCCAGAAATGTTGTGATATATGGAAAAACGCTGTAGAAAAAGGGAAGATAACAAAAAATTTTGAAACAATATAAAATGATGTATAAACGTAAGAAAAACAACATTTGAAACGCTGTAGTATGTCAATTTTCTATAGCGTTTTGGTCTGTATTGTGATATTTACATGACATATAACAACTTATTGGTAGACAACGTTCATCAAAACCCTGTTGAAGGCTATAACAACATTTATTCAACGCTGTCAGTGAGCATATTTGTTGTAGTGAAATCTCACACAGCGGAAGGAGAAACATATAATATTCAAATAAGATGTACCAATTTATTTAAAATCACAAAATTCCAACACAACAGTTAAGATTACGTTTGCTTCATGGGTACTTCAATAAATTCATTCTCAAACGTTTCCATAAGAAGTACATCAATAACAACTAATAATAGCATAACGACTTCGTCTTCAACTCCCATCATTATTTCGTCCACGGATTCTACCTCATCTACTGACCTATTGGATATGTTAAGGAGAGGGGTCAGAACATAAAGTTCCGTGTGACAGAAATATAGTATTCACTTAAAGTCCATACCCTACTTTTTAGCAGGTTACATATGGCAAGGTATGTCTATGCAACACACAACATTCACACAAACACCAAGTGTCTAACCAATATGGTGGATATTCAAACCAATCGCTCATTAGTGTTTTTTAGGGTAAAGACCCAACGAGGCGGGCATTCTCGGTCACTTATGTCTTTATTAAAGGTGGATTCTTATGATCGCTTATAACCCTGAGGTGGACCCTAGCCGTAAAAGACCCCGTCCTAATATGTCAACGTTCTTAAGTCTATACTCTTAATTGTAATATGAGAAAAGTACTGCGAATGTTACTACTTAACTGAGATTAAGATAGAACACCTCAGTCACTTAGGACTTTCCTTAGATAGTTGGTGAGCATGCAATGGCTACATATCTTTAATATACCAATCATGTGCCTAGTTAAGCCCCTATAAGCTTATAGAGGAAGTGGGCATTCCCCGTGAACTACCCTACTCTGTTACCGCATATGTCTAACCACTTTTAGAGTAGGAGGACTTATATACTTACTTCAAATCTAATAAGGGCGGGTCTCATGACTTTGGTTCCTCTCCAACGAATAAACCTTCGGAGGGGATCCTAGTCCTAACCACTTAAGAACGAAATTAGATAAGAAGAGAGTCAGCCACTTAAGACGCTCTTAAGGTGTATTAAACCTGCCTATTTTCACACACAATGTACTAACATACACACACACACACACACTAGACCTCTCACATTAAACCATATACTTGTAGATGTTGGATATGTGGGGCGGTTCTGGGCAGGCTTATACTACAAGTAGGTTTAACCTTGTTTCATAGTGTACTAAGTTTTAATGGCCCATGGCACCTAGACCTATCACATTATTTGGTCCTACTTGAGGTTGCTGGATTTGCCAATTGGTTCAGGGAAGGCAACCACAACTAACCTCGTGTCTGTATGTCACTATTAATATATGGAAAGCCATTCTATACACACACACAAGCAATCAATATATACGGGGGCATTTCAAAATTGAATTCTATACTAATCTCATTTATTACATTAATATTACATTAATTATCTTGATTACGCTATATAAATATAATAATTATACCGCATAAATATGCTAATGTTCGTATGAACAAGAGAACGTTCTAATGGGACCAAAATTGTCGACTTGTCCTAAATTAAGGTACACAAGTTAATTTCCATATCTTGACCGCTACATTTTAGGCATGATGGCATAATAGCATAATACCAGATAACAGTGAATGGAAAATATAACATTTTGCTTCCTAGGCTTATTGGAACGATTTTAATAATGGATCAATAATAGAGTATAATATACACATACACATATATTCATAAATATATACATGTATATTTATAAGCTCCGCTTTATATAAATTCACCCCCTTTTTGGTGAATTCCACATAAAAACGTTTATATTTGATAGATTTCAAGTATGAATACATTTGGATTCAAAATAGAACCTAAACCTAAGCAAGTCATGAATTAAACCAAATTTAAACCCTTTTAGGTTACAATCATTTGTTTAAATAAGGGTGAATTACATAAAGTAGAAACACAACACTCCTTTTATTCTCATTTCAATATTAAGATCAAGATCTACAAACCCAATAAATTGACAATTCTTACGCAAGCAAGCGTAGAATTGAGAATTTGGGGTTTTTTGTATTGATGTTATCATTTGCCAAATCCTCTTAGGTATAACTACCAATATGTTAATCTATTAAAAAATAGAATATGCCTAAGAAACACAATATTCCACACACAGATCTAGAAGGAAGAACAATAGAATTCTTATTGTAGATTCAGATCTGTATTCAGTCTTCATGATAAACATGCTCCAATTCTTCTAATATATATATATATATATATATATATATATGAATCATCTTTAGATTCTTATGCATATATAAAAATAAATTCCATAATTTATACTAAATTCTATATGAATTTAGATTAGAGAAAAGATAAGAATTGAGGTTAGAGGAATAGAAGAAAAATTCCTAACCTTTCTGGAATTCAGCAATGGAAGAAGGATAATATGAAGGTAGAGATAAGAGAGTGGCTAAGATTTAGTTGTGTGGTTTGAGGGCCTATATATAGTTGTTTGTGTAAGCGTGAGACGTTAGATTATTTAGATATAATCCTTGCCATATATTTATATATTTCCCTAAAATAAACCTAACCAAACATAGATTCATTGGGCATTCCAGCCTCCAGGCGGTCAAACAGCGGTCGACACCCCTTCTACAGAGCGGTTGACCTCCTGGTCGCTACAATGCCTAATGAACGTATATGGCACTGAGGTGTTTAATTAAATAATATGTTACTTTATTTGCTTAATCTCTTTCCTTACTTACAATATTCTCTGCCCCCTCCCTCTGACCCTCTGTTCGAAATTCAAACTCATCCATAGTTCATTTTAATATATTTTGGATTTATATATATATATATATGTTACTCTTCTGATTACACACACACACACACACACACACACACACACACACATATATATATATATATATATATATATATGTTTGCGTTTTACTATCCAATTTCAATTGCTTATAACTTCCTCATACTTTCACCGTTTTCAACATATTATGTATGAAAATGATTCAGAATTTCGCCATGAATCCAAATAAAAGATTTTTGTAGCCAAATTCTTATAGCTGTAAAATCTCATTTTCCAGCCCTATTATTAAATTGTTTATTTACTGTTAATATTTATGTCTTTTGCGAGGTGTTACACTAAATCTAATGAAGAAATTGACAATCGAACATCCTAGGGTTGAAAGTTATAGATTTTCCTTATAGTTAATCTAGAATTATTACAATTAAGTATAAGAATTGGATTTAGTAGGTTAATGATGCGAGGTTAGTTGCCTTATTCGATAGAAGTCTGCACTTTCCAACAATCGGATATACGTACAACTGATGTGAAATATCATTAACCAAAGGACTTCATGACGATAGTGAATTGTATTATCTCCTGAAACAAGGTTTATCTTACGTATGAGGTATTAATTAAGTGGTGATAGGGCCCGCCTCCCATCCCAAAAGAGAAAACCGTTGAAAGGAAATAATTAGTAAATGTAAGCCTGCTTCAGGATAGAGATATTGATTAGTTAGATCTACCCTTAAAAGGGTATTAAGTGATCGCGTAGCTCACTTCCCCATAAATAAGAAGTATTAAATGGCTATTGGGTACGAATCTGGTAATCTCTGCATTAGTCCGCTTCCTCTAGGTAGTAAGTGACTGGGGTGAGTTTCGCTTTGGGGCTAGGTATTAAATGACCACTACAGATGTACGATAAATCTGCCTATCATGCGGGAAGTAGTAAGTAACTAGGGGATTTTCACATAAGGTTATCTAGATAGTAACACACGGTTCGACCGGGGGAAGGTCATAAATGACGAGATGTTGTCTACCTATCCTGCATGAAATAAGTTACTGCTTACTATCTCTCGCCTTATGCGAGGCATGGTTATACACGTGAAAGATGAAAGCCTTAAATTAGTAGGACTTATAACTAGTGTCCTCTAATTCATATTAATGTAGAGTAAACCACAAGGTAAGGTATTAAGTGACCGATGGGTCCGTCTTGGGTCTTAAGTGGTCAAAAGGATCAATCCTTATATATCATTGATAGTGAGGTCTTAAGTGTCTATACAGAAATAATTAACCTCCATATGGAATAGTGAGTAGGTCGAGGCCCACCTCTTACTTTTTCGTAATTGGGTGAGTGGTCGTTTAAAGGCTTTATGTTTATGCATAAATATTCTATCCCAGTATTGCAATTTCGTTGTATTTGGGATACTACCTCGGGTAAGGTATTTTGTCGTTATGCGTAAATCTTTACAAGGTTATGCTAGAATTACAAGTCTTGTTAGACATATGTTTTGGCTCTTACCAGACGGGATACATTTGTGTATTATATACAGTGTTATACATTTCTACTCACTAGGACTTGTTTTCTGACCCCCTCCTCATAGCAACTCTTTGGTTTAGCTCGTGGAAGATAGGCCTTAAGTGGTGTTCAGATTGGTTTTCTGTTCTCGTTTTCTAATGCTCAGTATCGATGTGACGATATGCTTTAAGATAGCCATCTTAATTAATGTTAGTTATCTTGTTTAGGATTTCATTGTGAGTTAGTTTTATTATACTATGATTATGCTCATTTTCATTAACTGCAATTAACAAATTTATACTCTTCGTGCTTGGACGAGTCTGAGTTTCAATTTTTGTTGAAATTCGGGTTCGGAAAGGTATGGGGTGTTACTTCTATTGTTTAATGGATTATACCATTTTAAGCGCAAAATTCCTCAAACGGATATTCATATTTACTACTCTATCACTTCTCATGATTTTTATCTTTTTGTTTAGTTGATTTTCAACTTCTGTCTTGTATTGTTTAAACATTTAAAATGCTTCATCTTTGCTTCTTAGAAGGTACACATAATAGTACCTAGTTTAGTCATTGATAAAGGTAATAATATACCTTTTTCCGCTTTAGTTTGACATATCTTAAATAATATACATCTGTTTGTATTAGATCTAAAGGCTTGGTAATCCTTTCAACATGATAAAAAGAAGTTATAATCAATTTTGATTCAGCACATGTTTTACATTTGTAACCGGGATCTATTGCAAACTTAGATATAAATTCTAAGTTAATCAATTTTTGCAATGTGTCAAAGTTAATATGGCTAATCTAGCATGCCATATGCTAAACGACTCAGCGATATAATCGGAAGGTTCCGCTTTATTCATTTCTTTTAGTACAATATTCATTAGATTCATTTTGAATAGACCTTCGCCCATGTAGCCCTTTCCTACATATACCCCAATATAAGAAAAAACAAGATAATTAGAAAAAAGACTAATCTAAAGTCATCCTTGCTCAGCAGCGATCCTAAAACCAAGTTCTTTCAAATGTCTGAAACGTGCAAGACATCATTTAATGTGTGTTCCTTTTAAGTGGTCATTTTCAGAACGATCTTCCATTTTCCTTCAACCTTCAATGTAGATGAATTTTCAACATATAGTTTCTCCTTTTGAGTCACAGGTTCGTATGAAGAAAACACCCATTTGCTGTCACAAATATATTTTGCGGCACCAATGTCCACAAACCATTCTTTGGCATTGCCAACTGGATTGCGTCTTGAGATTATCGCAGATAGATTCATTTCAGATACAGTGTCGAACAGTTAACCCAGTGACATTCGTCTGATCGTTCTTTTTCTTCTGATTTTAAGGACCTCCAGAATCAATTTCTTTGTGTCCTTTCTTTTCATAGCTATGGAAAAATCCTTGAAACTTTTTTTTTATCTTCTTTGCATTAGGATTATGTTGGCGTTTTCTTTTGTTTTTCATTTCAGGCTCAACCACATTCACCTTTATCTGCATTGAACTGATTGCCTTTTTCTTTGAATTTATGTTGTCTTCTTCGATCCTAATATGAACAATCAGATCTTTTATGCTCGTTTCCATGAGCTTATGCTTAAAATAGTTCTTGAAATTCTTCCATGATGGAGGCAACTTTTTGATAGCAGCAGCTACTTGGAATGATCCACTCAACTCCATCTTTTCGTCATGAACGATCACTAGAAGTTCATGAGTCTGACTGACGACTATTTTGGAATTTACCATTTTGAAGTCCAAAAACTTTCCGATGAAGAAATTTTTCTTCGCGGTGTCTTCAGTATGTATGTATTTCTTTTCTAAAGATAGCCGGAGAATTTTTGCGGTCTGAACGGTACAATATACATTGTATAGTTTTTTTTCTAGACCGTTAAGACTGTAGTTCTTACAGATGAAGTCTAAACTCTTCCAAACAGCGAGAGCCTCAATTTTACTGGCATCAAGCTTGAGTTAATCAACATTCGGGGGATCCTTTGAAAGGTATCTAGCCAACACTAATGTGGTTTAGCGGAAGAGCATTTTTTGTAGCCAACGTTTGAAGTTCTGGCCGTTCAACTTCCCTGGTCGCTCGACATGTGTGAATGTGACAGGTCGCGGAACCACTGGGTCATTCTGAGTCATGGTGACAGTTGTCTTGATTTCTAACATGTTGATTTCCTAGGTCATCGTCTGAAAGCAACAATTTAATTAGTACATATAACAACAAACAATATCATTTCAAGATTGTTAATCGTAATTGCAAGGAAGCGATATGAAACTGATATAGATATAGTGTGTTAGAAAAGCGCCACTAAATTTTTTTATACAATTGCTAATAGTAATGATACAGAAAGTGTTACTAAACTGTTGCAGTTCTATTGTTAATTATAGCAACTCCAAATCGTCGTAAAATTTTATGAGTAATACTTTGTAATTTACAAAAACTATAGAAAGATTTACCGATTGTTTGTCCGAGTCCAGTGAATAATGTTTCCTTAAAACGGTACTGCTTCCTCTACGACGCTACAGGATGTCGAGCAATCAATCCCTAAGATGAAACATACCTTCTCTGTGACATTGCGCAACAATCTCAAAGCAACGACGAACTCGAGACAAGTTTTTATTAGAACAGAATGTTGTAGGAAGAAGAAAGAGTATACAAAATTGAAAGAATGATTTCGTTTTTCTATCTGCCCATATATAGGCGCGCGGAGGTGTCTCTTTGGTAACAAGTGTGACTGTTCGAACGGTTGTGACTCTTTACCAATTGAAGCGACCGTTTCTTTTAGACATGTGTCAGTCAAAAACAAACTATCTAATTCGAACAAGCAAGCCAACTGCCAAGTGCTAAATTTCACTAATACGTTTCAAACGTTTGTTCGTCCACACCGCGGATGTGAGTGCGGGAACAAGCACAGGCACGGGAACGTGCGTGCAGGATGCTGCTAAGATGATCATGCTCTAATTTCATTCTTTATCTCTATCTCATAGTAATTATAATAGGGAGCACATTTTACTATATAAACAAAATATGCTTATTATACTTCAAAATATGAGATATTTAAGCACATTTTTTCTTAGGGAGAGTGAGCTTATATTTGTCACTTGATTGGTGGAAATAGGTTGACATTTATTGTATCATGTAGAGCTAATGATTGATGCCGCATTTCCACCAATTAGGTGGTAAATATAAGCCCACTCTTCCTAAAAGAGAGTGTGCTTAGCATTTCTCATAGAATTATCTTTTGAAGCCGACAGTAGACTCACCTGCAAGATACAACAGTCCTTTTTTATTTGATCGATGGACGGAAAAACGATGTAAGGGTTGTGCTCAATTGCCATTTTAAGAGGGATATTTTAACAGGAATGACATTTAATGAAACAAGCATTTGCAGCTACGAACAGTGTATTTGAGCAGAGCATCTTATTTTTAACTTATAGTTAATTAATTACTTTGCTGTTGAGTAATATACATTTAATAATTACAAATAATAAGAATTTTATTTCTTGATTTTTCCATTAAACAATGACAATACGTTCTAAATGAATTTACAAGCAAGCAAAACAAACTAGAAAGTAAACAACATCAGTACATTTTAAATGCTTGGTCGGTTTGCATGTGTGCTTTTCAATATGCAACCTGCATACAAATAGCTAATTTGGCTGCCTTAATTTGTTCGGAGCATTTCTCATGTATTTTCCATATTTGTGCGCATGATCGTTCCACTACTCTTCTTAATCGTGGAGTGGATAGTTCTATGCACTCACATACAGTCTTGTCTTGTACATGTATCTGTTTGTTCTACACGGTTAAGATTGTCTTGTATGTTGGTAAGAAGAAATGATGTTTTGGATACAATAGTCTCACATCACCGGAATATATTAAAGGAATTGTGTATAAATATGAGTTGGTAGACACGTAACAACAGGGATTTCTTTTGTTATATGGGAGTTGTGTGCCAGTTCATATGCATGTCAGAAAGGAGGCTTTGTTCCGACCATCGTTACATAACATACTCGTCCCATGAAGGCTTCTAATTGTCTCATATTTTCTTCATCTATTGTATGGAACCAATCAGTATTATGATGGTCGATGAATTTCCCAACTACTTTCCTATAAATCCCACCCATTGAATTTACTCCGTTTGGTAGCAATCTAGGCATAAATCGATAAACAATTTCTCTCTTTCAGTTGACCATAGAGCTGGGGCTGTGAGGACTATGGTCAACTTTTTCATCGTTACATCGTTTTTGCTTGAGGACAATTTCTCATATTTTCTTCAACTTTTTCAGTTGACCATATGCTCTTTTTGTTTGAGGACCAATATGTCATGCATTATGTGGTTGGAGGACACATCCGGACGCAGCCATTATTTGGGTCCAAAGGAATTATTAAAATTTTTCGAAAATATATATTGTGAGAATTAAGGAAACAAACTGTGTGGGGATTCAGGGTTTCAATGACTGACTGCAATTAACCAATTATGAATATCAAAGGAAAGATACTCAAATTTGAATAAGCTATGACCATCAAACGATAACATCATTTTATTATTTACAGTTGCAAGCATGTTTCTGGAATACATTACTTATGTTATGGTGCATTACACAGCTCCACACCACCAGATTTATTTACCATAAATATTACATAGCATATATCATATATATATATATATATATATATATATATATATATATATATATATATATATATATATGATAATTAGTTAAAGAAAAGGAACTTGTTAGGCTTGCATCTATTGTCACATATCCTGCGTCTGAATTTGCAAACCGAAGTGCATCTCGACTTTCCAAAAAACCAAAACCTTCTGCCGCATGCATCAGTGCATGCTTTGTACAGAGACTTGCACACCTCGGGGCACTTCACATCTAGTTCCTCAGAGATGACTTCTGGACTCCAGTATTCACCTGAGTTCCCCTTACCATATGTGAAACTAGAAACAAGCAGCAGAAGAATCAGAGTAGCCTTGAGCGCTTCCATTAATTATTGCTGTGTATTGTATTATTGGTATTATGATTCTGTTATATCAGCATGAGGTTTCCTTTATAAGGGAGCTTTAGTAGTGCTAATCATAGCATGTTGCTTGACAGTTTTATGAAAGAAACCGGGTGCCTTCTGCATGTTTTAGAATAAGAACGCAATTGGCATGAGGATTGCTTTCCTTTCGTTTTTTAACGTTTCTATTTTATGGTGAAGCTTTCTGAAAATCTCTTCGAAATGTACATTTTTTTTCCTACTGAAGTGGGTATAAAACAAGGACATCAATTTATCATGTCTAATGTTATTTAGAAAATGGCAGATCTAAGAGCAGCAACAAACCAAATGTATTTTTAATGTATCCCGAATGGCATATAGATACTAAACAGTGTGGTTTAATTTTAATCTTCAATGATAAAGTAATTAGAATTTGCAATATGACGCAGCATTTTTTTTTAAAGAAAATATATATAATATAAAAAAAGGAAAATCTAGTTATTCTCCAACGGTTCACAAAAACGGTTTTCACATAATGCAAAAACCGTGCACACACACGAACAAAGGAAACGAAACAATATACATGTATAATAATAAACACGGACAACAGTCTAGCGCACGCAAAGCATCAGGTTCGACAGAGGAAGCCTCAGCAGAAGGACCCCCAAAGCGAAGAAAGGCGAAGAACAACCCCTAGCTCCACATGAAATGTGCATAGAGTTATAGCAACCGACAAGTCCTCTGAGAAACGCAACTGGCTAAGGCTAGGAAAACCAATTTGACGGCCCGGACCCGTTGAAAACTCCTGGTCCGCATGCTCCGTCAAATCCTAGGTGGCTAGCAAAGCCAGAGAAAAGCATCAAAACTCCTAATCCACCAAAAGCTCAAGCTGTGCCTGCTCTGGAACTCCCACCTAGGATGAAGAGACGAATGCACCATCCATCTCCAAGCAGGCCAAAACAAACAACCTATAAACCTGAAGCTGCACAACTAGCAAACAACATAAGATCGATTGGGGGGGGGGGGGAGGGGGGTAGTGTGTGAATGAGATAAAAGCAGCAGAACACATAAAACTTTTAAGTACTAAATCAACCAATACCAGCTCTGGGAGTGGCCGCTACCGTTGAAACATCAAAGGTAACAGCCAACCGCCTTGAGCGTGATCCGAAGACACCTCTGAAAGGCCTACCACGAAATGCTAGGAACACATCGTTCCTAACTTTCCGGATAATGGTAAGAGGATCCATAGTCACTTCGTCAAAAACTGCCTTATTCCACGAGCATCAGATGTACCGGCAGACCAGACAACGAATTAGACGAAAAAGGATCGATCAAAAAGATATACCTGAGACGCCAGAGCACCAGAATCTCAGTGAATCTTCAATCGAGGTGGCATTACCTCGACAACCCATCAAGTTCTCAAAGTAATTCCAGACAGTAATGACATAAGACCCAAAGAACAACAAATGAAAAGAGGATTCAGAGCATCCAGTGTTGCAGCATCTGCACCTGGACACGAAAGGGATGTCGATTCGCTGAAGGAACTCATCTATTGGTAGACCATAGTGCAAGGTTTTCTACATAAATAGAGAAACCTTCGAGGGAATTCAGACATTCCAAACGAAAGAGAAAAGATAGAGATGTGGACCAGAAGTCCGCACTGAATTCCACACCGCCATAAGCGAGAAGGGACTATCGTCCTAAATGACACCTCCCATATGTGCGTCCGTTAAGGTCTTCACGGATTGCATCTGTTTCCACGTCTCACTAGCGTAGGATGGGACACCGTGTAATTTGCACCAACCAGCCTACGGTACTTGGTGTGGAGTAACGTCGCCCAAAGGGAGTTGTTCGCTCCAAACCTCGCCCAAAGCTTGCAAGTAAAGACCGAACAAATGTCCTGAGGGTTACAAAGGCTTGGGCCTCCCTCACTTTTGAGACGACAAATGGTGCTCCAAGAAATTCAGTGATGGTGAGAAGCGTTGTCCTTGGACGCAACATATTTTTTGTTAGATATTGTAGAGCAAATTGTATACTTTAAGATATCGTAATTTACATCATTAAGTGGCAACTATCACGGGCTTTTTGGCATATAACCATATTCTAATATGTTAAGATGCCTGTTTTGAGGAAAATGAAATAAGTTGCTGAAACAAAAATCCGTGTGCACTAGGGTTGCTTGATGTATGCTAGATGTATTCACTGTTAGAGTGAGCTGATTTCTAATGTCTACAAAACAATGCTAGAATGAAGGGATGATTCCATGGGGTTGTACAGTAATACCTTTCTGCTGCTATCCTTTTCGATTTTTAACTTATTGTCTGTGGGATCATAAAGGCTGAGCAATTACCAGCATCTTTATAACGCCATGGTTATTGTTGATGCTCTCCTAACAATTATGTGATTTATTTATTACTATTTTGAAGTAGGCCTATGCATCACATAACTTTGTCTTTGTGATCCCGAAGGCTCTATGGACGTGTTGTTGAGAAGGTCTTTTTTTTTCTTAAATTTTTTGAAAATGTTGACATCATCAGGTCATTGTTAGCTACTGACGGCTAATGATGTTAGTTCTATTATTATAGACTTGTAGTCAACTTTTACTCATAGTCCTACTTACCACACTAACTTTAAAAATTAGACTATACAAAATAAAGGTATTTAGTTTTAAAAACACATTTCAAAATATATATAAATATATATATATATATATATATATATATATATAAATGAACTAGTAAGTTTAATAATTAGATTAAGAACAAATACTAAATTGTACTATGTCGACATGAAGTTCACTTTAATTTCTCAGCATTACTAAATTAATTAAAAAATAACTCTTAAAATTGAAAGAATAAAAATGTGCTTTCAAAATTATTTTAGTCTATTAATTGTTGTTATTATAACATAATAAAAATGATCAGATTGGAAAGCTAAATTAATATAGTTTTATAACTTAAAAATATAACTTTACATTGTATCTCTTAAATACAGAACTAAGTCATCTTAAAGCTAACTCGTTTACATAAGAAAAACGCTGTATGTAAAAAACGAAGGTATACGCATTTAGCTTTCTATATTGAATTTTTTATATATTATTTTCGTATTTACAAAAAAAAAATACATTTCCTAATAGTTTTTTTTATTGATTTTAATATTATAATCACATAAAAATAATTTTTATTATTTTTGAAATCTTAATGTGTGAGCTTAGTTTAAAATATTTGAACTCTTCCAATTAAAACACGAAAGTTGCCATTGATTTATATAGCAAAAGTTGCATTTTCTTAGTCCTAGTTTTTCTCTTAAATGTGTCATTGAAACAAATATCCACTAAAACATAAGTATTATTTTTAAAAATATTTAATTATGAGACATGTCACCTCGGCTTGTCTTGCTCTGTCAAAATGACATGATGTATATTGAAACTTACGATTAAATTCTGAAATATCATATCGAACATTATCTGGACTAGGAAAACACATTAGAAAAAATACATCAACAAATGTGTACCATTCATATGTAGGCATGCATTATCTCTTGTTTATTCCTAGATTAAAGAGATTCCAAAGCAAGACCCAATAACCAACGATAAAGTTTAAAATGATAGTATCCATGTTTGCATCAGAAACGACACAAACATCCATTGAAGATAAGAAAAACGAAGGGGAAAAAAATAAAAACAAGTAAACACAAATCTAACAAGATTTATAATGGCTCGACGTACACTAGTCTACATCTACTCTATAGATTTTTCACATTTCATTGTTGAAATTACAATCTTCTCATGGTTCGCCAATGTATGACATAGAATATTAGAAGAAAATAAAAAAAGTGATTAGACAGTCAAAAGATCCCAAAATGAATTCCCTCATGCTCTATGGAGTTTGAAAAGTACCAAACACGTCATTTCCCACATTCTTCATGTTCTTCTAGCAATTGCTAAAAAAGAAGACATTTCTACTTCAGCAGTTGGTATGAGATGGTTTCTTATAGGTCGGTACAGACCTATAAACCTTCATCAGAATTGATTTTGAACTTTTGAAGGTTGGTCGTCTCACCGTTAGCGTCCTGGTTCCAGACTTGTTTGCGTTTTTTCTAGCTTATTTATGAGCCTAAATTGTAGACATATGGAAGGATGAATTGGTTGACTTAAAGTGTTTGAGGAGACCAATGAGTAGAAGCATGCGAACATTACTATGGAGTTTGGAATAGACTATTGGAACGATAGCTTGTATGTAGCCAGAGTATAGTGCAAATTCTTCTAAGTGCTATGGGTTCTCAGAACCAAACCACAGACTTATTGTTATTTTCTTCTACATCATGAATTATGTCTTTGGCTTCTCATTCTGGGCTTGGCTAGGCAAAAGAATCATGGGCTGGCGATGATCCATGATGGTTAGATGATGACGAATGATGGATCGTCGTTGACCCATCACTTAGTGATTTTTTACTTTGGAATTTTTGAGATGATTGTGACACACCCCCACGTCCGTTAATGTCACTCATTAAGAGAATGCATTAAGTTTCATGATGCGTTATAGGTAAACAGAAATATTATAAGATAGATATAAAATAGCAGCGGAATTAAAAACTTTAATTATCATAAAGCATCGTGGTTCAAAACATCATATGTCTGAAAATACATAAACTAGTACATCATCAAAACTTCTGTCTTGCACTTAAAACATCATAGTACAAAAATAAAAGAAACATAATTCCCCAAATAAAAACATATCCATAGTAGATAAGAGCTCGAGCAATACATCTAAGCAGCTCCAAGCAAGATGAAAGCAGAATCCTAGTCAAGCCTGAGTATTCCCACCCTGAGAACCTGAGGGGGAAACAGAAGAAAGGAGAGGAAACAAAAAGGGTCAGACATAATGTCTGGCGAGTCCGGTTACTTTTAGCAAATAAATAAGTAAAAGTATCATGGCAGGCATATAAAGGGGATAAGAAAGATAACATCATAAAAGGTAGGTATGACAAGGTAAACATGATAGAGTGTATACGCTTCTCTAATGATTACTCTGCACCGATACTGGTGTAACCAGAATGGGATAATCCCAACAACTATAAGATGATAGACTTAGGCGTACTTCCAGTGAGAGGTTTTCACCCAATACAATCAACAAGCAGCCCAACGTTCCAGAGTTACCCCTATGGATAATAACGGGCTCCTAAACATACCGGAGTCTAAGTGTACCCTAATTACTACCCTAACCGATCGGCTTCCTACTCCGTAGATGCCCTATGTTGGCCCTACAGTAGGGTGTATCACTCCCTAAAGTGGCAACCCTTCATTTCCCGGATGTGCACAACCACATCGTCTTATTTTCCCGAGTAGGCGGAGTCATGCACGCACATGACCCCGATGGAACACGCCGTCAGACACCGTCCCCACTTTTGGATCTCTTATATTCAGCCCAGCAAGCGTGCCCCGACTCTGATCTAGTTCAGAGTACTCGTTCGATACCTATATATGGGTTATTGACTGAAACAGATCCCTCACACAAGATGATGCAAGCTCTCCCCTTTATCTTCCATCCCCACTACTAGGTTTTCCTCAGATTATGCCTACCTACTGGTGTCATAAAATTGCATAATCCCAACAGGTTAAATTTGTGGGCCTATATATAAATATTGTAAACACCCCACCTCTGTTAAGGTCACTCACAAGGGGAATGCATTAACTTTGGTGGAGTATTATAGGTAAAAGGTACAGGTAATTTACAAGACAGACATATAAACAGCAAAAAAACTAAATTTTATTTTATAAGCACGTGGTCTAGTCAAAACATTACAACAACTACCTTAAAAACCAACTTCCAAACCATTACAATAAAGCGTCTGTCTTGACTAAAACATAAAGAAACATAAACAATAATAAAGCAGCATAAATTCCTAATTAAGTGTGTAACCACAGCCATAGCCCAAGAGAAGAGAATCCAAGCAATACGTCTACTCTCTTCAAGCTGGAAAAGGTCTGAACTAAGTTGAAGTATTCCCTCCTTGCGGACCTGGGGAGGGGGGGAACAGAAGGCAAGAAGACGAAAGAAAATGGTTCATACATAAGCCTGGAAAGTCCAGTGAATATTTAGCATGTAAACAGGTAAAAGGATCATGACATGAATAAACTGAACCTAGGACAATACCCTAGAAATAAGGTAGCAATAAATAAGGCAAGATAAACTGAATATACTATCGCACTCATTTCTATTTCTCTGCACCTACTAACAAGCGTTTTCAACTAGCACCATGTGTTCATGATAAAATGATCCCCTTTATCGATCGACTTCTACTCGCATGCATTTATGACTTGTGTCATTCGGCCCCGCTTGATTGTAGATACCTGTGTTGGTCCCACCATTTGGTGTGTCGATTCCTATGGTGGCAACCCGACACAAATTCAAGATGCACAGTGTATACTACTGATGCTCAGTACCTGATTTGTCCATGCCGGAGTACGTGCATGCCCATTGAAACACCCCACCTCCGTTTAGGGTCACTCTCAAAGGGAATGCCCTAATTTTGGTGGAGGTTTATAAGTACAAATCACAGATATACAAGACAGATATAAGAACACATATTTGTAAACAGCGGAAGAACAACAAAATTTATTTCATAAAGTCAAATACGTGTTACAACAACATCCTTTCCAAAAACATAACATAACACTTTCATAATCTGTCTTGAGTACATTATTTAAAGAAGCATAAATAAAACATAGATAAACTGCAAAAGCCCCATAGTGGATTGTCCAAAGCCATAGTTCAAAACAGGAAAGTCCAAGCAATACATTTCTCTTCTTCAAGATGGATGTTGAGGTTGGTCAAGCTGCTGTGTTCCCTCCCTGAGGACCTGGGGGGGGGGGGGAACGGAAGAAAGAAGACGAAAGAAAAGCAGAGTCAGACATAAAGCCCGAGTAAGTCTAGTACTATTTTGTCTATGAATAAAGAGCTGGGTATGATAAGTATAAACAAGAAGTGGGCATGCACAATAAACTTGGTTAAGTTGTCTAGGGTCGAATATACTATCGTACCCCATGTTAATCTCTGAACCCATATAAACTAGTTTCCAACTGGCACCCCAAAATCAGGGTGATGTGATCCATTTCATGATGATCGGCTCCTACTCACATAGTTACATGTGTCTTACGGCCCCCGATGTCTGTAGTTACCTATGCTGGTCCCACCATGGGGTGTATCAAGTCCCATAGTGGCAACCCGACACAACCTTAGAGTGCACAGGTATGCTATTGGTGTCCAGTGCCTTATTTTTCTGTGCCGGAGTGTGTGCACGCCCGCCCTCCGTTAGAACCTACACTGCTACACCACCGCCGTCGCTTTGACCTCTTACAATCAGCCCAGTAATCGTGCCCCACCCTGCCTAGTTTCAGGGTATCCTGATACACCTTTTAGGGTTACTGCTGAAAAGGGTCCCCCGTTACTAGGTTTTCTATCTCTAGCCAACATGCTAAGTTGGTTAAGTGTTCCTAACCTAACCCCCACCAGTCCGTTTAGTTTAGCATGTTCCATTTTGATTAAGTCTTTAGTTCACTTAATCCTAACAATCCTGACTCAGCCTTAATTGTCTTATTAAGGCCCTGACCTCTCACATTAGACAGGTATTGTTGTGGCTGCCTGTTGCCGGTTGGTTCCGGGCAGTCTTACGCCACAACTCAGTCTAACCTCGGGTCCTTGCTGGGCTCCATGTTTAACCTCCCACATTGGATAGGTATTGTTGTGACTACTAGACAGCCGGGCGGTTCCGGGCAGGTTTACATCACAACTCAATCCAACCTCGGGTTAAACACATCGTATGTTCTACATTTACATATTTTGTCATTCCTCTTTATTTCTTATATGTAAATATTTGCGGCCCATTATTAAGTTAATGGTGTAAAGGTTACACCAATCATGGGCCCAACCCATACTTGAATTTGGGCCCTTCTATTTTATATTCTCATTCATTAGTGATTTTTAACCCAACGTTATTTTCCCCCGTTTTACACGTCCGTTTATTATATATATGTTGGGCTTAGCCTTTTAAAGCCCAACTTAGCCATGCGACAAGGGGAGGCTTAAAGCGTGATTACATACACAAAGAGGGGAAGGTGAGCGTATGAACTTGCAAAATGACGTTGGAAATACAAACTAGAAACGGGTGTACTTGCATAGTGGTAACATATACTTTGGTCATAAAGCATAGGTGACATGAATGAAGGCATGTAAACTTGCATAGGTTTAACTGCAACATGAACCTATATTCTTATTTAGGCATAATGTCAAACATAAGCATGGCATAAATATTTCTAGCATAAGCATGGCATAATGTCAAACATAAGCATGGCATAATATCAAACATAAGCATGGCATAAGTATAGTTAAATTTGTTCACATAACCATGGCATAAATATTTCTAACATGAAATCATGATTCTTACTTTAGTCATGTAAACTTACAAAAAGGGACTTTTTGAACCTAACCTAGCCGTGTACCACATATGTCATCATATAATTCTTGTAAACAAGATAGACCTAATCATGGTTTTCAATTATGCCAAATATCATTCATAGCCTAGCCATATTCATAAATTTGCAAATAGGTTTTCTAGTACAAAAGCATGGCTTAAAACATAATGCCAAATTCTCAACATAATTTCATATGGATAATAACCAAACTTGTTCCAATTACTTACAAAATGATTTATGCACAAAAATATACATCATGGTGGCATAGAAGCAAACCCCAAACTTGCATGAATTTAAATCAACTACATACATGTAGCTTCAACATGGATTACATAATTTGCGAAATATTCCAAACGTATACTTGCATAGAACTACCGCATGTAGTTCTTTATAATGAATAACATAATTCATAAATATCCAAACGTATATAATATTTCAAATTGATAAGAACGCACAAATATGAATTACTTTATTGCCACAATTCAAGCATACAAACCAACACAATTGTTTATTCATACCAAAGTAATACTCTACTTACAATGGTGTGATGAATTCTCTAATTTAGGGATTGAAGACGCAAATTCCTTTGTTGAATTGATTTGTTTAGGTTGCTTTAAGCTTTAGAATCTTCCTCCTAATCCTCTCTTTAGTTGGCGGCTACTCTTAGTCGTTCCTCAGCAACATGGCGGCTATGTTCTTAATTTTGAATGAATAGATTAGGGTTTAGTCTAGGGTTGTTTATATAGAGGTTAGGAACTGATTAGGACCATTGATGTTGCCTGGATTGATCGTAGTCATTCATTCGATAGAGAGACCAATTAAAACTTGCCACCTAGCCCTAGTGACAAAGCAGACCACAGAAAATCGGCCAAACACAGACCTGGCCAGCCAGGTTGGCTGGGCTCGACCAGGTCGACAGCCCTGTCGACAGGGCTGTCGACAGCCCTGTCGACATGGGTAGCCCAGGTCGACAGCCCAGTCGACCTGGGTGGCCTAGGCGGGTGTTTATCCGCCCTGGCCCATTGGGCCCGATTTTTAATTATTTTATTCTGTTTGAATTTTAAATTTAATTCTCAAACTTCCGAAGGCCATATCTTCTTCATACGGACTCCGTTTTTCGAAAACTCGGACTCTATTTCGCGTATTTTTCCGAGACGAACACAATGGCGTATCCCGTTTCCCTTAGTTCTTTGATTTCAGATTAATTATACTTTAATTTGTTAATGTCACAATTATAGAATTTGCGGGGTGTTACATTCTCCCCCACTTAAAAGGATTTCGTCCCCGAAATCTTCAAGTTAGGAGGAATGTATATCCTAACATCCAATCATCCATCTACTCATCCATCAAACACGAGCATCCATTGTCCTTAAAAGACTTCTAATGCTTCATGAGCATATGCGAAGTGTGTGTACATGTACTTATCTAATGCAAAATCAGGCGGTCTACTGATTCAGTTGACCTCCTTAATGCGAATTATGTAAGTGCCATGAATCCATTATGTATGCAAATTTTCCTATTCTTGATTCTACATGTGTGCACAATCATTCAATACAAATGCAACATCCACATGACAACACATTAATGTTCAACCATATACGAGTGCAAACATATATGCATATGCAATATGAAGTGACTGAGCCGATCTAAAATCTAGATTGTGTGTGTATATGCAACCACGAGCAACCACTAGCAATCACTTGCAACCACTTGCAACCATCATCCATAACATGTTTCAACTACATGTTTCCATCAAAAGGGCTTCTACCTAAAAGATACGGTCGAGGAAATATACCTAAAGAGATAGATAAAAGCGCAACTTAAGGAAAAAGAAAGATCAAGGATGTACCCTCGAACAGAAAAGGGTAGGCAGTGCGTATTCTAGCTTCAGTTTCCCAAGTCGCGTCTCCCTCGGCGTCGCTCCACTGAACTTTGACGAGCTTGACTTCGCGGTTGCGTAGCTTCTTTACTTCCGTTCCTAAGATGCGGGTTGGAACTTTTCTTATGGTTGCTTCGCGTTCCACTTCGGCCTCTTCGAGGATATTTGGCTCTACCACTTCAGCTGACTCATGTAGACAGTTTCGGAGATGTGAAACGTGAAAAACGTTGTGGACTCCAGCCAACTTCTCGGGTAGCTCTAATCTATAGGCCATTTTCCCAATTTTCTCGATAATAGGGAATGGCCCTACGAACCTTGGTGCAAGTTTTCCTGTGGTTCCAAAACGAACAACGTTCCTTAGCGGAGATACCTTAAGAAAAACTCTGTCTCCAACTTCAAATTCAAGGTCAGTCCTCCTTTTGTCGGCATAGGATTTTTGTTTGTCTTGGGCCGTCTTCATCCTTCTTCGTATTAAGTCCACTTTCTCTGAAGTCTCTCGGATCATGTCTGGTCCAAGTATGAGCTTATCCGTGGACTCCCACCAACAAGTGGGCGATCGGCACGGTCTTCCATATAAAGCTTCGAAGGGCGCCATTCCGATGGTTGCTTGATAGCCGTTGTTGTAGGCAAATTCCACCAAAGGGAGGTGGTCTTCCCATGTCCCTCCGAAGTCAAGGACGCATAGTCTTAAGAGGTCTTCCAAAACTCTATTCACTCTCTCTGTTTGGCCGTCGGTTTGGGGATGATAGGCTGTGCTCAAGCATAACTGCGTTCCTACTGCTTCTTGCAGACTCCGCCAAAACTCGCTGGTGAAGATGGGGTCTCGGTCACTAACAATGCTAGATGGTATTCCATGGAGTCGAACGATTTCCTTGAGGTAAAGTGATGCTAGGGATGAGGCAGTTCTTTTACTTTTGACAGGTAAAAAGTGGGCGCTTTTAGTAAGCCTATCCACTATTACCCAAATGCTAGTGTTGCCTCTCCTAGACCTAGGCAGCCCATCGATGAAGTCCATTGAGATGTTATCCCACTTCCACTGCGGGACCTCCAGAGGATGTAACAGTCCGCCAGGCTTTTTCTGTTCCGCCTTAACCTGTTGGCACACCATACACTTAGAAACGAATTCTGCCACGTCCTTTTTCATGCCGTTCCAGAAGAAAGTCCTTTTTATGTCTTTGTACATTTTATCCCCGCCTGGATGTATCGTCATCTTGGAGTGATGTGCTTCCTCGAGAACCTTCTTTACTAAATCTTTCGTCTGTGGGACGCATAGTCTTCCGTCTCGCCTTAGTAAACCTTTATCGTTGATGGAGTATCTGTTGAGGTGACTTGAAGTCTCACCCCTAATTAGCCTATCAATTATTTCCACAAGCTGAGGGTCTTCGCGTTGTGCTGTCCCTACCGAATCTACTAAAGTTGGGCGCACTTCGAGAGATGCTAGCAAGCCCGGTACGAAATCGGAGGAAGGCCTAAAGTCAAAGCTGGCTATAAACTCTAGGCTTTGTCTTTCAACAAACAATGGGCTTAGGGTCAATTTCTTTCGGCTCAACGCGTCTGCCACTACGTTGCCTTTGCCCGGAGTATAGGAGATTTCGAAATCGTACGAGGCAAGAAACTCCATCCATCTTTGTTGCCTCAAGTTAAGATCCTTCTGCGAGAAAAGATATTTCAACGATTTATGGTCAGTGTAAAGTTCGAACTTCTCACCTAGGAGATAGTGTCGCCAAGACTTGAGTGCAAAGACGATGGCGGCTAACTCAAGATCGTGGGTTGGGTAGTTCTTTTCGTACACCTTCAATTGCGTCCCGCCATAAGCTACTACCCTTCCTTCTTGCATTAAGACGGCGCCTAGCCCTGTCCCACATGCATCCGTATAAACAGTGAACATTTTGCTCCCATCTGGCAGCGTCAAAACTGGGGCTGTTGTGAGAGCCCTTTTCAGTCGTTGGAAAGCAAACTCGCAATCCAAATCCCAATTAAACACTAGATTCTTCTTAGTCAATTTCGTGAGCGGAGCTGAGATTTTCGCAAAATCCCTTATGAACTTTCGATAGAAACCTGCTAGTCCTAGGAAGCTTCGGACCTCAGTTGCATTCCTTGGTGTCTTCCAATCTTGTACCGCCACTACCTTCGCAGGGTCCACTGCTAACCCTTGTTTGGATACTATGTGCCCAAGGAACCTCACTTCTTCTCTCCAAAAGTGGCATTTGGAGAATTTGGCTTTTAGTTGATGGACTCGCAAAGTTTCCATGATTGCCCTTAAGTGTTGAGCATGTTCCTCTTCACTCTTTGAGAAGATAAGGATATCATCTACGAAGACCACTACGAATTTGTTGAGGAAATCTCTAAATACCCTACTCATCAGGTCCACGAAATAAGCAGGTGCATTTGTCAAGCCGAAAGGCATGACAAGCCATTCAAAGAAACTGTCTGGGGTTCTGAACGTCGTTTTATCGATGCTATCTTCAGCCACCCTTAGCTGATGAAAACCGGTCGCTAAATCGAGTTGGGAGAAAATAGATGCTCCTACAAGCTGGTCAAATAAATCGTCAATTCTAGGGAGAGGGTGCCTATTCTTTTTCGTTAGCTTGTTGAGCTCCCTATAGTCAACACATAGACGGAGTGAACCATCCGCCTTTGTAGCGAACACCACTGGAGCGCCCCATTCTGAAATGCTCCTCCTAATGAACCCCTTTTCTAGAAGCTCTTTAATCTGTTTACTGAGCTCTTTCCTTTCTCGTGGAGCCATGTGTCTAACGGGCAACGCAACGGGCTTTGCATTATCTACAAGATATATGCGGAAGTCTATTTCCCGCTTCGGAGGCAAGCCCTTCACCTCTTCGAAGACATCCGGATATTCCCGGACCACTCTAACTGATTTCAAATTTTCAACAGAGGCATCTAGCGATTCAAGATAACTAAGCATAACCGCATACGAGGGATTACAAGAAATTTCCAAAGTATTACCGAGCTGGGTTAGGAGCCTAAGAACCCTTTTCTCACAATCAAGGATGGCCCCATTACTGGATAGCCAATCCATACCCAAAATCAAACCATACCCCGAAAAGCCCAAAACAAAGGCACTACATTGAAATTCTACACTTAGAATAGAAATTTTCAATCCCATACAGATCATAGACAAATGAGCTGGGCCCCCAATTGGGTTTGAAACAATTAAGGGGTCCTCTACCATACTAGTTTTTAGGTGCAGAGATTCTACTAAAGCAGACGAGATAAAGGAGTGTGATGCGCCAGAATCAAATAAAGTGCGAACGGGGTGATCATAAAGATAAACTACACTTTCTACAGAAGTATTTATACCTCGCTGTTGCAGAGGTGGCGCTTCTAGCACATGGACCTGTGCCCCTGGGGTGGATCCAGCCCTCTGCCCCTGTCCTCGTTTCTTTGGGCAGTCCTTAGCCCTATGGCCTGTCTCACCGCAAGAAAAGCACCCACCATTCTCCTTGGCCTTCTTTTTCCGGCAGTCCTTTACTAAGTGCCCCACTTTGCCACAGAAATTGCACTTCCTCTTCTCTTTGTTGCCTTTCCCGCCCTTCTTAAAGTCTGTCTTCTTGGGCTGCAAACCCTCTTTCTTCTTGCCCTTATCCTCTTCATTCAGCAATGCCATTTGCACTAATCTTTCATACGTGGCTCCCATGGGTATATGGGTCATGGCCAAACTGTGTAATGGCTCATTCAACCCTTTGACGAAACGGAGAGCCTTCTTGTGCGGGGTGTTGACTAGGTCAAGCCCAAACCTAGCCAGCTCATCGAACTGATTCACATACTCTCTGACTGTCTTATCCCCTTGCTTAAGAAATAAGAATTTTTCCAACTGCAAACTTCTTTCCGCATCTAAGAGAAATTTGGTCTCAAACCTTGCCCTAAAGTCCTCCCATGTCTCCACTGGTCTTTCAGCATTAGTGACTTCCCACCAGTAGGAAGCCTCACCCTTCAATAGCCACACCGCCAGTTGTACTTTTTGTCTATCTTCTACCTCAAAGATGATGAATAGGTCCTCCGTTTCTTTCAGCCAATTTCTAGCTGCTACGAAGGACTCAGTTCCATGGAAATCCCTTCCTCCCATAGCTTTAAAATCTTTACGTATCTTAGCAAACGTGTTTCCCCGAGGAGGAGGTGGAGGAAAAGGTGCTGCTGCAGCTGGATGATTTCCTTCCGCTGGGGGAGGAGGAATGGTAGGACCTGGCTGAGTGGCCCTTGCTTCTAAGAATCGTCTAAACCAACCAGGTATTGGTACCCCTTCCGGCAAGTTAAGTTCTTGGGACATGCTGAAACAAAAAGGACAGATTCAAAACGAAGGATAAAAGATAGTACCTATGGCTTTGGGGAGTGGACTTTGCCTTTTTAAAATAAAATAATATTTTTCCTTTAAAAATGCTTCTTTAAATTTCCTTTTTGAAAATAATTTTTCAAAACTTTTTATCTTATCTGGTAAACCTATGCTCTGATACCAAGTGAAACACCCCACCCCCGTTTAGGGTCACTCTCAAAGGGAATGCCCTAATTTTGGTGGAGGTTTATAAGTACAAATCACAGATATACAAGACAGATATAAGAACACATATTTGTAAACAGCGGAAGAACAACAAAATTTATTTCATAAAGTCAAATACGTGTTACAACAACATCCTTTCCAAAAACATAACATAACACTTTCATAATCTGTCTTGAGTACATTATTTAAAGAAGCATAAATAAAACATAGATAAACTGCAAAAGCCCCATAGTGGATTGTCCAAAGCCATAGTTCAAAACAGGAAAGTCCAAGCAATACATTTCTCTTCTTCAAGCTGGATGTTGAGGTTGGTCAAGCTGCTGTGTTCCCTCCCTGAGGACCTGGGGGGGGGGGGGGAACGGAAGAAAGAAGACGAAAGAAAAGCAGAGTCAGACATAAAGCCCGAGTAAGTCTAGTACTATTTTGTCTATGAATAAAGAGCTGGGTATGATAAGTATAAACAAGAAGTGGGCATGCACAATAAACTTGGTTAAGTTGTCTAGGGTCGAATATACTATCGTACCCCATGTTAATCTCTGAACCCATATAAACTAGTTTCCAACTGGCACCCCAAAATCAGGGTGATGTGATCCATTTCATGATGATCGGCTCCTACTCGCATAGTTACATGTGTCTTACGGCCCCCGATGTCTGTAGTTACCTATGCTGGTCCCACCATGGGGTGTATCAAGTCCCATAGTGGCAACCCGACACAACCTTAGAGTGCACAGGTATGCTATTGGTGTCCAGTGCCTTATTTTTCTGCGCCGGAGTGTGTGCACGCCCGCCCTCCGTTAGAACCTACACTGCTACACCACCACCGTCGCTTTGACCTCTTACAATCAGCCCAGTAATCGTGCCCCACCCTGCCTAGTTTCAGGGTATCCTGATACACCTTTTAGGGTTACTGCTGAAAAGGGTCCCCCGTTACTAGGTTTTCTATCTCTAGCCAACATGCTAAGTTGGTTAAGTGTTCCTAACCTAACCCCCACCAGTCCGTTTAGTTTAGCATGTTCCATTTTGATTAAGTCTTTAGTTCACTTAATCCTAACAATCCTGACTCAGCCTTAATTGTCTTATTAAGGCCCTGACCTCTCACATTAGACAGGTATTGTTGTGGCTGCCTATTGCCGGTTGGTTCCGGGCAGTCTTACGCCACAACTCAGTCTAACCTCGGGTCCTTGCTGGGCTCCATGTTTAACCTCCCACATTGGATAGGTATTGTTGTGACTACTAGACAGCCGGGCGGTTCCGGGCAGGTTTACATCACAACTCAATCCAACCTCGGGTTAAACACATCGTATGTTCTACATTTACATATTTTGTCATTCCTCTTTATTTCTTATATGTAAATATTTGCGGCCCATTATTAAGTTAATGGTGTAAAGGTTACACCAATCATGGGCCCAACCCATACTTGAATTTGGGCCCTTCTATTTTATATTCTCATTCATTAGTGATTTTTAACCCAACGTTATTTTCCCCCGTTTTACACGTCCGTTTATTATATATATGTTGGGCTTAGCCTTTTAAAGCCCAACTTAGCCATGCGACAAGGGGAGGCTTAAAGCGTGATTACATACACAAAGAGGGGAAGGTGAGCGTATGAACTTGCAAAATGACGTTGGAAATACAAACTAGAAACGGGTGTACTTGCATAGTGGTAACATATACTTTGGTCATAAAGCATAGGTGACATGAATCAAGGCATGTAAACTTGCATAGGTTTAACTGCAACATGAACCTATATTCTTATTTAGGCATAATGTCAAACATAAGCATGGCATAAATATTTCTAGCATAAGCATGGCATAATGTCAAACATAAGCATGGCATAATATCAAACATAAGCATGGCATAAGTATAGTTAAATTTGTTCACATAACCATGGCATAAATATTTCTAACATGAAATCATGATTCTTACTTTAGTCATGTAAACTTACAAAAAGGGACTTTTTGAACCTAACCTAGCCATGTACCACATATGTCATCATATAATTCTTGTAAACAAGATAGACCTAATCATGGTTTTCAATTATGCCAAATATCATTCATAGCCTAGCCATATTCATAAATTTGCAAATAGGTTTTCTAGTACAAAAGCATGGCTTAAAACATAATGCCAAATTCTCAACATAATTTCATATGGATAATAACCAAACTTGTTCCAATTACTTACAAAATGATTTATGCACAAAAATATACATCATGGTGGCATAGAAGCAAACCCCAAACTTGCATGAATTTAAATCAACTACATACATGTAGCTTCAACATGGATTACATAATTTACGAAATATTCCAAACGTATACTTGCATAGAACTACCGCATGTAGTTCTTTATAATGAATAACATAATTCATAAATATCCAAACGTATATAATATTTCAAATTGATAAGAACGCACAAATATGAATTACTTTATTGCCACAATTCAAGCATACAAACCAACACAATTGTTTATTCATACCAAAGTAATACTCTACTTACAATGGTGTGATGAATTCTCTAATTTAGGGATTGAAGACGCAAATTCCTTTGTTGAATTGATTTGTTTAGGTTGCTTTAAGCTTTAGAATCTTCCTCCTATTCCTCTCTTTAGTTGGCGGCTACTCTTAGTCGTTCCTCAGCAACATGGCGGCTATGTTCTTAATTTTGAATGAATAGATTAGGGTTTAGTCTAGGGTTGTTTATATAGAGGTTAGGACTGATTAGGACCATTGATGTTGCCTGGATTGATCGTAGCCATTCATTCGATAGAGAGACCAATTAAAACTTGCCACCTAGCCCTAGTGACAAAGCAGACCACAGAAAATCGGCCAAACACAGACCTGGCCAGCCAGGTTGGCTGGGCTCGACCAGGTCGACACCCCTGTCGACAGGGCTGTCGACAGCCCTGTCGACATGGGTAGCCCAGGTCGACAGCCCAGTCGACCTGGGTGGCCTAGGCGGGTGTTTATCCGCCCTGGCCCATTGGGCCCGATTTTTAATTATTTTATTCTGTTTGAATTTTAAATTTAATTCTCAAACTTCCGAAGGCCATATCTTCTTCATACGGACTCCGTTTTTCGAAAACTCGGACTCTATTTCGCGTATTTTTCCGAGACGAACGCAATGGCGTATCCCGTTTCCCTTAGTTCTTTGATTTCAGATTAATTATACTTTAATTTGTTAATTTCACAATTATAGAATTTGCGGGGTGTTACACCCATCCTCTGTCGGAACCTAAACTGCTGCACCACCCGCCGTTATTTTGACCGCTTATAATCAGCCCGGTAATTTTACCCCACTCTGCCTAGTTTAGGGTACCATGATACATCTATGTGGGTTACTGCTGAAATGGGTCCCCGTTACTAGGGTTTCCTAATCAATATGTTAAAATGGTTAAGTGTTCTCAAATTAACTAACCCTCACCCATCAGTTTAGTTAACATGTTGTATTGGTTAAGTGTTGCCTTAATTTACTTAACCCTACCATTCTTAGCATGCCTGTTTCTTAGCTTTAATTCATTCATTAAAGCACCAGTCTCTCACATTAGAACTATATTGTTGCGGTCGCTGGATGTGCCAGGCGGTTTCGGGCAGTCTTACACCGTAACTCAATCTAACCTTGGGTTTTTGGGCTTAATGCGCTAACCTCTCACATTAGATCTGTATTGTTATGGTTGCTAGATATGCCGGGAGGTTCCGGGCAGTCTTACAACGTAACTCAATCTAACCTCGGGTTAGGCATATGCATCTTTTAGTTAATTTACATATTTACCATTTATGTTTATATGTAAATTATCCACCAATGTTGTCAACTCAAGTCATGTCCCATTTACCCTCTAAATTATGTCCATAATTCTTAAGTATACAAATTATACCATTTCATGCCATTAATCATTTACATGATTATGAGCTAGCCTATGCCAATAGCATGTAATTTAATATTTTTCCAAATGTATTCCCCGTTATTCATTCGCATAAATTACATAGAGCGTTAGGCTCGCAAATTAGCCTAACTCATAAACAAAAAGGGAAAAGCAAAGGGACATGTAACATTCCCACGACATAAAACAGTATAGATCAACTAAGCATGTGTGATATAAATTTGGCATAGTACTACACAAATTTAATTAAGCATGTAAATGTGAACTTACATTTGAGTTGGACCAAATTAACATAGATTTAAACATCTAAGCATGTAGATCTAGACATATAAGCATACATGAACATGACTTAGCTTATGATTTTGCATATAACATAACATAAAGGAATCACCAAATTTATATACAACATGATAGGTTCATCACCAAATTAATATACAACATGATAGGTTCATCACCAAAATTAATATACAACATGATAGGTTCATCACCAAATTAATATACAAGATGATAGATTCATCACCAAATTAATATACAACATGATAGGTTGTATCAATCACAACAGTCACGTAGGCATATGTACTTTCAGAATTGCTACAGGGATAAACATGAATCATAATACGATTATCTTACAACTAGGCACAGTTCTAGTTTCGCTTCATTACAAGTCATGACTTTTATTTGTTCAAATCTAAAGAATAATTGTACTTACAAATAAAAGAACAAATCTTATTTTCTGGGATCTGATTTCTAAAACTGAAAAGCTATCCTTTGATGTAGACTATTGATTCTCTAGTTTGGACTTGATTAAGGGCTTTCTAACTTGATTTCTAGTTTAAAGAAAAATGGAGGCTACGCTAGTTTGGCCATGGACAGCATGACGGCTTCAGAGAGCAAGGTTATGAGGTGTTAGGGTTGAGGGTTGGGGTTGTTTATATAAAAGTTTAGATTAATGAGAGCCGTTAGATCAACCTAGGAGAAATCAGAGCCATCCAGACCAAATAGAGCCAACCGGAAGTCGCCACATATGCCCTAATGACTCAGAAAAACGTCACTGGACAAAACAGCCCAGATCTGGCCGAGTGGGTCGACCCCTACGGCGGGAGGGGTCGACACCTATGTTGACCCCCCATAGGGGGAGTCGACCCCTATGGGCGGGAATTCTCCCACCCGGCTGATTCTTGGAATTTTGAATTCCGAACTGCTTTTTGATTTAATTATTATTTATATTTAATTTTCGTTTAAACTTGAAATCTTCTGAACTCCATATGTTCTTCATACGGAGTCCGATTCACGCAAACTCGGACTCTATCTCAAGCAGAATTCCGAGACGAACGCAATGGCGAAACCCGTTTCCCCTAATTTACACTTTTAAAATTAAGTATTCTTTAATTCGTTACTTTAATGTTCACAGAAAATACGGGGTGTTACATTCTCCCCTCATTAAAGGATTTCATCCTCGAAAGCTTCAAGTCAAAAAGAATGTATATCCTACCATCCAACATCCATCTGCTCAACCATTCAATCATAGGCATCCATTGTCCATAAAAGGTATCTAATTATGCATAGTGTGTGTATATGTCCTTATTTAATGCAAAATCAGGTGGTTTACTGATTCAGTTGACCTCCTTAATGCAAATCATGATAGTGTCATGAATCCATTATGTATGCAATTATTCCTAATCGTACTTTATAACTTCTACATGAGTGAACAATCATTCATACAAGTGCAACATCCATATGACAACACATCAAGTTTCAATCCACATACAAATACATATATGCATATGCAATATGAAAGTGATTGAGCCGATCTAGTATGTATATGCACCCACGAGCAACCACTTGCAACCATCAATCATAACATGTTTCAAATACATGTTTACATTCATTGGTTTCCACCTAAAGATCAAGGATAGGACCGAGGAGATATACTTAAGAGATAGATACAAGTATGCATAAACTTATGGAAAAAGAGATCAAGGATGTACCCTAAAAAAAAGGGTAGATTGCACGTATCTTGTCCTCAGTCTCCCAAGTCGCGTCTTCCTCAGCATCACTACATTGAACTTTAACAAGCTTGACTTCACGGTTGTGTAGCTTTTTGACTTATGTCCCTAAAATACGAGTTGGAACTCTCCTCACTGTCGCTTCTCATTCCACTTCTTCTTCTTCTAGTACGCTTAGCTCCACAACTTCCGCAGACTCATGTAAGCACTTTCGTAGATGAGAGATATGGAAAACATTATGAACTCTAGCCAATCTTTCGGGCATCTCTACTCTATAATCCATCTTCCCAATCCTCTCAATGATAGGAAATGGCCCTACAAATCTTGGTGCCAATTTTCCTGTAGACCCAAAGCGAACGACATTCCTCAAAGGAGATACTTTAAGGAAAACCCTGTCTCCAACCTCAAACTCAAGGTCGGTCCTTCTTTTATCAGCGTAGGACTTCCTGTTTATCTTGTGCAGTCTTCATTCGTCTTCGTATCAAGTCCACCTTCTCTGAAGTTTTTATAATCATATCTGGCCCAAGTACGAGCTTGTCTATAGACTCCCACCAACAAGTTGGTGATCGGCATGGTCTTCCATATAAATCCTCGAAGCCTATGGTGGCTTGGTAGCTTTTGTTATAGGCGAATTTCACCAAAGGAAGATGATCCTCCCATGTCCCTCCAAAATAAAGAATGCACAACCTCAAAAGATCTTCTAATACTTTGTTCACCCTTTCCGTCTGACCATCGGTTTGAGGGTGATAGGCTGTGCTTAAGCATAGCTGTGTGCCTACGGCCTCTTGCAAACTCTTCCAAAACTCGCTCGTAAAAATAGGATCTCAATCACTTACTATGCTAGAGGGTATTCCATGCAGCCGAACCACCTCTTTAAGATAAATGGATGCTCACTTTGAGGCAGTCTTCCTACTCTTAACAGGTATAAAGTGAGCGCTATTAGTGAGCCTATCCACTATTACCCAAATACTGGTATTGCCCCTTCTTGACCTAGGCAACCCATCAATAAAGTCCATCGAAATGCTATCCCATTTCCACTGTGGGACTTCTAGAGGATGAAGCAGACCACCAGGCTTCTTCTGCTCCGCTTTTACTTGCTGGCATATCAAGCATTTAGAGACAAACTCAGTGACATCCTTCTTCATGCCATTCCAGAAGAAAACCCTTTTTATGTCTTTATACATTTTGTCCCCACCTGGATGTATGGTCAACTTAGAATGGTGTGCTTCTTCAAGAACGGTTTTGAACAAATCCCTTGCTTGTGGGACACATAGTCTTCCATCCCGTCTCAACCAACCCTTGTCATCGATGGAGTATCTATTGAGGTGACTAGAAGTCTCACCTCTAATTAGCTTATCCATCACATCAACTAGCCGAGGGTCTTCTCACTGCGCGGTTCCTATTGAGTCCAAAAGAGTAGGTCATACCTCTAGCGATGCTAACAAACCAGGTGCAAATTCGAAGGATGGTCTAAAGTCAAAGTTTGCTATGTACTCCAAGCTTTGCCTTTCTACAAAGAGAGGACATAAGGTCAACTTTTTCCTACTTAAGGCGTCTGCCACCACATTGCCCTTGCTAGGGGTATAAGCAATCTCAAAATCAAATGTGGCAAGAAATTCCATCCACCTTTGTTGTCTCAAGTTGAGATCTTTCTATGAGAAAAGGTACTTTAACGATTTATGGTCAGTAAACAATTCAAACCTTTCTCCTAGTAGGTAATGATGCCATGACTTAAGAGCGAAAACAATGGCAGCTAGCTCCAAATCATAAGTTGGGTAGTTCTTCTCATGTACCTTCAACTGCCTTCCCCCATAACAATCTACTTTTCCCTCTTGCATCAAGACAGCGCCCAATCCTGTCCTGCATGTGTCTGTATGTACAGTAAACATCTTACTCCCATCAGGCAATGTTAGAACCGGGACTGTTGTTAGAGCTCTTTTCAGTCGTTGGAAAGCAACATCGCAATCCAAATCCCAAGCAAAAGTTAGGTTCTTCTTCGTCAATCTTGTAAGTGGTGCTGAGATCTTCGCAAAATCTTTAATGAACTTTCTGTAAAAGCCTGCTAGCCTGAGAAAACTTCATACTTTGGTTGCGTTCTGGGGGCCTTCAAATATTGCACCACAACTACTTTTGTCGGATCCACAGCTATCCCCTCTTTGTACACCACATGTCTAAGAAACCTTACTTCTTCTCTCCAAAAATGGCATTTGAAGAATTTTGCTTTCAGCTGGTGTGCACGAAGAGTATCCATGACTTCCCTTAAATGTAAAGCATGCTCTTCCTCATTTTTCGAGAAGATCAAAATGTCGTCCATGAAGACCACTACAAATTTATTAAGGAACTCCCTGAACACCCGACTCATCAAGTCGACGAAATAAGCAGATGCGTTTGTCAAGTCGAAAGGCATGACAAGCCATTCGAAGAGACCATCCGGGGTTCTGAATGCGGTCTTATCAATGTTGTCCTCAGCCACTCTTAGCTGATGAAACCCGGTAGCTAGATCTAGTTGGGAGAAAACCGATGCACCTACAAGCTGATCGAACAAGTCGTCTATTCTTGGGAGTGGGTGCCTATTCTTCATGGTCAGCTTGTTTAGCTCCCTATAGTCAATGCATACGCGAAGTGAACCATCTGCTTTGGTTGTGAGCACCACTGGAGCACCCCATTCAGAAATACTCCACCTTATAGACCCCTTTTCAAGCAACTATTTAACTTGCTTGTTGAGCTCCTTCCTTTGCCTTGGAGCCATATGTCTAACGGGTAGAGCAACGGGTTTTGCATTATCAACCAGGTATACGCGGAAGTCTATCTCCCGCTTCGGAGGTAAACCCTTCACCTCTTCAAAGACATCCGAGTATTCACGGACCACTCTAACAGATTTCAGGTTTTCAACAAACGCATCAAGAGATTCTAGGTAGCTAAGCATAACAGAGTTCATGGGATTACAAGAAATTTCGAGAGTGTTACCGAGGCGAGTCATAAGTCTAACTACTCCCTTTTCACAATTGAGGATGGCACCATTACTGGATAACCAGTCCATGCTTAGAATTAACGCATAGCTCGTGAAGCCCAAAACATAGGCATGACAACTAAACCCAAGCTTAGTATAGAAATTTCCAAATCCAAACAAATCATTGATAAATAAGCCGAACCCCCAATTAGATTTGAAACAACCAAGGAATCCTCTACTATACTGGTGTCTAGGTGCAGAGATTCAACTAAAGCAGTAGATATAAAAGAGTGCGATGCGCTAGAATCAAAGAGAGTACGAAGAGGATGATCAAAAAGATAAATTAAACTCTCAACATAAATATTTCTACCTCGTTCTTACGGAGGTGCTATGAGAGCGTGAACCTTCCCTTCAGAAGTAGATCCAGTCCTCTACCCTTGCCCTTGCCCATGCTTTCTTGGGCAGTCCTTAGCCATGTGTCCTGTCTCGCCGCACTGAAAACAACCACCCATCTTCCTCTTCTTCTTTCTGCAGTCCTTAATCAGATGTCCAGGTATGCCAAAAAAATTACACTTCCTCTTGTCACGGGGTTTGTTATTCTTCCCGCCCTTCTTGGAATCTGTATTCTTGTTCTGTGATCCCTCCACTTTCTTGTCTTGAGGTACTTCCACCTTTGTCTCTTTCTTGTCATTCTTGTCTTCCTCCTGTAACAGTTCCATGTCCACTAGTCTCTCATAAGTCGCACCCATATGTGTATGGGACATAACTAAGCTGTGCAGTGGATCAATCAACCCTTTAACGAAACGGAGAGCCTTCTTATGTGGAGTGTTCACTAAATCCAATCCGAATCTAGTCAGCTAGTTGAATTGGTTGACGTATTCGTTGACCGATAGGCTTCCCTATTTGAGAGCTAAGAACTTTTCCACCTGTAGGCTTCGTTCAGCTTGCGAGAGGAACTTCATTTCAAACCTCATTCTTAAATCCTCCTAAGTTTCAACTGGTCTCTCAGCATTAGTAACTTCCCACCAACAAGAGGCTTCATCCTTAAGTAACCACATAGTCAATTGTATCTTCTGCCTATCATCCACTTCGAAGATAACGAACAAATCTTCTGTTTCCTTGAGCCAGTTTCTTACTTCTACAAATGACTCGATCCCATTAAAGTTCTTTCCACCCATGGCTCGAAAGTCTCTACATATCTTCAAGAAAGCATTCACATGAGGAGGAGGAGGAGGAGGAGGAACAGCTGCAACTGGGGGAAGAGGAACGTCTGCTGGGCCTGCGTCATTAGCCCTAGCCTCCATGTACCTTCTGAACCAACCAGGTACTGGTATGCCCTCAGGAAGATTAAGATCCCCAGACATGCTGAAATGAAAAGAAAAGGTTCAAAACAAAGGATAGAAAGATATTGCATATGGCTTTGGGGATTATGCCTTTTTAAAATAAAACAACATTTTTCTTAAAAATGCTTCTTTAAACTTCTTTTTGAAAAATAGTTTTCAAAAACTTTTATCTGATCTGGTAAACCATTGCTTTGATACCAATTGTAAACACCCCACCTCCATTAAGGACACTCACAAGGGGAATGCATTAACTTTGGTGGAGTATTATAGGTAAAAGGTGCAGGTAATTTACAAGACAAACATACAAACAGCGGAAAAACTAAATTTTGTTTTATAAGCACGTGGTTCAGTCAAAAAATTACAACAACTGTCTTAAAAACCAACTTCCAAATCATTACAATAAAGCCTCTGTCTTGACTAAAACATAAAGAAGCATAAACAATAATAAAGCAGCATAAATCCCCAATCAAGAGTATAACCACGACCATAACCCAAGAGAAAAGAATCCAAGTATACGTCTACTCTCTTCAAGCAGGAAAAGGTCTGGACTAAGTTGAAGTATTCCCTCCCTGCGGACCTAGGGGGAACGGAAGATAAGAAGACGAAAGAAAATGGGTCAGACATAAGCCTGGTAAGTCTAGTGATTATTTATCATGTAAATAGGTAAAAGGATCATGACATGACTAAACTGAACCTAAGACAATATCCTATAAATAAGGTAACAATAAATAAGGCAAGATAAACTGAATATACTATCACACTCGTTTCTATTTCTCTACACCTACTAACAAGTGTTTTCAACTAGCACCATGTGTTCATGATAAAATGATGCCCTTTATCAATTGGCTTCTACTCGTATGCATTTATGACTTGTGTCATTCGGCCCCGCTTGATTGTAGATACCTGTGCTGGTCCCACCATGGGGTGTATCAATTCCTATGGTGGCAACCCGACACAAATTCAAGATGCACAGTGTATACTACTGATACGCAGTGCCTGATTTGTTCATGCCGGAGTACGTGCACACCCATACTCCGTCGGAACCTACACTGCTGCACCACCCGCCGTTATTTTGACCACTTATAATCAACCCAGTAATCATGCCCCACCCTGCCTAGTTTAGGGTACCATGATACATCTATGTGAGTTACTACTGAAATGGGTCCCCGTTACTAGAGTTTCCTAATCAACATGTTAAAATGGTTAAGTGTTCTCAAATTAACCTAACCCTCACCCATCAGTTTAGTTAACATGTTGTATTGGTTAAGTGCTGCCTTAATTTACTTAACCCTACCATTCTTAGCCTGCCTGTTTCTTAGCTTTAATTCATTCATTAAAGCACCAACCTCTCACATTAGATTTATATTGTTGTGGTCGCCGGATGTTTCGGGCGGTTCCGAGCAGTCTTACACCGCAACTCAATCGAAACTCGGGTTTTTGGGCTTAATGTGCTAACCTCTCATATTAGATCTGTATTGTTATAGTTCCGGGCAGTCTTACATCGTAACTCAATCTAACATCGGGTTAGGCATATTCATCTTTTAATTAATTTACATATTTACCATTTATGTTTATATGAAAATTATCCACCAATGTTGTCAACTCAAGTCATGTCTCATTTACCCTCTAAATTATGTCCATAATTCTTATGTACACAAATTATACCATTTCATGCCATTAATCATTTACATGATTATGAGCCAACCTATGCCAATAGCATGTAATTTAATATTTTTCCCAATGTATCCCCCATTATTCGTTCGCATAAATTACACAGAGCGTTAGGCTCGCAAATTAGCCTAACTCATAAACAAAAAGGGAAAAGCAAAGGGACATGTACATTCCCACGACATAAAACAATATAGATCAACTAAGCATGTGTGATATAAATTTGGCATAGTACTACACAAATTTAATTAAGCATGTAAATGTGAACTTGCATTTGAGTTGGACCAAATTAACATAGATTTAAACATCTAAGCATGTAGATCTAGACATATAAGCATACATGAACTTGACTTAGCTTATGATTTCGCATATAACATAACATAAAGGAATCACCAAATTTATATACAACATGATAGGTTCATCACCAAATTAATATACAACATGATAGGTTCATCACCAAAATTAATATACAACATGATAGGTTCATCACCAAATTAATATACAACATGATAGGTTCATCACCAAATTAATATACAACATATTAGATTGTATCAATCAACAGAATTGCTACAGGGATAAACATGAATCAGAATACGATTATCTTACAACTAGGCACATTTCTAGTTTCGCTTCATTACAAGTCATGACTTTTATTTGTTCAAATCTAAAGAATAACTGAACTTACAAACAAAAGAACAAATCTTATTTTCTGGGATCTGATTTCTGAAACTAAAAAGCTATCCTTTGATGTAGACTATTGATTATCTAGTTTGGACTTGATTAGGGGCTTTCTAACTTGATTTCTAGTTTAAAGAAAAATGGAGGCTACGCTAGTTTGGCCATGGACAGCATGACGGCTTCAGAGAGCAAGGTTATGAGGTGTTAGGGTTGGGGTTGTTTATATAGAAGTTTAGATTAATGAGAGCCGTTAGATCAACCTAGGGGAAATCAGAGCCATCCAGACCAAATAGAGCCAACCGGATGTTGCCACATATGCCCTAATGACTCAGAAAAACGTCACTGGACAAAACAGCCCAGATCTGGCCGAGGGGGTCGACCCCTACAGGAGGGGTCGACACCTATGTCGACCCCCATGGGGGGAGTTGACCCTTATGGGCGGGAATTCTCCCGCCCAGCTGATTCTCAGAATTTTGAATTTCGAACTGCTTTTTGATTTAATAATTACTTATATTTAATTTCTGTTTAAACTTGAAATCTTCTGAACTCCATAACTTCTTCATACGGAGTCCGATTCACGTAAACTCGGACTCTATCTCAAGCAGAATTCTGAGACGAACGCAATGGTGAAACCCGTTTCCCCTAATTTCCAATTTTAAAATTAAGTATTCTTTAATTCGTTACTTTAATGTTCATAGAAAATATGGGGTGTTACAAATATTACCCACCCACCCCAGATTTACTTAACATGCCCACTGTTTCAAACAAGTTTACTTAACCCCTAATCAGGTTCATGTTCATACAATCCCTATGGATTCAACTAGGTTAAGTATTCCAATTCATTACCATGTCCATTTATGGTTGTAATATGCTAGATCTCCCACATTAAGCCTACCACTTGTGGATGTTGGATATGCCGGTCAATTCCGGGCAGACTTCTTCCACAAGTCAGGCTTAACCTCGTGTCTTAGCACTTCTCATGTTTGTGCACCTAGACCCCCTCACATTAGATTCACCACTTGTGGTCGCTGGATATGTCGGGAGGTTCCGGGTAGACTTCCACCACAAGAGTAATCTAACCTCGTGTCTAGGCATGGTTACAGTTTCTAACTACTGTAATCCTAGGCATTTCCAATTATTAGCCAAATATACCTATGTCATTATAGGTTTTCATGCCCCTTTTCCCAAGCTTGGTTGATGTGCAGAAGTGGAGGTTAGCTTTAAGGTAACTAAAAGGGAATGTGTTGCATTAGTAGAACAATATCACTACTAATACTCCAGAGGAGGAGATTACTTGGGAAGGCTTGCAGGAAAGACTTAGAGCCAGATTTGTGTCAGAAGCTACTCATTTCCTGTTGTTTCTGAGTTGGCTTAGGGAGAGATGACAGTAGGGGAGTATGCTGCTAAATTTGATGAGTTGTCTCGCTATGCTCGTAGGATAATTGATACTAACCATATAAAGGAATCAGAATTTCATTAGGGGGTTGAGATCCGATATTGCTAGGGCAACGAAGCTACATCTAAGAGACCTTAGTGATGTCATTATGGAGATGGCAACTCGCAATGAGGAGCTCATTGCTGATTGTGAGAAAACCTCTGAGAGCCCGAGCTCTCGGGAAATGAAGAGAGGATTTTTTTTTGAAGGAAAGAAAGCTCAGAAGAGGGAATGTTCAAAAGGAGCAAGGTTGATGTTATCTACTAAAAATGTGATATGAAGGGCCATTATGCGATGGAATGCTCATCTGATAAGACCAAAAAAGCTAATAGGAAGCAGAGTGCTAGATGCTATATCAACAACTAACTGGGGAATTACAAGAATAAGTGTCCAGAAGTTATTAAAGGAAAGGTACTTGCTTTGGAACTTTCATCGTCTAGACCTACTGCTGAGGAGAAAGGAAAATCGATTTTGTAAGGTATGCTTTTGATTCATAGCTTACCTGTTGAGTGTTATATAATACCAGTGCATGACACTCTTTTACTCCTAAGTGTTTAGTAGATAACTTGTCTCTAAAACCATCATACCTTATTACTTTTAGGGTAGCTAATCCTATTGGAGGATATGCAACTCTGGGGATGAGATGCTATAATCTGGAATTTCAGTTTCTTGGTTACACTTTTACTTGTGGTGTTTGATTTTGAGGGCTCCGAAATCATTTTGGGTATGGACTTGTGAGCCTGTTCTGATTCTAGAATATTCTACCAAGATAGGGTAATATTGTTGAAACACATTAGATGTGGTGATCGAATTTTGTATTTGGAAAAGTATATAAGACCACGATTGTTTACTTTGTTGTGTGCACTGGACTTAGAAGACAAAGTCAGACGAGGTTCTATCGTTACGGAGTTCACAAATATTTTTAATTTATCACGGGTTCACCACAAGAAGAGCTATCGAGTTTAGGATTGATCGTGTACTAGGAGATGAATTTATAAGTAGATCACGAATTTATAAGTAGATCACCTAGTAGAATGACACCTACAAAGATGCGGGAGATGAAGCGCAACTACTAGATTTGGAGGAAAAGAGTTTATTCATCCAAGTAATTCACCATGGAATGCAGCTATAGTGTTTTTGAAGAAGCCATATGGATCTTTGAGGATATGCATTGACTATAGAAAGCTCGATGAGAAGAAGGCAAAGAATAAGCATTCTTTGCCGAGAATTGATAATCTGTTTGATCAGTTGAATGGAGCCAAATTATTTTCTCAATTGGACATGGCTATTGGTTTTCATCACCTGTGGGTAGCAAAAGAGATTGTCCTACTAATGGCGTCTTGGAAAAGATATGGATCTTATTAATGGATGGTCATTCCTTTCGGCTTAAATAATGTGCATGCTTTTTTGGGGATCTGATGAACCATGTTTTACAAGAGCGGTTGGGAAGATTTGTGTTAGTCTTCATAGATGATATTTTAGTGTATTCCAAGGATGAGATGGATCATGCAACTCACCTTTGGATTGTGCTTGAGACTTTGAAGAAATAACAACCGAAAGCTAAGTTTTTTAGTGTCACTTTTGGGAGAAAGAAGTGAATCCTTAGTCACGTAGTTCTGGGTGAAGGGTTGTCAGTGGATCTAGCTAAGATTGAGGCTATTAACAGTTAGAATAAGCCAATGAGTGCCACCGAGACAAGAAGTTTTGTTTGTTTGGCCGGGTATTATTGAAGATTTATCAAGGATTTCTCATGGTTAGCGGCACCCCTTACCAAGATCACAAGGAAATATGTCAAGCTTGTTTGGTCCAATAAGTGCAAGAACGCATTTCAGGAACTGAAGCAGTTGTTGATTAACGATCCTATATCGGTAATACCAGATGTTAATCAAGATTTGATAGTATACATCGATGCTTGTGGAATTGGATTAGGAGTTGTTCTTATGTAAAGAGGAAGGGTTATCACATATTCTTGTAAATAACTTCATCAACATGAAGTTAGGTACCAACCTATGATATTGAGTTGGCTATTGTTGTCTTTGCTTTGAAGATTTGGATGCATTACTTATTGGGAGAAAGATTCAAGTTGTTTACAGATCATAAGTCTTTGAAATACTTGTTCTCTTAAATGGAGTTAAATATGAGGCAATAGAGATGACTTGAATTTCTAGCAATTTATGATTTTGGAATTGAGTGTACTCCAGAAAAGAAACAAGGTTGTTAATTCCCTTAGCAGGAAATATCAGGATGTGGTGTTAGCTATGATGGTTGAATGGAAAGATTTGAAAACGTTGACCACGTGTGATGTGCAGATCAGGTTGACAACGACCTTGAGTAGAAGCATAACGATGTTGTCAAGTTTAAAGGTTCAACTAGTTCTGATTGAAAGAATCACTTTTAAGCAGGAGAAGGATCCTTTATTAGGTGTAAGGATCAGAAAACTCCCTACCAAAGTAGAGATCAATTACTTGAAAGATTTTAGTCTTGATCGAAATTGATGGTTGAGAAAGAAGGAAAGGTCATACGTCCTGGATGTTGGTGAGCTAAGGAAGGAAGTCCTTAGAAAATGTCATCACCCTAAGTTCATGATTCATCCTAGAGGTACCATGATGTACCAAGACATGAAGAGGAGTTTCTTTTGGGAAGGTACGAAGAGATATGTTGGCTTTTAGGTGAAGTAGTATATGAACTGTCAACAAGTAAATGTTGAGCATCAGAAGCCTAGTAGTTTGCTTCAACCGTTAGATATTCCAATGTGGAAATGATATTCTATATCCATGGATTTCATCGATGGACTACCGAGATTTAGAAGATGGAACAGGAGTATATGGGTCATCGTTGATCGATTGACTAAGTGTGCTCACTTTATACTTGTTAAGACAACCAGGACGGGTCCTGCATTGGCATATTTGTTCATGAAGAATATAGTTAGACTTCATGCAATTCCTAGTATTATTGTAAGTGATAGAGATCTAGTATTTACTAACGAGTTCTAGCAGTGTCTTCACGGTGCTTTAGGAATCAAGATCAAGATGAGAACTGCTTACCATCCACGGATGGATGGGCAAATGGAAAGAGTGAATAAGGTACTTCAAAACTTGTTAAGACCATATGTTCTAGATTTTGGTGGCTCATATGAAGACCATTTGCATTTGGCTAAGTTTTCCTATAAAAATAACTTTTAGGGTAGTATAGGAATGGCACCGTTTGAAGCATTGTATGGAAGGTCATGTAAGTCACCATCTTTTTGGTTAGAGACCGAAGATAGCTAGTTCTTGGTGTAAAAATGGTGAAGCAAGCTGCAGAGAAGAATGAGTTGATCCAAAACCTGATGAAAGAAGCTCAGTCAAGGCAGAAGAGTTATGCTGCTAAAAGACGTAAGGACATTGAGTTTTCTATTGGAGACTATGTTTTTGTCAAAGTATCACCAATGAGAGACGTGGTCCGTTTAGGGAAGTCAGGAAGCCGACACCGATGTTTGTTGGACCCTTTACTATCTTTGAAAGGATTAGGAAACTCGCGTATTGGGTAGAGCTACCAAATAGTTTGGCAAGCGTTCATATTGTATTTCATGTCTTACATCTGTGGAAATATGTGCATGATTTAAATACTACCATTGGTCCAAAGGCATTGCAAGAATCATTGGTAAAACCAAATTTGACTTTTTTACGATAACTTGTTTGGATTGTGGAAAAGACAAGAAGAAGCCGAGGTACAAGACGAAATGGAGCAATAATGCCAAGGATTGTACGTGGGAGACATAAGATAAGATGAGGGCTACTTTCCCTAGTTTTCTTAGTGGTAAGTTATATGACCAGTGGGTTACACTAGTATAGTTAGCATTGTTGTTATTTTCTATGGTTGTCTTAGTCCTTGATAGAAATTCGGTAGGAAATTCTTTTAAGGAAGAGAGGATGTAACATCCCTCATTTTTGTTACATATTATTCAGGAAATTTAATTGGATAAATTAGATAAGAATAATGTGATTATATTGTTAAGTTAAGATTTGTACAAATAATTAAGTAATACATTGACCTCAGAAACTAAGCAAAATGAATTAAACATAAGCTTGATTATGTGAGGGGAAAAGTGGAAAACACTTGGCCTTATATATAAGGTCTTTTCCAATACCTTTACCCTCATTATCTCATTCACATAAAATATAATAAAATAACCCTAAGTGGCGGTCTATTTAAGATCTCAAGGAGAAGAGAAAATTAAAATAAAGCTTAGGAAGATTAAAGCTTTAGGTTCTACAGCAACAAATCTTAACATATCAACACTAATCAAAGTGAATAATGATTTAAACCCTTATTTAATTTAGTTTTGGGGGATATCCAAATAATTTGGCATTTACATGATTGTTTTCATGTTTATGTGGTTGCTAATGCGTTGCTTGGGAAGAGCAATACTTGAATAGCTTAAAATGCTTGCTTGCATGTGAAAACAAGCAGATTTTAGGGTAAAACCTATAGTTAAACATCTCTGATTGACTTGAAACTTTTATATGATATTTGTAATACATTTTAGGAGATGGGTTTTTAATTTTGTAATTTTCTAAGCTTGTTTGCATTTTCTAAGTCTAATTACAAGCTAATCGTGGATTAAATTAATTAAGGGGTTAAACAAATTATTTTGGAATTCATATTTTTATGAATGATAGAGGAAGATATCTTCTTAAATCTATGTTTTTTTTGGATTTTTCCTACATGCGGATTAATTGATGTGAATTTTTTAAGTTGGCTAGACTTAGGTTATAATTAACGTTAATTAAGGTATTAACATTACTAATTAATACTTTCTATTTTTGAAAATAATAGGTTAACATAAAAGCCAACTATTAATAAGCAACCATTTATGCAAACAAATGAGATTCCAAGAATTATGTTGGAGAATGTGAGAAGTACATCCATGAAAGGAAATAAACCAGTTTCCTTTGTATTTATAGTTTGTTCCATCGCCCTTTAAATGGAAACCATCTTTCGCACCTTTCAAAACGGTTGAAAGCAACTTCTGCTACCTTCGATAAGCTTCAAATGCTTGTAATGCCACCTACTGGCATATGAAATATTCGGGTTTTCGCTTTCGTATATGAGGCTTCGGCCTCCACCTTTCGTATTTACAGTTTGGTCACCGACTTTATGTTTTTAAAGTGTCATCTTCAACCAAGCCTATCATCTTTGTACATGGGCTTCGGTCATTGCTCTTGGACGATAGGACTATTTTCGAAAGTATAATATAGGTATTGTCGCCTTTATTGGTTTAAAGGCTTCCGCCTCAGTATCCTTCGGTTGAACCAAAAGGGAAAGTTTTTCTTTAAGCTTGATTTTTATAAAACAGGCATAGTGTCAATCACCTCTAGACCTTCCGACTGTATCACAATGATCCTATTTTAGAACCTTATTTTAACTCAGAGGTTTCCACCTCCTCATCTTTTGGCTATATCGAAGGGGTTTAATTCTGAAGCCTCAAATTATAACAAAAAAGGGGCTTTTCCTTATATTTTATATAAGCTTGGAGACTATTACCTAAATGCCTATCAGAGGATTTGAACTGTCATATTTTACTAAAACTTTATTTTTGTATAGTATAAGAGATTTTCACCTCACACCTTTTCGATGGATCAAAAGGGGTTGTTTTCTGAACCATGATTTCTAAAGAGAAAGGGCAATATCACCTCTAAAACCTTCAATGGAACTAAAGGGGTGGATTTAGGCAAAAGCCTTGTTTTAACAAAAAAAAATCCTTGTATGTGAATGTTTATTTAGGTTGGTTTGCTTGCATTAGTTTTTCTTTCCCTTTGTTTTCATGAGGTTATACCATGTTTCCTTCAACATCCGGGGAAGGAGTCTAAAAGAGGATTTAGGCTGGAAGGGGATTATGAAACCCGTCGCTTATGCATGTTGCTTTTGGTAGGTGATATGCATGTAAAAATGCATATTTTTACGCACGTGTTTATTCTTATTTTAAATAATTACATGTCATATTTAGTTGTTTTTATATGACTTAAACTAAAATACTAAAACATGTTCAAGTTATCGTTCACTCATTTACACAAAAGTGGTATAGTCATTTTGTGCATGAATTAATTTGAAAAAAAATTACTAGTATATTTTATTTTGTGTTGTAGGAAAATAGAAGATGCTACTATTTTTTTTATAAATAAACCGAGGAATGTGGCCATTTTGCAGAAAAGGACCATTAGGGTTTTCTTCCTCTTTAACTGCAGAGCAAGTACTAAAGGAATTGATGGCAGCAATCTCACTTCCATTATAACTGGAGAATCAAGCCGCATAGGTAGTGAAACTTCTCGAGTCCTTGCCTTACGTGGGGTCAATGTGATTATCGAAGTTAGAATCTATCACCTGAAGACACATTTAAAGAAGAAATTGTCAAACGAATTTCTAAAGCTAAAATTGATGAATTATGGCTACTCTATTTACACTTTCAAAAGATGGCATAGAGCTTCAGTTTACAACAAATCACATCGGTCACTTTCTTCTTACCAATCTTGTGTTCACGAACATAAAGAATACTGCTTGGAAAACTAAATATTGAAGGTAGGATCATCATTCTTGCATCAAAAGGTCACACACTTACCTATCCTGAGGGAATACGATTTGACCAAATTAACTAGAAATCCAGTTACTCTAGATTTTATGCATATGGACAGTCAAAGGGGGAAAATATTTTGCATGCAAATGAGCTTTCTAAGCAGCTTCGTAAAGAAGGGGTGAATATAACTGCTAATTCACTTCATCCAGGTGTAATTGCCATCAATCTTTTCAACCACCACGGAATTATCGATGCACTTACTTTTACCTTTGGGAAGATGGCCACAAAAAGTATTCCACAGGGTGTTGCAACAATATGTTATGTAGCTTTGAATCCACAAGTCAAAGGAGTTACTGGAAAAGATTTCAATAACAGTAATTTGTCCATTCCTAGCTCCCAAGCCACAGATGAAAATTTGGCTAAGAAACTATATGGTTTCAGCATGATTTTGGCTTTGACTTTTTTTGGGATATGATTAGAACACAACTTTCAACTTCATAAGAACTAAAGCGTACAAGCAGAGAAAAGGAAGAGAAAAAAGTGAAAACTCCACGTATTGGTAGTGTATGTTCAAATTTCTAATTATCGTATATTGAAATCTTGGATGAAAATGTGAAATAATTTCTGATTATGATTCCCTCTTTTATACCTCAAAAATAATAGAAGATGCTACATGAAGATTACACAAGTGTTAAAGTCCAAAAGAATAAAGAAATGAATAACTCCTACAACATAAAGTAGTCCACCTACCCACCACTAATCGTTAAAACAAAATGTTATCACCAAAATCTTTACTGACCAAATATAAAGAAGCAAAGATTCCAAAGCTGAAAGGGCAGAAGGATTGGACATCGAAACCAGAATCATGAAAGAAAGAGCAAAGCCAAGGTATTGTCGAAAGAAGCAGGCCGGAAGCCAATACTGGCAGCAAAGAGGATTCAAGCTAAACGAGCATCAACACTTGGGCACAAGAAAATCGGTCCATTACCGATAGCGGAAGATTGAAGGTAGCGAAGGGGGACTCCGGAAGGGAAACATCCGACACTTAATGAGATATAGAGAAACAATCCCGGAAGCACTCCACATAATACCAAGACCCGATGATAAGAGGTTGTCAAAAGGCATATGGTCTGAGACCTAGCAGAAGAAGGAAAGAGACCGCAAGGTCGGTGCCAGTACAAGAGGAAAATACCGACAAAGGAGTATATTCATTGAAGGGATAGTAAATGCATATCTTCAAAAGAATACCACATAAGACCGTAAGCAAACAAAGGTGAGCAACAAAGAGCATATAAATCGAAAGCTTAAAGCCACTGAAGGAAAGCGCTACATCGGACAAGAGAAGGCAGAGGGTTGTCGGCAATACTTAGCTCAATACCAACACTAGCATTAAGAGAAGGTTTATAAGTCATCCGAAAGGGGTCACGGATGAAGCTGTCACCAGATCAAGACCGAGACCAATGGATTGCCGGAGAGAGAAAGGAGAGCTATTCAAACCATCACCAGGAAACATACCGAGAGCAAGAAGTCACCAAGTCAAGCTCTCGAATACCTGAATGAGAGCATGAAAGAAGGAAGTAGACAAATCCGGCATCAAAGCATATAGCAAAGCTAAAGACACCAAAACCGAAAGGTATGGATGCGGACCGAGACCAGTGGTCCCGGAACCAAAAGTGTAACACCACGTAATTTTAAAACATGACATCAGAGATAATTAAAGTATACTTAATCTTTAAAAGAAGAGTTAACAAAAACGGGTTATGTCATTGCATTCGTCCCAGAATTCTGCTTGAGACAGAGTCCGAGTTTGCGTAAAACGGATACAGTGTGAAGAAGTTAAGGAGGTTAGAAGATTTCAGTTTAGACCAGAATTAAATTAATAATTAAAATTCGAATTCAAAATTCAAAGGCAGCAAAAGAGGCTGAGAGGGAAAGTTCCCACCGAATGGTGTCGACCGCCCCCCCAAGGGGAGTTGACATAGGTGTTGACCCCCTATAGGGGTGTCGACATAGGTGGCAACCCCCTGCAGGGGTCAACCCCATCGGCCCAGAACGAGCAGTGACGTATTTTGATGTATTAGGGCATATGTGGCACTCCGGGATTGGCTGAGATGTGTATTTTTAGTTTGGATGGTTCAGATGGATCCTAACCTAATCTAAAGGCCCTAATACACCTATACAAACACACCTAGACCTAACCCTAACTTCATTAAACAAATTCATGGTGCCTCCATGCTGTTAAATTCTAAGTTAACCTAGTCTCCACCTTAATTAATCAAATTCAAGTTGGAAGATAAAGATCAAAGCCTACATCAACGGATTAGCTAATCAACTTCAGAAATCAGAATTCAGAATTATTTTCTATCCTTAATCTTATCGCTGTGAGTCTATGTCACTTTCACAAGATAATTAATTATAAGTAATTATGATAGGGTTATGTATTGGATCATATGAATATGCCTATAATGAATCTTATCAAGTTTGCAAATTGTCACCTTTTGGATTCATACTTATAAACCTGTCATATGCCTTTCTGATCTATTTGTGTTCATATGCATGTTCTTATGTTTATGCTAGTTTTGATATCATGATTCCTTTTCCCCCTCCTTTTCCTTTTTCTTTTATGAGCTTAGGCTAACTTCGAGCCTAACATATTATGCGAAATTTGCATACGAATAACGTTTGAACGATGGGGAAAAGTTTGGGAAATATTTAATAACATGTAATTTGTAATTGGGCATAAATTGATGATGACTATGATTGGGCATAAATTGTGCATAACTTGTAAACATGAGATTTGGCATAACTGGGTTTGGGTACAATTTGGTATAACCTATAAACTTGGGATTATAGGCATAAATTGGATTAGAATTTGTCACATAAATTTGGGTTGGAATTTATGGGTAATTGGGAATCACTATAATCCATGATTTGAGATGAACTAAGTAACAATGAACGCCTAAGACACGCGGTTTGATAGGTTTACAGTGTAAGCCTGCCCGGAACCGCCCCGCATGTCCAGCAACCGCAACGGTATCTAATGTGAGAAGTCAAAGGCAGAAATTAGATACGTAATAACGCAAAGACACGAGGTTAGATTGGTTTGCGGTGTAAGCCTGCCCGGAACTGCCCGGCATGTAACACCCCACCTCCGCTAGGGTCACTCTTTCGGGGGCACTAGCTTCTGGGGGGCGTTAGAACTGGGTAAGCATGCATAATGATATATCAAGGTAGAACAAGAACATAAATATATATGCAAAACAGAGTAAGTGAGAATAAAACAGCGGAATATCTCAAACCATCTCAAAACAAGTCTAGTACATCATAAAGTCAACTGCCAAAATAAACATGTCTAGTACATCATAAACAGAAATACTGAAATACATAGTGCTATCCCCAAAATAAAGATGATAAACCATAGCGAGCTCAATGTCCAGACGTACATGAGCTATCCAGCAAACAAGCAAGCGATCCAAGCTAAGCACCACTGTTCCCTCCCTGAGAACCTGGGGGGGAAACGGAAGAAAAGAAGCGAAAGAAAACAGGTCAGTCAAAAAGACTGGTAAGCCCTACTACGATCAGTCTATAAACTAATAAAGTTAACAGCATGATGGAAACTGAGATGAACATACTGGCAATAGATAAAGGTGTCATCACATAAAGAAGATTAAGCTTTGCACCCCAGTGTACTAGCAAACTAACATAACAGGTATTGATCCCTCAGCCCAAACTTTGGCCCAATAACATGAGGTGACCTTAATACAAGGTCCAGCCCAATGGTCTAGTCGATCGGCTCCCTATAAACCTAACACGTCAAGTGTTGGTGTCCATACGGCCCACTTATGGTTGTAGTCAGACTGTACTGGGTCCACCTTCGGGTGTATCAAGCCCTCGGGTGTCAACCCCAGACACCTAAGCAATAATGCACAGTCTAAACCTACTGGTACCCGTGCCTCGAGTTTGTCCAACACCGGACTACGTGCACGTCCGTAGCCCGCCTGGACCCGCACCGCTGTACCACTCAGCCGTCGCTTTGGTCGCTTACATCAGTCCAGTAATCGTGCCCCGCCCTAGCCTAGCCTCTAGGGTCGTGAATGATACCAAACTGGGATTACTGGTGGAACAGACCACGTTGCTAGGGTTTTCTAAGAGGGTTAAGTGTGGTTTAACCCCTCACTAATCATGGATTAAATTAGTTAAGCGTAACCAACAGTTTACCACTTAACCCCATTTAATCCCTCATATCCCCAAAATTGGTTAAGTATTAGTGGGCCATGACTTAACCCTAATCATGAGGCATTAATTAATTTAATGCACCCAACCTCTCACATTAGACCTTGTTGTGGTTACTAGTTAGGCCGGGCGGGTCCGGGTAGGTTTACACCACAACTTAGTCTAACCTCGGGTTTCACGTGCAACATGACCAACTACTCACATTGGGTCCTATTGCTTGTAGCCACTAGTTAAGCCGGTCGGTTCCGGGTAGGTTTATGCTACAAACTCAACCCAACCTCGAGTTGGCCACACTTATGTTTTCTAAGTGTCATGTCCACTTTATTTTCAAAACATAATTACAAGTTTAACAAATACTTGGGTAGACCTAACTTAATAGGTAAATTCCCAAGGGGTAGACCTAACTTAATAGGTAAATTCCCTATCTTATATTTTTATGTATTTTAAGTTTTACCCAAACCCCCCAACGTCATTCTATCGCTTACATATTCGTCATAACGCATAAAGGATAGAAAGAGGGAACTTGGCACAACATACATGATGAATCTTACATATCATAATAAACATGCATAACATGTTGGACTTGCATAACTTAGCATAGTGAACTTGCATAAACATGCATAACTTGTTAAACTTGCAAATCATGGCATAGTGAACTTGCATAAACATGCATAACTCAATAAACTTGCAAATCATGGCATAGTGAACTTGCATAAACATGCATAACTCAATAAACTTGCAAATCATGGCATAGTGAACTTGCATAAACATGCATAACTCAATAAACTTGCAAATCATGGCATAGTGAACTTGCATAAACATGCATAACTCAATAAACTTGCAAATCATGGCATAGTGAACTTGCATAAACATGCATAACTCAATAAACTTTCAAATCATGGCTTAGTGAACTTGCATAAACATGCATAACTCAATAAACTTGCATAAATCCCAACTTTCATCACATATTAACTTTAGAGTTTCTAAAATGAAGGTAAGAGGGCTTACAAATATTAAGAAGACACAAATCTACAAGTAAAGATTGAGAAGCCCTTTATGCAAGCATAAAAACCCAAAACAAGCTCCAATAAGAAACACCCTTAACAAAAATCCCAAAAACTCTAGCTTAGCAAATAAAACTTGCAACTTGATGATGTATGCAAGCTAATGATCATTCATACAACTTAGAAATGCTTGTATGAACATCATAATCTTCATAGGAATGATTTATGAAGAGGGTGGAGGCTAGGGTTTTTAAGTGGAGGCCATTTGAGAAATCAATTTGACATAGTTTGGTTGCTAGAATGAATAATGAGTGATTTAGGATAGGTTAGGGTCTTATTTATAGAAGATTAGAGTGTTTTTAGCCCTAGGATTAACCCTAGGTTAGTTTAGGTCCATCAGATTTCGGAAGTCTCCAGAACCAAGCCACACAACCAGACCAAGACCCAAAATGGTGCGCCAGGCAAAACTGCCCGGCCACCCTGTGTCGACAGGGCTGTCGACAGGGCTGTCGACACCCTGGGGACCCTGTCGACATGGGGGTCCTGGCGGGAGTTTTCCCGCCTGCGCCAGTTTGCCCTAATTTCCAATTTTGAACTTGAAATTCAAATCTGTTTTTGACATGGAAATTTCTGAAAACTTCAATGGGCCTTAACTGGGTCATACGGACTCCGATTTTCGAAAACTCGGACTCTATTTCGCGTATTTTTCCGAGACGAACGCAATGGCATAGCCCGTTTCCCTTGATTCAGATTTTATAGTTAAATTCTGCCTCGATTTATATTATAACAGGTTATTGAAAATACGGGTTGTTACATTCTCCCCTCCTTAAAGGATTTCGTCCCCGAAATCTTCAAGTTAGGAAGAACATATCCTGCCATCCAACATCCATCTACTCAAAACATCATCCACGAGCAACCATTGTCCTTAAAAGATTCTAAATGCTGTATGAACATATGCAAAAGTGTGTGTATATGTATTTATCTAATGCAATGATCAATGCAAAATATGTTAGTGAAATGTATCCATATGTATGCAAATCCCTAACATAATGTATAATATCTACATGCGTGCTCAATCATTCACCCATATGCAACATCCATGTGATAGCATACAAATTTCATCCAAGAATAAGCATAAACACCCATGCACATGCAATATGAGGAGTGTGTGAGCCGATCTAGTGCCTAATGTGTATCATGCATCCATGAGTAACCACTTGCAAACACTTGCAACCACTTGCAACCATCAAACATAACATGTCTCAAACACATGTTTCATCCAAAGGATTCTACCTAAGGTTCTCATGATAAGATAGACACGATGAACTAGATAAACTAGATAGACATGGAAATATAAAGAGATTGAGAGTGTACCCTCAAAAAGGAATGGATAAAGCCTACGCATCTTCTCTTCAGTTTCCCAAGTTGCGTCTTCCTCGGCTTCACCCCACTGAACCTTCACCAACTTGACCTCACAATTCCTTAGCTTCTTGATCTCTGTCCCCAAGATACGAATCGGAGCTCTCCTCAAGGTAGCTTCTTTCTCTACTTCCACATCTTCTAGAACACTTGGCTCAATCACCTCTGCTGACTTATGCAAACACTTCCGGAGATGCGAAACATGAAAAACATTATGCACTCCAGCTAGCTTCTCGGGCAATTCCACTCTATAGGCCATCTGCCCGATCCTCTCTACCACTGGAAACGGTCCAACAAACCTTGGTGCTAACTTTCCTACTGCTCCAAACCGAACCACATTCCGCAAAGGAGAAACCTTCACGAAAACCATATCCCCAACATCAAACTCCAAATCAGTCCTTCGCCTATCAGCATAAGATTTCTGTCTGTCTTGGGCCGCCTTCATCCGTCTTCTAATCAACTCGACCTTCTCGGATGTATCTCTAATCATGTCAGGTCCAAGTATAAGCTTATCTGTAGTCTCCCACCAACATGTAGGTGACTTGCACGGTCTCCCATATAAAGCCTCAAATGGTGCCATCCTAATGCTCGCCTGATAACTGTTATTATAAGCAAATTCCACAAGAGGAAGATGGTCTTCCCAAGTACCACCAAAATCCAGAATGCAAAGCCTCAACAAGTCCTCAAGTACCCTATTCACCCTTTCTGTCTGACCGTCCGTTTGTGGGTGATAAGCCGTACTCAGGTTCAACCTCGTGCCCAGAGCTTCCTGCAAACTGTTCCAGAACTGACTAGTAAAGATGGGGTCTCGGTCACTGACTATGCTAGAAGGGACTCCATGTAGTCGTATTATCTCACGAAGATATACTGATGCTAGTCCAGATGCGGTCCTTTTGCTCTTCACCGGAATGAAATGAGCACTCTTCGTAAGCCTATCCACAATGACCCATATGCTTGTATTCCCTTTTCTTAACCTTGGCAATCCGTCAACAAAGTCCATAGAAATACTCTCCCACTTCCATAGCGGGACCTCTAGAGGATGCAATAGCCCACCGGGCTTCTTCGACTCGGCTTTTACTCTCTGACAAACAACACATCTAGAGACAAACTCTGCCACATCCTTCTTCATTCCAGGCCAGAAGAAAATGCGCTTCATATCCTTATACATCTTATCTCCACCCGGATGTATAGTCAACTTGGAGCGATGTGCTTCCTCAAGAACTTTCCTCACCAAGTCTTCCACCATCGGAACACAAAGCCTTCCGTCTCTCCTCAGCCAACCCTTATCATCTATAGAATATCGAGCAAGGTGACTAGATGTCTCCCCTCGAATCAGCTTATCCATAATCTCAATCATCTGAGGGTCTTCCTTCTGCGAAGCCCCAACTTGATCCAGAAGGGTAGGCCTGAGTTCCAGGGATGCTAAAGAACCGGTCATCGACTCCATCGCCAAAGAGAAATCAAAGGTTGCCAAGAACTCTAAATTCTTCATCTCAACAAATAGAGGACTTAGTGTCAACCTTTTTCTACTCAACGCATCCGCTACAACATTCCCCTTGCCAGGGGTATAGGCTATATCAAAATCGTAGGACGCCAAGAATTCCATCCACCTTTGCTGCCTCAAGTTCAGATCCTTCTGCGAAAAGAGATACTTCAAAGACTTATGATCAGTATACAGCTCAAATCTCTCTCCCAGAAGATAATGACGCCAAGCCTTGAGTGCATATACTATCGCTGCCAGCTCTAGATCATGAGTGGGATAATTCTTCTCATGCACCTTAAGTTGCCTACCACAAAAACATATAACTCTGCCTTCTTGCATCAGAACGGCGCCCAATCCCGTGCCACAAGCATCAGTGTACACGGTAAACATCTTACCACCATCGGGTAAAGCTAGAACTGGTGCTGAGGTAAGGGCTCTCTTGAGTCTCTGAAAAGCAAGCTCACAGTCCATATCCCAAGCAAAAACTAAGTTCTTCTTCGTCAACTTAGTAAGAGGAGCGGATATCTTCGCGAAGTCCTTGATGAACTTCCGGTAAAAACCTGCAAGACCTAGAAAACTTCTCACTTCGGTTGCATTCCTTGGAGTCTTCCAATCCTGCACAGCAACTACTCTAGCGGGATCCACCGCCAAGCCTTGCTTAGATACTATATGCCCAAGGAACCGAACTTCCCTTCTCCAAAAGTGACACTTGGAGAACTTGGCCTTTAACTGATGCGCTCTAAGCGTATCCATCACCTCTACAAGATGCCTCGCGTGCTTTTCTTCATCCTTAGAGAAGATCAGAATATCATCCACAAAGACCACGACAAACTTGTTCAAGAACTCCCGAAACACCCTACTCATCGAGTCCACGAAATACGCGGGTGCATTCGTCAAACCGAACGGCATAACAAGCCATTCAAAGAATCCATCTGGGGTTCTGAATGCAGTCTTATCTATACTATCTTCAGCCACTCTGAGCTGATGAAATCCAGTAGCAAGATCAAGCTGAGAGAAAACAGAAGCACCAACAAGCTAGTCAAAAAGATCATCAATCCTCGGTAATGGGTGTCTGTTCTTCTTAGTCAGCTTATTCAATTCTCTATAGTCCACACAGAGTCGAAGAGAACCATCTGCCTTAGTAGCAAACACCACAGGCGCTCCCCATTCGGATATACTTCGTCTGATGAAGTTCTTCTCAAGCAACTCCTTTACTTGCTTGCTGAGCTCCCGTCTCTCACGCGGAGCCATGTGCCGAACGGGTAAAGAAACAGGCTTAGCATTATCCACCAGATAAATGCAAAAATCAATCTCTCGTTTAGGGGGCAACCCCTTAACTTCTTCAAAAACATCTGGATAATCTCGGACCACCCTTACAGACTGAAGGGTTTCCTCTGACGAGTCGAGAGATTCAAGATAGCACAGCATGACGGGATCCTTCGGATTGCATGAAATTTCTAAGGTGTTGCCAAGGCGAGTCACAAGCCTCACAACCCTATGCTCACAATCAAGAATGGCTCCATGTCTAGACAGCCAATCCATGCCCAAAATCAATCCGTATCCCCTGAAACCAAGAACATACGCACTACACAAGAACTCTACACTGAGTATAGAGATCCTCAGATCCTCACATATCATAGATAGATGAGCAGAACCCCCAATGGGATTCGAAACACAAACGAGATCATCCACTAAGCTAGTACTAAGGTGCAAACTATCAACAAGATCAGATGAAATAAAGCTATGTGATGCACCAGAATCAAACAAGGTACGAACTGGAAGATCGGAAACATAAACAAGGTTCTCAACAGAAACACTACCTCGATCGGGAACTGGAGCGGTATTGAGAGCATGAACTTGCCCTCCTGAAGGTCCAGCACGCTGAGTCTGACCCTGCCCTTTCTTCTTCGGGCATTTCTTGCTGAAGTGTCCAGTCTCACCACAGGAAAAACATCCACCACTAAGCTTCCTTTTCTTCTTCCTACAATCCTTAGCAAAGTGTCCAGGCGCACCACAGTAATTGCACTTTCCCTTGCCTTTGTTGTTGTTCCCCTTCTTGTTCTTGCTTTGATTACCCTGACTGCTTTGACCACCTTGATTGCCTTTACCCTGAGAATCAGTTTTCTTTGCTTGAGTATCACTCGACTTGACCTCTTTCTTTCCATCTCCCTGAAGTAGAGCCATATCGACCAAACTCTCAAAAGTAGCCCCATGCGGAATATGTGACATCGCCAAACCCTGCAGCGGCTCATTCAACCCTCTAGCAAATCGAAGAGCCTTCTTCTCAGGAGTGTTCACCATATCCAAACCAAACCGGGCCAGCTGATTAAACTTGTTCACATACTCCTTGACAGACATATCACCTTGCTTTAATGCAATGAACTTCTCCATCTGTAAATTCGCCTCAGCAGAAGATAGAAACTTGGCCACAAATCTAGCCCTCAAATCGGCCCAAGCCTCGACGGGCATCGTCCCATTGGTGACCTCCCACCAATAGGCTGCTTCGTCCTTCAAAAGCCACACTGTCAATAAGATCTTCCTTTCGTCATCAATCCCAAAGATAGCAAACAAGTCCTCAGTGTCTTTCAGCCAATTCCTAGCTTCAACAAAAGATTCTGTGCCTAGGAAATTCTTGCCTCCCATCATCTTGAAGTCTTTACAAACCTTCGTGAACTCAACCTGAGGATGCTGAGGGGGAGGAGGAGGAAGAGGAATCTCAGCAACTGGAGGAGGAGGGACAGGAACCACCGGAGGAGGGACATTAGGGGGAGGATTCTCAACTACAGGAGGAGGAGTGGGAGTAGGGTTTGCGGGGCCAGCTACCGCCCTAGCTTCAAGAAGTCTCCTATACCAGAGTGGTACGTTTACTCCATCCGGGATGGCAAGATTCTCAGCCATACTGAAACGAAAGATAAGATAAGATTAGGTCAAGGGAACGAAGGATAACGCTAATGGCTTTTTGGGGAATAGCCTTTTAAAATACTAGACTTTTCTTTGGAAAATACTTTATACTTGTTTTGAAAATAGTTTTTCAAAAGTCTTTTAAAAACTTTTTGTTCTTTCTTGTAAACCTTATGCTCTGATACCAAATTTGTAACACCCCACCTCCGCTAGGGTCACTCTTTCGGGGGCACTAGCTTCAAGGGGGCGTTAGAACTGGGTAAGCATGCATAATGATATATCAAGGCAGAACAAGAACATAAATATATATGCAAAACAGAGTAAGTGAGAATAAAACAGCGGAATATCTCAAACCATCTCAAAACAAGTCTAGTACATCATAAAGTCAACTGCCAAAATAAACATGTCTAGTACATCATAAACAGAAATACTGAAATACATAGTGCTATCCCCAAAATAAAGATGATAAACCATAGCGAGCTAAATGTCCAGACGTACATGAGCTATCCAGCAAACAAGCAAGCGATCCAAACTAAGCACCACTGTTCCCTCCCTGAGAACCTGAGGGGGGGGGGGAACGGAAGAAAAGAAGCGAAAGAAAACAGGTCAGTCAAAAAGACTGGTAAGCCCTACTACGATCAGTCTATAAACTAATAAAGTTAACAGCATGATGGAAACTGAGATGAACATACTGGCAATAGATAAAGGTGTCATCACATAAAGAAGATTAAGCTTTGCACCCCAGTGTACTAGCAAACTAACATAACAGGTATTGATCCCTCAGCCCAAACTTTGGCCCAATAACATGAGGTGACCTTAATACAAGGTCCAGCCCAACGGTCTAGTCAATCGGCTCCCTATAAACCTAACACGTCAAGTGTTGGTGTCCATACGGCCCACTTATGGTTGTAGTCAGACTGTGCTGGGTCCACCTTCGGGTGTATCAAGCCCTCGGGTGTCAACCCCAGACACCTAAGCAATAATGCACAGTCTAAACCTACTGGTACCCGTGCCTCGAGTTTGTCCAACACCGGACTACGTGCACGTCCGTAGCCCGCCTAGACCCGCACCGCTGTACCACTCAGCCGTCGCTTTGTTCGCTTACATCAGTCCAGTAATCGTGCCTTGCCCTAGCCTAGCCTCTAGGGTTGTGAATGATACCAAACTGGGATTATTGCTGGAACAGACCACGTTGCTAGGGTTTTCTAAGAGGGTTAAGTGTGGTTTAACCCCTCACTAATCATGGATTAAATTAGTTAAGTGTAACCAACAGTTTACCACTTAACCCCATTTAATCCCTCGTATCCCCAAAATTGGTTAAGTATTAGTGGGCCATGACTTAACCCTAATCATGAGGCATTAATTAATTTAATGCACCCAACCTCTCACATTAGACCTTGTTGTGGTTACTAGTTAGGCCGGGCGGGTCCGGGTACGTTTACACCACAACTTAGTCTAACCTCGGGTTTCACGTGCAACATGACCAACTACTCACATTGGGTCCTATTGCTTGTAGCCACTACTTAAGCCAGTCGGTTCCGGGTAGGTTTATGCTACAAACTCAACCCAACCTCGAGTTGGCCACACTTATGTTTTCTAAGTGTCATGTCCACTTTATTTTCAAAACATAATTACAAGTTTAACAAATACTTGGGTAGATCTAACTTAATAGGTAAATTCCCAAGGGGTAGACCTAACTTAATAGGTAAATTCCCTATCTTATATTTTTATGTATTTTAAGTTTTACCCAAACCCCCCAACGTCATTCTATCGCTTACATATTCGTCATAACGCATAAAGGATAGAAAGAGGGAACTTGGCACAACATACATGATGAATCTTACATATCATAATAAACATGCATAACATGTTGGACTTGCATAACTTAGCATAGTGAACTTGCATAAACATGCATAACTTGTTAAACTTGCAAATCATGGCATAGTGAACTTGCATAAACATGCATAACTCAATAAACTTGCAAATCATGGCATAGTGAACTTGCATAAACATGCATAACTCAATAAACTTGCAAATCATGTCATAGTGAACTTGCATAAACATGCATAACTCAATAAACTTGCAAATCATGGCATAGTGAACTTGCATAAACATGCATAACTCAATAAACTTGCAAATCATGGCTTAGTGAACTTGCATAAACATGCATAACTCAATAAACTTGCATAAATCCCAACTTTCATCACATATTAACTTTAGAGTTTCTAAAATGAAGGTAAGAGGGCTTACAAATATTAAGAAGACACAAATCTACAAGTAAAGATTGAGAAGTCCTTTATGCAAGCATAAAAACCCAAAACAAGCTCCAATAAGAAACACCCTTAACAAAAATCCCAAAAACTCTAGCTTAGCAAATAAAACTTGCAACTTGATGATGTATGCAAGCTAATGATCATTCATACAACTTAGAAATGCTTGTATAAACATCATAATCTTCATAGGAATGATTTATGAAGAGGGTGGAGGTTAGGGTTTTTAAGTGGAGGCCATTTGAGAAATCAATTTGACATAGTTTGGTTGCTAGAATGAATAATGAGTGATTTAGGATAGGTTAGGGTCTTATTTATAGAAGATTAGAGTGTTTTTAGCCCTAGGATTAACCCTAGGTTAGTTTAGGTCCATCAGATTTCGGAAGTCTCCAGAACCAAGCCACACAACCAGACCAAGACCCAAAATGGTGCGCCAGGCAAAACTGCCCGGCCACCCTGTGTCGACAGGGCTGTCGACAGGGCTGTCGACACCCTGGGGACCCTGTCGACATGCCTGTCGACATGGGGGTCCTGGTGGGAGTTTTCCCGCCTGCGCCAGTTTGCCCTAATTTCCAATTTTGAACTTGAAATTCAAATCTGTTTTTGACATGGAAATTTCTGAAAACTTCAATGGGCCTTAACTGGGTCATACGGACTCCGATTTTCGAAAACTCGGACTCTATTTCGCGTATTTTTCCGAGACGAACGCAATGGCACAGCCCGTTTCCCTTGATTCAGATTTTATAGTTAAATTCTGCCTTGATTTATATTATAATAGGTTATTGAAAATACGGGTTGTTACACGGCATGTCCAGCAACCGCAAACGGTATTTAATGTGAGAGGTCTTGCATGATTACGGTTATAATGAATTAACGAACACTTAACCTAGATGAGACATGTGGTTAGGCATGGGGATAAAGAGGGGTTAAGTGTGAATTCCTAATGGGGACTAAGCTTAGGAGGGAAGCTTGTGTCAAGTGTGGGGACCCTTTTCAACCAGTAACCCATTTAGTATATATGTGAGCTCGAACTAGGTCGAGGACGAGACACGCTTACTGGGGTTGATTGTAAGAGGTCAATAAAGAGTTAGCAGTGGCAGTGCAAGTCCAACGGAGTCATGTGTGTGCATGGGTCCGGGCTGGTAGGTAAGACGCTGTTGCATCGTGTAGGTATAAGTCGTGCCTTTTAGTAGTATCGGGTTGCCACTTTAGGGAGTGATACACCCTACTATGGGACCAGCACAGGTATCTATGAGTTAGGGAGCCGATCGAATGGGGAGGGTAGTGAGTATAACTAGTGGAGATAGGAGCAGGCGGCACCTATGACAGCTTCAGGGGTACACGAAACTACCATCATTGTGTTTGGTTAAGAGGGATCATCTTTAGTATGTAACTCATATGCTGGTACAGTGCAGAGTATATCTTATAGTGGTTAGGAGCGTAGTCGTTTTTTCTATCTTACTTGCCTTATTTACCTTGTCACACCTTCTTATGTTACAGTCATCTCGTTTATCCAGTTTATATTCTTATCCTGTTGCTTTACTGATTATATTGTTAAAGTTACTGGACTCGCCAGCATTTGTGTCTGACTTTGTTTTGTTTCGCCTCTTTTCTTTCCTTTTCTCCCCCCAAGTCCTCAGGGTGGGAATTAGTGGAGCTTGAATTGGATTTCTTTCTGCTTGAAGTGCTGAGAGTAATGCTTAGTTTTATCTTTTTTTCCTTTATGGCTATTTGGAGTGGGATTATGCTTTTGTTTCATGTACTCTGATAATAATTATGTTCAAGACAGGTATTTATGTACTTGACTTTAGTATGGTTTTGACAGTGTAACCAAACATGTCTTGTTTTTCTGCTGCAATCAATGAAGTTTAAATTTTTAAGTACTGTTTTATATATTTGTCTTGCGATGTTCTATTCTATACTCTTATAATGCTCCATGAAAGTTAGTGCATTCCCTTAGTGAGTGACAATAATGGACGTGGGGTGTTACACGTGGTATCAGAGCTGAAGGTTACTAGAACAGGTAAAAGATTTTGGAAAACTGTTTTTAAAAGCATTTTTGGAAAGAAGTATTTTCATAAACATGTTTTAAAGAGAGTATTCTCAAGAAAAATGTTTATTATGAAAAACATAATCCCCAAGAGCCATATATCTGTCTTTCGATTCTCTGTTTTGAATCTTTCCCTTTTTCCTTTCAGCATGTCTGATCAACCCGAAATACCCGAGGGCGTACAGATACCAGGCTGGTTCAGAAGGTATCTGGAGGCAAGGGCTAATGCCGCAGGCCCAGCAGACGCTCCTCCTCCTCCACCTCCTTATATAAACGCTTTTTCGAAGATATGCAAAGACTTCCGTGCGATGGGAGGAAAACCATTTAATGGAACTGAGACATTTGTTGAGGCTCGAAATTGGCTCAAGGAAGTAGAGGATTTGTTTGGTGTCTTTGAAATAGACAATGGGAGGAAAGTTCAATTAGCTGCTTGGTTGATGACGGATGAAGCTTCTTTTTGGTGGGAAGTAACTAATGGGGGACGTGCAGTGGAGACATGGGTGGATTTTAAGCAAAGGTTCGAGTTGAAATTTCTTTCACAAGCAGAGGAGAGTTTATACATGGAGAGGTTCTTGGCTTTGAAACAAAGGGGTTTGTCTGTGAAGGAGTACGTTAACAAGTTTAACCAGTTAGTGAGATTTGATATGGAATTAGTGAATACACCACATAAGAAGGCCTTGAGATTTGCCAAGGGTCTGAATGAACCATTGCACGGGTTGGCTATGTCCCACATTCGTATGGGTCTACTTTCGACAATCTGGTTGATATGGCGTTGATTCATGAAGAGGAGAAAGGTGCTAATGCTAATAAGGCACAGGATAAGAAAGGGAATCCAAAGAAAGCACAACAACAAAAGAAAGTTGGTAAGGATAACAAGGGCCAAGAGAAGAAAAGGTGCTTTAATTGTGGAAAACCGGGCCACTTAAGCAAGGACTGTAGGAAGAAGAAGAAGAAGAAGAAGACGGGTTGCTTCCAGTGGGGTGAGGAAGGACATATGATTAAAGACTGCACAAGAAGGCAAGGACAAGGGCAAGGACAGAGGAGATGATATACTTCTGGAGTGTAGGTTCACGCTCTCATGGCACCTACGCAAGAGAGAAGTAGAAACATTTCCGTTGAAAGTTTAATTTTCCTTTATGATCATCATGTTCGTACTTTGTTTGATTCTAGCGCTTCACATTCATTTATATGTTCTTCTATTGTTGAGTCTCTGCACCTAGATACTAGTATAGTAGTGGATCCCGTTAGTGTCTCAAATCCTATTGGGGGTACGACTCATCTTTCTATGTTATGTTGGGGTTTGAGAATTTTATTGTATGGCGTTGAGGTCGAATGCAACGCTTATGTGATTGGTTTCACTTGCTATGGGTTGATTCTAGGAATGGACTGGCTAGCCAAATTTGGTGTCATTCTTGACTGTGAAAGGAGGATATTTAGACTGTTGACTAGTTTGGGTAATACTCTCGAGATCTCATGCGATCCTAAGGGTTCGGTTATGCTTAGCTACCTAGAATCTCTTGATACTTTTATTGAAGATTTGCAATCTGTTCGAGTAGTCTGTGAGTATGAAGATGTCTCTGAGGAGGTTAGGGGCTTACCTCTAAAACGTGAGATAGATTTCCATATATACTTGGTGGATAATGCAAAGCTAGTTGCATTTCCTGTGCGCCACATGGCTCCAAGAGAAAGGAGGGAGCTTAGTAAACAAGTGAAAGAGTTGCTTGAGAAAGGGTTCATGAGAAGAAGTATCTCGGAGTGGGGTGCTCCAGTTGTTTTTGCTACGAAGGCTGATGGTTCACTTAGATTATGTGTGGACTATAGGGAGCTAAATAAACTCACGAAGAAGAATAGACACCCATTACCGAGGATAGATGATTTGTTCGATCAGTTGGTTGGTGCTTTGGTTTTCTCGTAGTTGGACCTAGTTAGTGGATTTCATCAGTTGAGGGTAGCTGAGGATGGTATAGATGAGATTGCATTTAGAACTCCCGACGGTTTCTTTGAATGGCTTGTCATGCTTTTTGGTTTGACAATTGCACCCGCATATTTCGTAGACTTGATGAGTAGGGTGTTTAGGGAGTTTCTAAACAAGTTCGGGGTGGTCTTTGTGGATGACATTTTGATATTCTCTAGAAGCAAGGAAGAGCATGCCCTACACCTTAGGGAAGTATTAGAGACCCTTCGAGCACATCAACTCAAAGCTAAGTTCTCTAAATGTCATTTTTGGAGGAAGGAAGTAAGATTCATAGGGCACGTGGTCTCTAAGGAAGGGATAGCTGTAGATCCCGTGAAGGTAGTGGTAATCCAAGATTGGAAGATTCCTAAGAATGCAACAGAAGTAAGAAGTTTACTTGGTTTGACGGGCTATTATAGAAAGTTCATCAAGGACTTTGCCAAGATATCTACCCCACTTACACGGTTGACGAAAAAGAATTTGGCCTTTTATTGGGATGTTGACTGTGACGACGCTTTCCAACGTTTGAAGAGGGCTCTGACGACAGCTCCAGTTTTAGTTTTTCCGGATGGGAGTAAGCCATTCACAGTGTATACCGATGCTTGCGGGGCAGGGCTTGGCGCAGTTTTGATGCAAGAGGAAAGGGTGATATGCTATGGTGGAAGACAGTTGAAGGTCCATGAGAAGAATTACCCTACTCACGACTTAGAGTTAACTGCCATAGTTTTTGCGCTTAAGTCTTGGCGTCACTATTTGCTTAGTGAGAGGTTTGAGTTGTATACAGACTATAAGTCACTTAAATACTTGTTCTCTTAGAAAGATTTAAACTTAAGGCAATAGAGGTGGATGGAGTTCTTAGCATCCTACGATTTTGAGATTGCCTATACCCCTGGCAAGGGTAATGTTATGGCAAACGCCTTGAGTAGAAAGAAGATGACTTTGAGTCCTTTGTTTGTTGAGCGACAGAGTGTAGAGTATATATCTGCCGTTGATTTTAGACCCTCTGTCGATTATGTACCCAGTTTGTTGGCATCGTTAGAGGTGCGGCCTACCTTTTGGGACAGGTAGGGGCGGCACAGCGAGATGACCCACTGTTGATAGAGATAGAAGACAAGCTCATAAGAGGGGAGTCTTCGAGCCATCTTAGTAGGTATACTATAGATGAGAGAGGTTGGTTGCGTAGGTATGGAAGACTTTGCGTATCACGAGATGATAGTTTGAGAAAGACAATTCTCGAAGAGGCACATCATTCTAAGATGACCATACATCCAGGTGGTGACAAGATGTATAGGGACATGAAGCGAGTTTTCTTTTGGGCCGAAATGAAGAAGGATGTGGATGAGTTCGTTTCTAGAAGCTTAGTGTGCCAGCAAGTTAAGGCTGAGCAAAATAAGCCTGGCGGGTTGCTCCACCCTTTAGAGGTTCCACAGTGGAAATAGGAAAGTGTTTCCATGGATTTCGTCGACGGGTTGCCGAGGTCAAGGAAGGGTAATACGAGGATTTGGGTAGTAGCAGATGGACTTACCAAGAGTGCCCATTTCATTCCCATTAAGATTAAGAGGACAGTGACATGGTTAACATCTATTTATCTCCGAGAGATAGTTCGTCTACATGGCATACCTTCTAGTATTGTGAGTGATCGAGATCTCATTTTCACTAATGAGTTTTGGAAGAGCTTGCAAGAGGCGGTAGGAACAAATTGTGTTTGAGCACCACTTATCACCCTCGGACGGACGGCCAAACTGAGAGAATGAATCGAATCATAGAAGACCTTTTGAGGTTATGTATCTTGGACTTTGAAGGGACATAGGAGGAACACCTTCCATTAGTAGAGTTCGCCTACAACAACAGCTATCAAACTACTATTGGCATGGCTCCTTTTGAGGCTTTATATGGGTGACCTTGCCAGTCACCGACTTGTTGGTGGGAGTCTACGGATAAGGTTTTGCTTGGTCCCGATATGGTTAGGGAAACTTCAGAGAAGATAGACTGGATTCGAAGGCGCATGAAGATGGCACAGGACCGGAAAAAGTCATATGCTGATAAGAGAAGGACCGACCTTGAGTTCGATGTTGGGGACATGGTCTTATTAAAGTATCACCATTGAGGAATGTAGTTCGCTTTGGAGCTATAGGGAAATTGGCACCAAGGTTCGTAGGGCCATTCCCTATTACAGAGCAAATTAGACAGATGGCTTACAGAGTGAATTTGCCTAAGAAGCTTAGTGGCACTCATGACGTATTTCATGTGTCGCATTTGAGGAAGTGTTTGCACGATACAGCAGAAGTAGTAGAGCCGAGCATGCTTAGAGAAGTGGAAGTAGAGCGAGATGCCACGATTAGACGAGCTCCTTCATGCATCCTTGGATCGGAGGTCAAGAAGTAATGCAACCGAGAGGTCAAATTGGTTAAAGTCCAATGGGGAGATGATCAAGGAGACGCGACTTGGGAGACGGAAGATAAGATACGTGCGTTGTACCCTTTCCTTTTTGAGGGTATGTTCTTAACTTCTCCTTTTTCTACCTCTTTGTTTGTACTTATTCTATTGTTTAGTGTATCCTCTCGAGTATATCTTCGGTCTTTAGGTAGAAAACCTATGGTTGTAAACATGTGTTTTGAGACATGTTACGTTTTGTGGATGCAAGTGTTTGCTAGTGGTTGCTCGTAGACGCATATACACACACTTAAAGCACTAAGACCGACTCAGTCACTTCCATATTGCATATTTCATATATATGTTTATTGATTGAAATTTGATGTGTTATCATGTGGATGTTGCATTTGAGTGAATGATTGTGCACTCATATAGAAGTTATAAAGTGTATTAGGAATAATTGCATATATGTTGGACTCATGGCACTGACATAATTCGCATTAAGGATGTCAGCTGAATCGGTAGACCGCCTGATCTTTGCATTAGATAAGGAACATATGCACACGCTTTTGTTGGATCTAGATTAACCATAGAGGGGGGAGTGAATAGAGTTTATCACAGTTTTACACTGAGTTTAAAAGTTTGACGAGATATTAAAAAAAACAGATCACAGAATGCAGCAGAAAGAAAATAACACACAAAGATACCCAGCTTCGGCAAAACCTTGTCTACTGCTGCATTTCTAAGGTTTCTACTAGGTGTTAATAACAGATCATGCTTACAGACAATGTATACTTGCACTCCCTACTCCTGTACTAACCCTACGCTCAAAACCCTTGACTGACCGATATCCCCTCGACCAGATTTTCCCGTATTACAAACCTGTGACACGTAACCCTAGATTTTATAGACTCAAGTAAACTTCCAATTAAACACCTAACTGGTTTCTCCTAGATTTTTACTGAATTCTAGAAACGGTTTCGAACGATTTACAAGAGAAAATAAAAACAATAACAATAAAAATAAACCCAAAGCAAAACCCTAATATTAAAAGTCTAGAATTAAAAATAGGGTCATCCCCCTTTTAATCTTGGTCGGCCTATTTCTTTTGTATTGTCTCTTTGACAAAAAAAGGTCGTGTTCCACTTCCTTCTAAAAAGGAAATGGCGGCTAGTGTTTTTCAATTCTCCCCAAATCGATCGATTAAATTGATGAAAAGTAACTCGATGGCTTTGTCTCCTTGTATGGTGCTTCGTGATCGATTCCAGAGGCTTCTTGCTTCACGACTTAGGGTTTTTCTCCTAATTGAAAACTGGTGAGCAATTTGAATAATTTGATTCTCTGCTCCTTGAATTTTTGGCTTGTGCTTTTTCGATTGTATACGCCAGTGATGAAGTGGGTGTTAAAATAGGATTATAGAAAATCCTAATTCCTGATTTCAATCAATGACTTGGCCTGGTATGTGTGATGTTTCCTGTTTTTGGTTCCCATGATAAAATTGGCCTTGATTTCTTGCGTGAGTTAATCTATGAATTTGGATGTGATTTTTTGCACTTCAAAGAATCTGGAAATATGATTTGTCTCTTTGAAATTGTTTGTTGCCTGATTTATCACCTTGCTTATTTTTTCTCTGCCTTACACCATCTTGCCAAAAATAACACACTGATTTTTGCCAAAAAAAAATTGTGGTTAGCACTTACCAAATATGACCACTGTGATTTTGGAAAAACATAAATGATTTATTTCTTTGGAAACAAATTAATTGCTCTTGAGAGTCCATACTTCAAATTATAGCGTGATCCTTGCCAAATTTGATCTCCAGTCAATTTCTTCCTTTCCATAAAAATGGGATATGTATTTCAGGAAAACAGTTTTGGCAAAATCTGATTATTCTTGCATGTTGAATTTCTGGAATATGTTTGGAGCTTTCCATATATGTTTTACTTATTGCTTGATTTCGTGCTTATTCCATTATGTACGTACTTGCAAAACCATGCTATACTTTCCTGTGCATGTTGAAGTTTGCATTGCAGATTATTGATTCCATATGCTTGTGTACTGAGACATGTTTCTTACTGTTGTTCCCATTTGTACACTTGGATCATGCTGCTGCCTTGTATGTACATTGATGTTGCACCACTTTGTTCATTGCTCACTGTTTGATCACCTGACTTGAGCATGAAACATAATTTGGACTGTGTTCACACACACTTGAGCTTGATCACCAATATTTCTTCTTTAACACCACTTGTACATGCTTCATGGTTGTCCCCTTGTCCACTTTGAAACTGCTGCTTAAAAATAGTGAATTTGATCACCATTGTTGGACTGTTGCTTCCATGTATCACTTTGTTATTTGCATTGATTCATCATATTGCTTGAATGTGATTATGCTGCAAGATTAGTTCCATATAAGTTGATCTTCCTTGCTGAGCTAATTTGCAACTTTGCTAAATTCATCACATTCATGCATATGCTCCAGCTTGTATACTTGCACACTTTCACACATGTTATGCCATGCTGAATCATGCTATGTTCACTTTTCTTGACCCCAGAACCTGTTTTTGCTGTCTCGACCATGTTGACTTGTTTCGACCATTTTTGCCTACATTGTTACCATGTACTTCTTGTACTTTGATGCACCAAAAACTGTTGAACCATTGTTTTTCATTACTGAGCTGCTTGACCTGTTGACCGTCACTTTGATTATGCTGCTACACCATCTGCTTGACCATGTTGATTATGACATTTGCTCACCATTCTTGAGCTCTCTCACACTTGTACATTTGATTGGCATGTATCATCCACTGAACTGTTTCACCATATTTATGCTTGTACATTTTCTTGCACACATACCTGAACTCTCTCATATTTGTGCATTTGCTTGCACATATACCTGAACTGTTTCACCATACATGCTTTAGTTCCATCATATTTAACTGCTCCATCCTTATACACTTGACCATGAACTATTTCATATGTGATCTTGTATTTGACCTGTCTTGACACTTTGCTTGGTTGCCATGTTTTGTACCTTGCACTTGTACGACTTGAGTGTTGTGTGTTGCTCGACCATTTTGAAAACTGTCTTGTTAATTGAAAAACAAAATGTCCATGTTGCATGTGATAATTGCATGTTAGAGAATGGATTTATTATTTGTTGAGCAGTTTTGGGCTTGGCTCGACCATTGATATGTGTTAACTATGTTGACATGTGCACTGAGTCAAGAAGGTCCACGTGGCTACTCCTCAGTTGCGCGCTGATTGGCGAGGCAGTGCACACGTGTATATTTATACACGTGTGTTTATGCAGTCGATCAGAAAATTTTCTGTCCCTGTACATATACAAACTCGCTGCCTAGACACAGATGAATCAGATCAAGTCATGAAAAATGATGAGAAACACACCAGAAATCCGAGGCAAATAAATTTTTAAAAATATAATTTATATTCGCATATATATAGTTTTATTTCTATTGCAGTGTACAGTGTGTGTGTGTGTGTGTGTGTGTGTTTCATGCGACAGGTAAGAAGATGATGACTAGACTGACAGAGAGCTGTGAAGACTGAAGACAATAGTTGACAGTGAAAACTATACAAAAGCATCTGTATATGAGTGTAACTGAATGTATATGGATATGAAAATGTAAAATGATTGATTGTATATATATATATATATGAGATGTATAGACAGAGTGTTATAGTGAGGAGCTGTGTAACAACAGAAATCTACTGATATTTGTATTAAACAAATTTGTTTGGAATAAAATATTATTTTTATTGTTTTCAAAAAAAAATTCTAACGTATTCAGTTTATATACAAGTAAATATCATGTGTAATATCTGTGAATCTGTACAAATAGTGGAATCATATAATTTGTACTGTTCGAATTTTGAAATATAATATTTAAATAAAATACTATGTGAATATATGAAATTCTGTACAGTCGTATTCTATTTAAATATAAATATTATATTCTTGTCTGTGATGTTATGTAACAGTACAATAACAAACACATTTAAAATGGTATATACTTGTTTGTTATCATCAAACAAAAATCATATGATTGTGTATACAACACCGTTATATACAACAATCTCCCCCTTTTGATGATGACAAAGAGATAAAAAGATTTTGAATAAAATAAATGTGTTTGTTCAAGAATAATGAAACTCCCCCTATTTAAATGCTCCCCGTACAACTAAACTCCCCCTATAACTGTGCATGAGTGTAAATTGAATTTAATGAATTTTCAAAATTAAAAATATTCACTCATAAATCAAAATCTCAATCCATTCTCCCCCTTTTGTTATCATCAAAAGGATACAGAATTTAAAATACAGATGAAAAATGACTAGAAAATATATTTTCAGCTTAAGAGGAAGAACGATTATCATAGATCTCAATCAACCAAACAAAAATCATAATAAACCGAGAACTGGTGGCATATTTCACATTGTAGAGAATGACGGATTTACGATGAAATTTATAAAAATGGAGAGAGTTTCAAAAACATACACTTTCAATTATTTTCAAAAGAATTTTATAACATTGAACACAAAAACAGTGACGGGTTTGGACTACAATTACAGATTCAATTTAAGTGATGCAACTAAATAGTCTCAAATCCCAGTAGCTATCAATCAACAAATCATAATACATCATAAGATATTAACACATTTCACATATTATAAAATGGATTGATAGACTGGTATTTATACACCAAGGAGAATTTCATATACAAATTTATTTAGCAAATTATTTTCTTTTCTTTTTCTTTTGATTTAAGAGCACACTAACCACGCATAACCAGAGCTTGGATTTTTAAATGAGGTCAATCGCAGCTTAAATTATAAGTTATCTGTTAACCATGCATGACCAGAGCTTGGATTTTTAAATGAGGTTAGAGACACACTTATACATTAATTATATTTATTATTTTCAGCATTTAAAGGAAAAACTCCTCAATATATAAAACCAATATATGAATGATAGAAAATGGGGTAAGTACAGAAATGGACAGTGAAATAAATTTATAAATTAATTATATTATGAAATATGCTCGACTGTACTGGGATCATTGAAAATTTTCAATCATCACTAATTCTGAATAATAACATAGTCCCATTTCTATCACAAATATTTCCACTATTTATTCAAAAGGATTTTAAAACATATTAACTCTCCACATTAATATAAAATTATCACGGATGACAGAATGATGATAGATAAAGGAGATGATCGTGAAATAATTGTCAATTCAAAGATATTATAATAAATGTTCAACCATCATGAAAATTTTAAATAAATTCTCCTCTTGTTGTGAAATATACTGCAGTCACAATTCATCACAATTTCAAAATCTGATAATAATTTTGATGAATTATAAATACAGTTCAATTTGGATATTGATTTCAATTTCTAAATGAATAATCAATAAATAATTTTAAAATTGAAAATCAATTACAAGAGGAAATTGAAAAGATCTATACAACACAAGAGGGATTAAAAAATATATACAAAAAAATTCAGCACTACTGATACCAGTTGTTGTCTCTATTAATGAGGATTATAAGACGACACTGGAGACAAAACAGGATATCACTGACAATAGAATTTTTTTAATCACAAGATCCAAGCAGACAAGATTAAGCAATCTATCAGAGCATGGCAAACCTTTGATACCAAATCAAACAGTCATCAAAAAATATATTTACAATTCAATTTCTTTCAATCAGAGTAGTAGATGATTCCAAAACAGACAATTTTCAAAACAGTATCAGAGCAGTACAAAATTAGTTTCAAAGCAGACTTGTCAAGAAGATGGTCACATAAGATCATTTATGATCCAAGATTAAAAATACCGTTTATTTGAAATCATTTGAGGAATATGAAAAACTCAAGATTCAATGAATCGATCACACCAGATTATAAATTTTGAATTCACGATGTGTGTGAGATTAAAGAAATCAATAGTTTCAAATGATTTTAAATAAACAAATATTTAAATCAAAAAAATCATGAAATAACAATGACTTTCAAGACCGAATTTTCAAAGAATTTTTCCAAATAAATTCTGACAAGTACAAGAGTAACTTCACACCATTTACATCAAACTTGAGAGATATTCATGATCTAGAGAATTAGAATAATTTATTTGAAATCACTTGAATCTATGTCAAGTTTTGGGATATAATTAATTATTCACACAAGTTTGATAATTTGAAATTTAAGTGGTGTGTGATATTCAAAATATCAAGAATTTTAGATGATTTCAAATAAACAAATTTCAACCATACTGACCATGAATACAAAATGAATTTCAAGATGTATCACTGAGATTCAAGACAGATCAAAAAATATCCAAGCCAATTTAAAAACCAGTGAAATTATCACGACTGAGAATAATAGTGTGCTGTAATGAGTACAAATTTTCAAGTCTTTCTAAAATGAATTAGAAGAACCTCAGAACAGCGGAGATGTGTGGAATTTCAATTGTTTTTCAGATCTTCAAAAATTTAGAATTCATTTTAACAGTGTTCAAGATATAACAAGAATACGTCAACACTATAAGGAATTCAGAGAACAGAAAATGAACTCCAAAACAATTGCAGATATATACAAGTTTAGAATCAAGATCTGGATATGATTAAAACATCAGATTTTCATTTAAGTGAAGCAAATTTCCAAAAAAAAATGAATTCTACAATTGGAAGTTAATGAAGCTCAAAAAGAAACAAAAACATATGTTAGTGACAAAATAATAAAAAAACAAAAGAAAAGAAGAAGAGGTGGAAGGAGAGAAAAAATATATTTACAAAGATGAGTTCAGAGATCATACCTGAGATTAGTGTAAACCAGAATCTCTGACTCAATAAATCCTGGCTAGAGGAACTGTGAATGATACAGAAGTATAGACCAACTTGATTTCAAATTTCTTTTAGCACAGCAGTTCCTCAGCATCCACTGGTACCTAACAGTTCACAGAATCGAGTGGTCTAACAAAATTTGTAAATCCACTCTCAATTGTTTTCTTACGTTTTGGTACCCAAATCTGTTTATATAACAATCCATCAGAATTTACCAAAGTTCCTTTAAGGGCCCAAATCTGTTTGAATTTAAATGAATTCACTTTGTTTCTTTTTAGGGTCCAAAATGGATTAGATAGACTATTATCAAACAATTTCTTATCACGTTTGTGATTCAAAAAACTTTTGAAATATCCAGAGTTCAACTTTACAAAACTATCCCTCTTGAAGCAACTTGAGGGATTTTTAAAACCATTTGAATTGACATTTTCAAAAACATTATTTTTCCCAAAGCCAATACCATATTTATTTCCAATAGAAACTTGATTTTGCAACAACATATTCAACAAATTTTCCCCACTAGAAAATTTATCCAAAGTTGATTCTAATCATTGAATTTTGGATTTAAGATCACTGTTTTCTTTTATTAAATCAGAACATCGATTATTAGTGATCTTCCTTTCAGCATCATATTGTTTTAAAACCAAAATTTCAGATTCAAGTAATATAATTTTGGCTTGGGACTCAGAAATTTCAGATTCAAAATGTTTTCGATTTTCAGATTCAAATTTCTTGAAATATTCAATCTCATTTTCAAGCTCTTTCAAAATCTAATCAGATTTCAACAAATTTTCTTTTTTAGCAAATTCAAATTTGGAATTTATATCAATCTTAAAAATTTCAAATTCCTTTTGTAAAGAATTGTTTGCATCTTTCAGCTCAATCTCGTTATCTTTCAAAATCAGACTTTCTTCTTCAAGTCTTTGAATATTATTATTGAGATGAATGAGATCAGTTTTTAATTTCAAACAATTTTCACAATTAGAATTTTCAGATTTCCTGATATTTTCAAGTTTTAATTCCAAGCAGTTATTTTTGCTGATCAACTCAAGATTTTTAGATTTCAGAGTTTTGTTTTTCAGTTGGAGTTTATCAACGGATTTAGTTAAATCAGCACACATATAAACTAAATCTTCATATGAGAAATTTTCTGTCTCGTCATCTGTTGAATCTCCATCATTCGATATACACTACAACAAAAACACCATATTACAACTTTAATTTTACAACGGTGCGTAAAGCACAGTTGTAATGAATGTTGTTTTACAACTGTGCAAAACGCACTGTTGTAATAAATATTTTTTACAACTGTGTGATAATCACTGTTGTAATAAACATATATAGTACAACTTTTCATTTACTAGTTGTAATAGAGATGCCTAGTGCAAACTTCATGTTTATAATATCTATATTTAATAACTATTTATATTGATATTTAATAATAATAATTAATAATAATAATAATAAACTTGGGAATCAATAATATTTGTCAATTATTATTAAATAATTAATAGTTAATAAGTAGTAATTTTTTTAATAGTTAATGTATGTTAACTAGTTACTTTATTAATTAATAGTAACATAAGCTTTTAATAAGTATTACTCTCGATTATAATTAACTAAGTAGAAAATAAGTAAAAGTTAACTAATTAATAACTATTATTAATAAGTAATATTTGATTTGGTAGTAACTATTTCAGCAGTTTTAATAAATATAATTTTTGCAAACTTGTTTGTTCAGCATTTAACAACGTAACCGCGCTATAGTTTGTGGCGCTTTTGATAGATTTTTTTTATTTGCATGTAAACTTAATGTTGTAAGTAGTCCCTGGCATTGCTTTTGATCTGCCGGCTTTTGACAATTTTTATTACAAAGTAATATTTAATATTTGGCAATTAAATTATATAATAATTCATAAAACTATTAACAATACATATAACATTTATAATAATTAATAAATAAGATTTTAATAAACAATAAAAATTAAATACAAATATATAATAATTAATAACTAAGACTAAATAATTATTATTAATTTGAAATGTGGCACAATTCAAAGCATAATGTTGAAAACTTAGTGATTTCACACCCCTGCACTTAACAATTTCCATGTTTCAATTATTCTTCGCACTGGTTGAAACGTTGTGCCTTTTGACATCGGTTCACAACATTTCAATCGTATTCCATCGTATGCCTTTTCCATCCATTAACATTTCCTTTTCCATCGGTTCATTGTATTCCTTTTCCATCATATTCCACCGAAACCCTAATTCCCCTTTCGATAATCAGGCCACTGCTGCTCAATCGCCGCTCTTGCCTGCGGTCTCAATCGCCGCTGCTCAATCGTCGCTCCTGCCTGCTCAATCGTGATTGTAATTTTCTTCTTTCTTCTCAGAATATTTTGCTTCAAGCCACTTTGTATTCAGGTTTACGTTGCTTTGTTTTAAAGAAAATAAAGGATACATGCTCATTTTTTTCTTTTCAATTTCCCCTGAATTGAAACCATGCTAGCTACCCTACCCTGTTGATAAAACTTAAACACATTTGATTCATCTCGTGCCCTGCTGTTACACTATTAAAATCTGAAGTGGAGATGTGTATTTGGGAACACATATACTTTGTATACACCCAGTTTATTTAGTGTTCATTTAATGAATAGCTTTCGGCCATTTATCCTTACCTCGGTTGTGTTACAAAACTGGAAACCCTGTTCTTGCACCTTGAGTATGTGAGTTTTGAACATGTTGTACCTTATCTGAAACCGTATGTTAGTAGATATACAAACCAAAAATGTTTGCACAGATGTGCCCCCACTTATAGTTTTAGAAGTAAACCTGAAAGGAAGTTTCCCTTGCTAGTGATAAATAATTGCTAAGTGATAAATAAATTACATTTCAATTACCAGCTTGAGCGAAATATACTCTGATTAAATCGATAGTTGCCTATGTTATACTTGTAATATTTTTCTTAAACCATGAGTCTTTCTTTAAATTCTTGAAATAATAAATGGGTTCTTTTGTTGTCTAAAATTGCTTACTGTTTTCCTGGCAATATTTTTTCTTGCTGTGAGTTGCCCTTTTTGAAATAAATAATTGGTTGAATTCCTGGGAATAAAATGCAAGATGCCATGCGAGATGAAATTCTCCATGCTCATGTCATTGCCGAGTCTACTTGTGCACATTAAAATTTTCCAGTCTTCTTGCATTCCAGTTACTGATGTGTCATTCCATTCTCTATTATGAACATGCCTGATTCATGCAAATAAATACATGTTGCCATGTGTGATGGTCATTTATTTGTGTTTATTTTGATGATATACATATTATTATGCAAGTAAGTTGTTTTGGAGGGTGGGTCGAAGTATGATAGGTGGTGCAGACACACTTGCCTGCTCAATCGTGATTGTAATTTTCTTCTTTCTTCTCAGAATATTTTGCTTCATTATTTCTGAAATCGGATCTTCATTCTGACCAGTATCTTGCTTCATTATTTCTGAAACCGGATCTTCGTTCTCAGAATATTTTGCTTCATTATACCTAAATCGATATTTCATCACACTTTTTATTTGTTTGATACTGGCTGCAGTTCCTGCTCATATATAAAAAGCTAAAATTGATAAACAAAATAAATAATAAATATATTAGATAGGCAGTGTGTTGGTTTGTATGCTGATCTGGCGGAGCAGTTTTGGTTTAGTTCCCTTGGAGCTGGTCATCTAGGTGGTGATAGGGTGATCAATGGGTTGGTTGCCATGGAGTTATCTCTAGCATGTGATGTGCATTGTGTACACTTTCCAGTAGGTCAATGGGTTGGTTGGCATGGAGTTATCTCTAGTATGTGATGAACTGTTGAACCATATATGATCATTTGAGATATAAAATTCTAACAAATATATGAGTTAATATTTGTTACATAAGAGGGGTAATCTACCAAGGTGGGTGCGTATAACCAAGTTGTACAATAATGTTGAGCATAATTCTTTATAGTAGGTCCGAAAATTAGAGGTGTTGTTTTACCAAGATGGACAAAGCATGGGTCAATCTACCAAGGTTTCATCATTTTGGCTATTACTTCCATAGTTATAAGTAGTGTGATGCTAAGGGCATATCATTTTCCTCTTACTAATACCACGAATAAAAATAATAAGTACAATAAATTTTATGTACTTCCTAATACCATTATAAACAAATATAAGTATTTATGAATGAGTTTGGTGTTAGGAAGCATGTAGTATAAAATTTTGGTATTAGCAAGAAGAAAACGAGGTGCCCTAGCATCACACTATAAGTATTTAAGAATGAGTATTAATACATTTTTTGTTTTGTAGAATGACAAGCGAATATAGGCAAGCTGTGGAAAATTTTGTATATGGGCATGTTGCGAGTGAAGGGAATCCCGAAAAAATTAGATGCCCATGTCGTGATTGTAGGAATCTAATTTGGCAAACATCAAGGGAAGTTGTGTCACACTTGATTTGTTTTGGAATGGACCCAACCTATGATATATGGATTTTTCATGGAGAAAAACGGCCATCACAAAATAAAAGTGAGACAGATACTTATAGAATGTATGTTGATGCGCAAATCTATGATGAGGAGGTAGAAGCCAATGTTGAAGAAAGACATGGGGAAGGTATCGAGGAAATGATGGAGAATGCCGAAATTCCTTTGTATCCCAGTTGTGCAAGCCACACAAAGTTGTCTGCTACAGTACTTCTTTTCAAGCACGAAGCGCGAAATGGTATATCGGACACGGCTTTTACAGAGCTTCTTAAACTTCTAAAGGATATGTTGCCTAAAGAAAACATGCTTCCTGATTCTACATATGCAACAAAGAAGTTGCTTAAGTCATTTGGTTTAGGCTATAAGCAGATACACGCATGTGTAAATGATTGTTGTTTATTTAGAAAAGAGCTTGCAAATAGTGATTTCTGTCCTAAGTGTGGTAAGTCTCGCTGGAAAAAAAACAAGACTACTAAAGATGGGAAGCAAAAAAAATACCTATGAAGGTTTTGAGATACTTCCCACTGATACCAAGACTGAAAAGAATGTTTGCATCCCCAGAAACATCAGAACAACTAAGATGGCATAGCAGTCATAAGAGTGAAGATGGTAAATTGCGTCATCCAGTTGATTCTACTCAGCGGGCTACGATTGATAGAATGTATCAAAATTTAAGGCTTGGCATTGCATCTGATGGCTTTAATCCTTTTGGTGATTGGAATTGTGGATATAGTTGTTGGCCAGTGTTTCTTGTTGCTTACAACTTTCCTCCGTGGCTTTGTATGCACAAAGATAATATGATGCTATCTTTGTTAATTCCTGGGCCACGACAACCGGGAAATGACATTGATGTATACTTGCAACCACTTATTGAAGATTTGAAAAAATTATGGGATAAAGGGGTGAAAGCGTACGACGCTTATAGTCGTAGTGAATTTAGATTACATGCTATTCTTATGTGGACAATCAATGATTTTCCAGCTTACGGAAATTTAGCTGGTTGCCCTGTAAAAGGTAAGAGAGCATGTCCAGTTTGTAGTGTCAATACCTGCTCAATATGGCTACCATTTAGTAAAAAGTGTGCATACATGGGTCATAGACGATTCCTTGAACCTAACCATGAGTATCGTCAACGGAAAAACTTATTTGATGTAACTATAGAGAATAGAGAAAGGCCTCAAATACAAACTGGTGTTCAAATCTTTGATGATGTTCAAGATATTATTAATGATTGGGGGAAAAAATTAAAAAAGGAAGAGAAAGGTGAAAGGAAAAGGAAAACTATGATGAAAAAAGGATGTACAATGTGGAAGAAGAGGTCCATTTTCTTTGACTTGCCTTATTGGAAGGTGAAATTTAACTAGAAACACATTGCTATTCATTTTCTATTCATGTTTGCTACTTAGTACTTAATTATTTGTGTTTTGTCAATTTTTAGGCACTTCCTTTGCGGCATAATCTAGATGTAATTCATATTGAGAAAAATATTGGTGAAAGTATTATTGGTACATTGCTTGATATCAAAGGAAAATCAAAAGATGGCCTCAATTCACGCCAAGATCTAGAAGCAATGGGCATTAGAAAAAAATTGCATCCTATAGACATTGGAAATAAAGTATTGCTCCCAGGCGCACCGTGCACCTTATCCGATCAAGAAAAAGAGATCTTTTATAGTAGAATGAAGAACTTGAAAGTGCCTGATGGATATAGCTCAAATATTGGAAAATGTTTTGCAAAAGAAGACAAGATATCAAACCTTAAGTCTCATGATTATCATGTTTTGATGCAACAACTATTGTCTGTTGCATTAAGAGGACTTCTACCTAAAGGGATAAGGAATGCACTACTACGACTATGTTCATTTTATAATGACATATGCCAAAGAGTGCTTGATAGGGATAAACTAGAATTAATGGAGTATCAAGTTGCATTAACACTATGTGATCTAGAGAGGTTCTTTCCCCCTTCCTTTTTCGATATCATGATTCACTTAACAATACATTTAGGGAGAGAAGCAAGAATTTGTGGGCCGGTCCAATATCGATGGATGTATTCATTTGAGAGGTAATATTTATTATAAATAATTGACGGTTAAAAGTATATATAGTTATGAAAGTAACTTTTTTATTCATTTTGGTTATAGATATATGAAAATATTAAAAGGGTATGTTAAAAATCAAGCACGGCCTGAAGGGTGCATTGCTGAGCGCTATGTTGCCGAAGAATGTATGAAATATTGCTCCGGATATATTAAAGATGCATTACAAATTGGAGAGAGGAAAAACCGAAATGAAGTGGAACAAAACGATTTTATACTTGAGGGGCGTCCTATTTCCATAGGAAAACCTACTACAGTCGATGAGGAGGTGATTAATGCTGCTCATCGATACGTTTTGTTTAATACGGAAGAAGTAGAGTCGTATATAGAGTAAGTATAAGTCCAACTTAACTATGACATACAAAATAAATTAGATCCTTAATTACATTTATGTATGCAGAATGCACAAAGAGGAGCTAAAATGTTTGCATCCTCATCTTGCACAAGACGATTTGGAACTGTCAAAATTGCAATTGAAGACTTTTAGTTTTTGGTTCGGAAAAAAGGTTGATAGTTATATCTTAAAAAACTATTAATGATGAAAGTAATAGATCAACATAAATCTTTATTTAATATACTGTATTTGTCCAGGTTAGAGATGAAAGACGTATATCCAATGTCAGCAACATAATAAAATGGCTTTCATACGGACCTCGTTCGCAAATAATTTCTTATTCTAGCTATATTGTTAATGGTCGATGTTTTCATACGAAAGACTTTGAGAAGGCGACACAAAATAGTGGTGTTTCCATTGAGTCAAGTATTGTTTGTGTAGATGAGTCTATTGAAAAAATAATATATTATGGGGTCTTGCGTGAGATTTTCTTGTTGGATTATCATCAATTTCAAGTTGCCTTGTTTAAATGTGATTGGGCAAATACGTATCGTGGAGTCAAAGTTGAAGATGGATTTACATTGGTCAATTTACATCAATTTCAAAATAAGTTTGAAAGTGACCCGTTTGTCTTAGCAACACAAGCGGTTCAAGTTTTCTTCTCTAGAGAAGGTAGTTCTTCAAATTGGTATGTTGTGTTGAGAGCGCCCTCTAGAGGGTTTCATGAATTGGAAAAATACGACGAGGATGAAGAATCAACTAGTAAACCATTGGATGAGTCACAACTTGATGATAGAGACGTAGATAATGGGGATGAAAGTTACGTAAGGGAGGGTTGTAACGGTATTTTGGTATGTTATAAGCATATTTTATTGATTTTTTATTTTATGCATGTTCATATATACCATAAAATGTGTTGTTCATATATACCATAAAATGTGTTTTGTTAGAATGTAAAAAAAAGAAAAAAAATCTGATATAAGTTTGACATCTTAGCGTGTATCAAAATAATTTTATTTTCTATTGTATGTTCTTTGCATGTGTATTTTATTTTGTATGTGGTTGTTACAAAGTAGTGCTATATTTAGTGTGATGTTCTAATCCTTTGTAAATCGTTTTGTTTTTTTATAGGTCGACGAGGAAGATTGATCTTGTATTATCGACGAGGAAGATGGTGCTACACGAAGGAGAGGTATTCAAGTTACATATTGCATTTTTTACCACATGTTTTTTTTACTTTAGCCTTATTTTGTTTCTTTTAGTACGTTGTGTTGAGGACATTTGCTTCATCATGATTTAACTCCACATATTTGCAACATTGTAAAAAGATTTTTACTTATATATGGGAGACTTATTTATTAAGATTGATTAGGAGAATAAAAATGAGAATTCATCTTTATTTCATTCTCTCTAGTTTCCCCCCTCCAATAGAAGTCGAAAAAACTCCAAAGAGAACTATCTTCTTCATTTTCTATTCGTTTTTTTATGAAATTAAAACCCACTCCCAAAATATTTAAAACCTTGGACGGTGTCTTCTGTAAGTCTCTAATCCTTCAATCTACGGTTCTCAAGTATGAAAGATTGTTGTTTTATCATTGGATCGCAGACAACAATAACCGACTGTGCCATGATCATGTTGAATTACGCTTTCAAGGCAATAACCTCATCCATGGCATAACCCATATACCATGAATTTTTCTTTGTTCATATCATGGACTTTCCAACAATAAACATACATATACCATATCGCAAGGAACATTGGATAAGTTAACAGTAACTACAATTGAAAATTAGTATTTGAATATTCTTAACTATGAAAAGATAATTGAAGAATTTGCTTTAAAAAGTTCGAGAATGAGTTGTATTTATTAGTTGTATTAATTTCTTTATAATATACATTAATGTTTAGACTTTAGATATGCTCTGCAGTACATAGCTGTCCAATTTTTGCGATCATCATTTAATATATGAAAGAATTTCAATTTTGTTCTGTTTACCCCAAAATTTTCAGTTTGCCTATCTGCATACTTAAGAAGCTATTTGCCTTGCCTATCAGTTATATTTTTCCAACATATGAAATTTTAGCATGAAAGTTTAGAGCACGTGGGAGACAAGACAAAGATCGAGTAGTCACACAGTAAAATAAAACAAAAGCATGAGCGTGCAATTTTTTAATTTCCTAGTTAGTTATTAATCAATAAATGAATCAGGAAACTGCACGGCATATTTTGATATTTGTTGCGTTATACCTAACCACTTCAGTCTACCACGTTACTCAAATATTAAAAGCAACGATCCTTTTTTAATTGAACAGTTATATGCAAATCGGCTTTAACTTAGACTTGTTAGAAAGTTACTAACATTTGTTACTTAAGTATAATTTAAGTAAATAATCGTACCTTTTCCGTTTTCGCTATTGTTGAACTTAAAATTTTTATAATTTACCTTAAAAACTACAACTTCTCTTGCATTTTCTATTAGAAAAGTACAAGGTATTTGCATTTTCAGTTATTTCAAAAATATATGAATCTAATTTCTAAAATTATTTATGCACTGACCATTCTTGCAGTAACATTAAAAGCAAGGATCTATGTTTTTTCCATTTTTACGCTGCTGTAACATCTTTGTTGTCTTTTTTATTGTTGTAATGCATTGCATTATCTTATAAACGAATATGAATAAAAGCCAAATCAATGTAGTGCCGCGTTTGTAGCCCATTAATGCTATCTAACGCTGGGTTCCATATTAAAGCAATTTAGTAGAATTGCAATCTACAGGCTCCAAGAAAACGTGCGTGCGTTCAAAAGTTATGGATGGCATCAATACTGGAAAATTTTACAAAGATGAATAACGTACACCGAGTCAATTGTCAATTCAAGGTTAGTTGTTAATGATAATAGGACAGCGATGGAAGGAGTCGAAATCAAGGTTAGTTGCAGCTATCAAAAAAGCGTCTCAAAATCCCGACTCTACCGATACTTTAGCAGGCCTAAAACCGTTAAATATAAAGAGCGATGACGAGTGGAATGCTTTTGTAACTGAAAATTTGTCAGAAAAGTTTGTGGTGGTTATTTTTGTCCTACTGATTTTAACTGTTAAATATATTACATTTTCCTATATCTTATTTATTAAATTGATCTTATAGGCAACAAGCCAAAGACTCAAAAGTATTAGAGAAAAGAATAAAGTTCCACACACCATGAGCAGAAAAGGTTATGCAAGATTGGAAGAAGAAATGGTAAAAAAATATTGTTAAAGCAATTATTATTTGTTATCACTTGAACATTCTGAAGCTGTTAAGCTATTTTTGCAGAAAAAGGAAAAGGCAACATCTAATATCACTAGAAACGAATTGTGGTGCAAAGGCCACACTAGAAAAGATGGAAAACTTCCGAATTCAATTGCTGTCGAATGCATAGTAACAATAAGTTCAAATATACAATATCAGAAACTGTTGCTATTGTTAAAGTAGTTTTGATTTTAATTTCTGAATATTGGTTGTGTTTGAATTTGTAGTCTAAGATAACAGAGAATCATAATGCCGCAAGTCAGGATTCTCATGGAGCAACATCAGTTACTCAAGATGGCGTGTCGAAGCTTTTTGGTCAGGAGCATGGAGGACGTGTAAGAGGGCTTGGTTTTGGGGTTGTACCATCTCAGCTTCGTATTCGGGGTAGCTCATCAGGTGAAGTACATGCATTGTGAAACCAAGTTAGTGGATTGGAGACCAAAGTACGAGAGCTTACTTCGATGTTGATGGTAAGTGTTAATTAGAAATTTATTTTAACGGCGATTTTTTCTGTTTTCCTGTTAATTAGAAACCAAGTTAATGTCGGTTTCCGGTTCCGTTCCGGATATTTCGGAATTTCCGGTAAATTTCCTGTTTGATAATTCCGGTGCGGTTTTTTATAAATATGCAAATAAACATTACTAATCAAGATTTAAAATTTTGTTTCCTGATTTATTTTCGGTTATACACAGAATATGTGTTTTGATATAAAGATGTACATAACAAAGATGTTTTATAAATACACAAATAAACATGCATTAAAAATTCTGCCTCTCCACCGTCTTCCTCTGCCTTGCTATGAACTTTTTTTTCTTGGTTTGAACGGATTAGCAGGTCAAATGTTGACTAGGTTTTATTCTGAACGATGTAGAAGCTAAGTGGAAATAATGGGTAATATTACAAGTTATGTGTCTATAGCAGGTCATGTAATATTACGGGATATTGATATAAACCGCAGGAAACCAAAATAAGACTGATGTTTGATTATAAACCATTGTTACATGAGTGAATATTAATTAAATATGCCAAAGTTATAAAAACAGGGAATTTAGTCCCGTGTTAATCTGCTATTATTCAAAATCTGATATTGTCATGAGTAGGAAAATATGAATTGAAATTAAATGTTAAATTATTAAAATCTTAAATAATTAAATGTTTGCATATTTATTTGTATATTTATTAAAAAAGGTACCGGAATTGACAAACCGGAAATAAACCGGAATTACCGGAATTTCCGGACCGGGATCGAAATTTTAAAATTTTCTACGTGACCGGAACGGAATCGAAAACCGGGATTTCGAACCTTGGCCCAAATTTCATTATTTTATCCAAAATTGATCTCCCTCTCAACAGATTTTTTTCCTGGTTTCTCCTTTATCCAAAATTCATCCTGTTTTATAAATACTCTAATTTATGTGGTTGTATAGCTGTTTTTAGCTGACAGTCCGACTTTCCCATTAGTTTCATGCGAGCAATATACAATGAACCATACCTGTAGTAAACCATCATCTGAAAGGGAAATGAACTATTATCAAATTTACGGCTTCCCAATTGTGCTAGTTTTATATGACCATAATCATATTTTGTGCTAATTTTATATGACCTATGTATATGCAATCTTTACAGGATCTAAAAGAAAAGCAAGCTAATGCGGGAAATCTAACAACTCCTGATCCTAATACGCCTCAGGTACCCCTTTTTATTGGTATAATTGATAAAAAGATGTAACATTTCATGATCTACGAGATTGGAATATTGCTGTTAAAATGCGTCAACTTTTTTTTGACAATGCAAGTTTAATTCTTTGGTACAATGTTTGGTGAACATTGAAATGCTTTTACTGGAACTGTGAAATTTTAGGGTGATTTTAAGGACAGTAAATGGAGGGGGGTTGGGTACTGTTAAACTAAATTCCCGCGCATTAGAAGCTGAAGAAATTTTTAATATAAACTAAATTCAATTTGGAATAACCTTTGTGTTTATACTGTTATCTAAAACATGCTAAAATTGGGGTACTTTATTTTTGAAAGTGAGGTGTTCATCTTTTATTATTATTGTATTCATACAACAGTAAAGGAAATTTCTCATTTCTAGATCTTACTTCACATAGTTAATCACTTCCAGTCATTTATAAGTGTAGTCAACTAATAATCTATCAAAGTACCCATATCTATACCAACACTAGATTAAATTCAAAGAGTTTGCACAGAGTTTATTCACAAAAGATCCACTGTTTTCATATTTCGTTTCCAGTTTTTGACATGAAGAACAATTAGTTACACATACATATTCACAAACATATATGCATATATATATATATATGTGTGTGTGTGTGTGTGTGTGTGTGTGTGTGTGTGTGTGTGCGCGCGCGCGCACCTGCATCATACTATATTCAATCACTAAGGGTTTAAAATGAAAGAGTTTGCAGATGTATTACTGTGTTTTACTATTGTGTTCACTATCTTTACCATTCTCAGGTTTTATAATTACATTCGTAGATTAAACAAAAACAAGGAAATTATTTGTAAAATAAATAAAGATAACAATCCATTACACATAAATTTCAAAGATTCAACTCATCCACTCTTTGTTCCCAGCTTAGAAAGATGCTTCTGGTAGTGTTGTTCTGTCGTTAAATCTATTGCATTGTTCTCACAAGTACAACTGACGGTAACTGAAACTGCTCCACTCAACAGCCATCAAATTAACTTAAACTTAGTCGTGTGTCTTGTCTAATGTAACCACTCTTTACCCAATGAATATTAAATTATGCTTACCAATTGATTGCTGGTCAATTAGCAATGTTTCTATAAGGAAAATTTTGGTTAATGTCACTTATTGGTAACTTCACCTAGTATTTTATTAATAACATTTGTTTAATACTTAGTTAAGCAATCTAGTTTGTTCAACCTCTAACTTAATTAAATTTATTTAGAGGATGGTTGATGATTATACAAAGAGCATGGATTGATAATTTAAGCCTTTGATGCCTTAACCATATATTCAGCAGCATACAAGGCCTGCTTATTGCCAGTTCTAACCTGATCACCATGTACTTTTCAATATATTAAGACTTGAGAAAATTTTATACGCTTACATATTCACATACCAAATTTTCTAGTAAGGTTCTGAGTTCATTAATGGATCAATCTTGTGGAAACTACTGATATTATCATTTCCCTTGGCTACATATAAGGTTAAGTGGTCACAGTCACCCCTATATCCTGCATTACTGATTCAAAGACAACTTCTGAATCACAAAATATTATTTGTTTACCAACCTCTATTGGATTTACTTACTACTTAATGAATTTTTTTTCCTTTACGTTTCAGCTGTTATTTTACTGGTTTGAAAATACCTTATGCTCTGATTTAATCAGTTTATTCATCCATGGTCTCTAGATTGCTAATAAAGAATTCTATATTTGAAAAAAAATGAATGAACATGTACATAGAAGTATAACCAAGCATCAAACACACAATACTGTCGTGAAAATTTACACAACATTTATAAAAGAAAGGGGGCATTCATTCAACATTTACTCAGGTATGGAATGCTAATTCAAGGCTTATAAATAGAAGAAATATTTACTATATCCAAACAACAAGCGATTTAACTTATATTAGAATATTACTTCAGAGCTAAGATATGGGTGATTTACTCACATAAGTGCTTACTGTCTTTTGTATTTAGTTCCATGTTTTTATTTGCCTCACTTTCTGCTTTTAGTTTCCAGTTCAGATTTTCTAGATTTTTTTTGTTTGCAGTCACACCGTGGAAGCAATACCTTGGCAGTTCAACTGTCTTAACAAAATGGAAAGCATGCACCTGAAAATGAAAAGCAATCAGCTGAAAATGAAAAGCATCCATCTGAAATTGACGGCAGCAAAACAGAAAAACAGTCTAAACAGAAAAATCCGGGCAGAAAAACAGCAGTGCAAGCTGATGAAAATGAGGGCAGAAAGTGTAAGATGTTGAATTGGGAAAAACAAGTAGTTGCGGAAGGAAGATTGGCATCCACTGATCCAGAAGCTTTGGTGCACTTTAAAAAACTTGGATCACAAGGTTGGAAAGTTTGGATTGATGCGGCGGTGGATCCAGAAGCATTCTTGTGGAAGTCGAATTCCGCGATGACTACTATTGGAGAAGCTGTTGGATCAACTGTGGCCTGGAATAAAAATTACGTTGCCTTCAGCTAGAGTGCTTTCGTAGGGTATGCTTTTGTAGACATTCCATCTTTCTTATGTATATATTGGGTTAAATCATGCATGTATTATGAAACGGTTATGTTTTTGGTGACGGGTTAAGTTGGTGATGTACTACGTACTTGTGTTTTATGTTGATCGAATATTATGTTAAGTAATATATATGAATGATTTCGTGTACTAATATTTATTGCATTGAAATGTGAATCATATAATCATTAATATATATATGAATTTGTTTTACTAGTCAGGTCCATGTATATTACAACAGAAAAAAAAGTTGTAATAAGTCATGTTACAACGGTGAGAAAATGTTGTAATATAAAGCAATTCACAACGGTGTAAAAATGTTGTAATATCAATGAAATCACAACGGTGTAGGCATGTTGTTATATAAATGAACACAACATATTACAATATCTACAACAACGGGGATAAAAGTTGTAATATAGTTTATTACAACGGTGACAAAAGTTGTTATACGTATACTCTAACTTTACTATAGTATATACGACAACGGAGAATTATAGTTGTAATAAATATTATTACAACGGTATATAACTGTTGTTAAATAACCCTATTACAATGGTGTTGCAACGGTGCAGAAAAGTTGTAAAAGAAAATAATATATTACCACGTCTGCATACACGACGGTGGAGGCACCGTTGTAAAATGATATTACAACGGTGTTGCACCGTTGTAATAGGGTGAATTTTTTGTAGTGCGATCTATCTGAAATTTCATCTGTAAGACCTGTCAAACATAGGTCTGTATCTAAGTTGACGTCCTAGGGTTTTGAGCTGTTGTCATATTTTCCATACAACGTGTTGAGAATTCTCCAGATTTCCTACATAGTCAAACAATGAGAAATAAGGCTATATTGGTCATTATAAAGATAATAATATAAAATATGAGTAGTGCGAGAATTAAATTCAATATCAGCCATATCATATCCATTTAAAATTATATCCCAACATTTAAAATTACCAGATTTTAAATAGGATTCCATTTCTGATTTCCAATTTAAAAAATCTGTACCATTAAAAATAAATGGAATAAGACTGGACTGACTCTCAAAGGACTGACAACTAGGGATCACCATTTACTCTGGAGTTAACAGAATACCTGCTCTGATACCACTTGTTGGATCTAGATTAACCCTAGAGGGGTGTGAATAGGTTTTATCATAGTTTTACACTGAGTTTAAAATTTTGACGAGATATTAAAAAAAACAGGTCACAGAATGCGGTAGAAATAAAAAGCAGAAAGGAAATAACACACAGGGATACCCAGCTTCGGCAAAACCCTGCCTACTACAGCATTTCTAAGGTTTCCACCAGGTGATAATAACAGATCCCGCGTACAGACACTGTAAACTCGCACTCCCTACTCCTGTACTAATCCTACGCTCAAAACCCTTGACTGACCGATATACCCTCGACCAGATTTTCCCATATTACAAACCCGTAACACGTAATCCTAGATTTTACAAACTCTAGTAAACTGCCAGTTAAACACCTAACTGGTTTCTCCTAGATTTTTACATAATTCTAGAAACTATTTCGGACGATTTTGCAAGAGAAAATAAAAACAATAACAATAAAAATAAACCCAAAGCAAAACCCTAATATTAAAAGTCTAGAATTAAAAATAGGGTCACCCCCCTTTTAATCTTGGCCAGCCCATTTATTTTGTATTGTCTCTTTGACAAAAAAAAATGTCGGGTTCCACTTTCTTCTAAAAAAGAAATGGCAGCTAAGGTTTTTCAATTCTCCGCAAATCGATTGATTAAATTGATGAAAAGTAACTCGATGACTTTGTCTCCTTGTATGGTGCTTCGTGATCGATTCCAGAGGCTTCTTGCTTCACGACTTAGGGTTTTTCTCCTGAACGAAAACTGGTGAGTAATTTGAATAATTTGATTCTCTGCTCCTTGAATTTTTGGCTTGCGCTTTTTCAATTATATATGCCAGTGATGAAGTGGGTGTTAAAATAGGATTATAGAAAATCCTAATTCCTGATTTCAATCAATGACTTGGCCTGGTATGTGTGATGTTTCCTGTTTTTTGGTTCCCATGATAAAATCGACCTTGATTTCTTGCGTGAATTAATCTATGAATTTGGACGTGATTTTTTGCACTTCAAAGAATCTAGAAATATGATTTGTCTCTTTGAAATTGTTTGTTGCCTGATTTATCACCTTGCTGATATTTTCTCTGCCTTACACCATCTTGCCGAAAATAACACACTGATTTTTGCCAAAAAAAATTGTGGTTAGCACTTGAAAAATATGTCCACTTTGATTTTGGAAAAACTTAAATGATTTATTCTTCTGGAAACAAATTAAGTGCTCTTGAGAGTCCATATTTCAAATCCTTGCGTGATCCTTGCAAAATTTGATCTCCAGTCAATTTTTTTCTTTCCATAAAAATGGGATATGTATTCCAGGAAACCAATTTTGGAAAAATCTGATTATTCTTGCATGTTGAATGTCTGGAATATGTTTGGAGCTTTCCATATATGTTTTACTGATTGCTTGATTTCGTGTTTATGCCATTATGTACGTACTTGCAAAACCATGCTATACTTTCTTGTGCATGTTGAATTTTGCATTGTTGATTATTGATTTCATATGCTTGTGTACTGAGACATGTTTCTTACCGATGCACATATGTTTGCTCTTACTGTTGTTCCCATTTGTACACTTGGATCATGCTGCTGCCTTGTATGTACATCGATGTTGCACCACTTTTTTCACTGCTCACTGTTTGATCACCTGACTTGAGCATGAAACATAATTTGGACTGTGTTCACACACACTTGAGCTCGATCACCAATATTTTTGCTTTAACACCACTTGTACTTGCTTCATGGTTGTCCCCTTGTCCACTTTGAAACTTCTGCTTAAAAACAGTGAGTTTGATCACCATTACTGGACAGTTGCTTCATCATATTGCTTGAATGTGATTATGCAGCAAGATTAGTTCCATACAGGTTGATCTGCTTTGCTGAGCTAATTTGCAACTTTGCTTAATTCATCACATTCATGCATATGCTCCAGTTTGTATACTTGCACACTTTCACACATGTTATGCCATGCTGAATCATGCTATGTTCACTTTTCTTAACCCCTGAACTTGTTTTTGCTGTCTCGACCATGTTGACTTGTTTCGAACATTTTTGCTACATTGTTGCCATGTACTTCCTGTACTTTGATGCACCAAAAACTGTTGAACCATTGTGTCTCATTACTAAGCTGCTTGACCTGTTGACCATCACTTTGATTAAGCTGCTACACCATCTGCTTGACCATGTTGATTATGACATTTGCTTACCATTCTTGAGCTCTCTCACACTTGTACATTTGCTTGGCATGTATCATCCACTGAACTGTTTCACCATATTTATGCATGTACATTTTCTTGCACACATACCTGAACTCTCTCATACTTGTAGATTTGCTTGCACACATACTTGAACTAATTCACCATACATGCTTTAGTTCCATCATATTTAACTGCTCCATCCTTGTACAGTTGACAATGAACTATTTTATATATGATCTTGTATTTGACCTGTCCTGACACTTTGCTTGGTTGCCATGTTTTGTACCTTGCACTTATACGACTTGAGTGCTGAGTGTTACTTGACCATTCTGAAAATTGTCTTGTTAATTGAAAAACAAACTGTCCATGTTGCATGTGATACTTGCATGTTAGAGAATGGCTTTATTATTTGTTGAGCAGTTTTGGGCTTGGCTCGATCATTTTGATATGTGTTGACTATGTTGACATATGCAATGAGTCGAGAAGGTCCACATGGCTACTCCTCAGTTGCGCGCTGATTGGTGAGGCAGTGCACATGTGTATATTTATACACGTGTGTATATGAAGTCAATCAGAAAATTTCCTGTCCCTGTACATATACAAACTGTCTGCCTAGACACAGATGAATCGGATCAAGTCATGAAAAATGATGAGAAACACACCAGAAATCTGAGGCAAATAAAATTTTAAAAATATAATTTATATTCGCATATATACAATTTTATTTCTATTGCAGTGTACTGTGTGTGTGTGTGTTTCATGTGACAGGTAAGAAGATGATGAATGGACTGACAGAGAGCTGTGAAGACAGAAGACTGAAGACAGTAGTTGATAGTGAAAACTATACAAAAGCATCTGTATATGAGTGTAACTAAATGTATATGGATATGAAAATGTAAAATGAGTGATTATATATATATATATGAGATGTATAGACAGAGTGTTATAGTGAGGAGCTGTGTAACAACAGAATTCTACTGATGTTTGTATTAAACAAATTTGTTTGGAATAAAATATTATTTTTATTGTGTTCAAACAAATTTGTCTAACGTATTCAGTTTATATACAACTACTATATCATGTGTAATATCTGTGAATCTATACAAATAGTGGAGTCATATAATTTGTACTGTTTGATTGTTGAAATATAATATTTAAATAAAATACTGTGTGAATATATGAAATTCTGTACAGTCGTATTCTATTTAAATGTAAGTATTATATTCCTGTCTGTGATGTTATATAACAGTACAATAACAAACACATTTAAAATAGTATATACTTGTTTGTTATCATCAAACAAAAATCATATAATTGTGTATACACCACCGTTATATACAACAACGTTTGCATATGTTGATATAGCATTAGAAATCTTTTAAGGACAATGGATGCTTGTGGATGATGGATGAGTAGATGGATGATTGGATGGTCGGATACGTTCTCCTTAATTTGGAGATTTTGGGGACGAAATCCTTTAAGGGGGGAGAATGTAACATCCCGTAATTTTAAAACATGACATAAGAGGTAATTAAAGTATACTTAATTTTTAAAGGAAGAGTTAAGTAAAACGGGTTGCGCCATTGCGTTCGACTCGGAATTCTGCTTGAGATAGAATTCGAGTTTGCGTAAAACGGATACAGTATAAAGAAGTTAAGGAGGTTAGAAGATTTCAGTTTAGACCAGAATTAAATTAATAATTAAAATCCGAATTCAAAATTCAAAGGCAGCAAAAGAGGCTGGGCGGGAAAGTTCACGCCGTAGGGTGTCGACCCCCCCAAGGGGAGTCGACATAAGTGTCGATCCCCCATAGGGGTGTCGACCCCCCGACCCCCCCCCCCCCCCCCCGTAGGGGTCGACCCATCGGCCCAGAACGAGCAGTGACGTATTTTAATGTATTAGGGCATATATGGCACTTCGGGATTGGCTAAGTGATGTGTATTTTTGGTTTGGATGGTTTAGATGGATCCTAACCTAATCTAAAGTCCCTAATTCACCTATATAAATACACCTAGACCTAAACCTAATTTCATTAAATAAATTCATGGCGCCTCCATGCTGCTAAATTCTAAGTTAACCTAGCCTCCACCTTAATTAATCAAATTCAAGTTGGAAGATAAAGATCAAAGCCTACATCAACGGATTAGCTAATCAAATTCAGAATTCAGAATTATTTTCTATCCTTAATCCTATCGTTGTGAGTCTATGTCACTTTCACAAGATAATTAATTAAAAGTAATTGTGATAGGGTTATGAATTGGATCATATGAATATGCCTATAATGAATCTTATCAAGTTTGCAAATTGTCACCTTTTTGATTCATACTATAAACTTGTCATATGCCTTTCTGATCTATTTATGTTCATATGCATGTTCTTATGTTTATGCCAGTTTTGATATCATGATTCTCTTTCCTCCTCATTTTCCTTTTTCTTTTATGAGGTTAGGCTAACTTCGAGCCTAACATATTATGCGAAATTTGCGTATGAATAACGTTTGAATGATGGGGAAAAGTTCGGGAAATATTGAATAATATGTAATTTGTAACTGGGCATAAATTGATGATGACTATGATTGGGCATAAATTGTACATAACTTGTAAACATGAGATTTGGCATAAGTGGGTTTGGGAACAATTTGGTATAACCTATAAACTTGGGATTATAGGCATAATTGGATTAGAATTTGTCACATAAATTTGGGTTGGAATTTATGGGTAATTGGGAATCACTATAATCCATGATTTGAGATGAACTAAGTAATAATGAACGCCTAAGACACGAGGTTGGATAGGTTTGCGGTGTAAGCCTGCCCGGAACTGCCCGGCATGTCCAGTAACCGCAAATGGTATCTAATATGAGAGGTCAAAGGCAGAAATTATATGCGTGATAATTCAAAGACACGAGGTTAGATTGGTTTGTGGTGTAAGCCTGCCCGGAACTTCCCGACATGTCTAGGAACCGCAAACGTTATCTAATGTGGGAGGTCTTGCAAGATTACGGTTATAATGAATTAATGAACACTTAACCTAGATGAGACATGTGGTTAGGCATGGGGATAAAGAGGGGTTAAGTGGGAATTCCTAGAGGGGACCAAGCTTAGGAGGGAAGCGTGTGTCAAGTGTTGGGACCCTTTTCAACCAGTAACCCATTTTGTATATATGTGATCTCGAACTAGGTCGAGGGGGGACAAGCTTACTGGGGTTGACTGTAAGAGGTCAATAAAGAGTTAGCAGTGGCAGTGCAAGTCCAACGGAGTCATATGCGTGCATGGCTCCGGGCTGGTAGGTAAGACGCTGTTGCATCGTGTAGGTATAAGTCGTGCCTTTTAGTAGTATCGGGTTGCCACTTTAGGGTATGATACACCCTACTGTGGGACCAGCACGGGTATCTATGAGTTAGGGAGCCGATCGAATGGGGAGGGTAGTGGGTACTACTAGTGGAGATAAGAGCAGGCGGCACCTATGACACCAGCTAGGGGTACACGAAACTACCATCATTATTATTACCATCATTGTGTTTGGTTAAGAGGGATCATCTTTAGTATGTAACTAGTATGTTGGTACGGTGCAGAGTATATCTTATAGTGGTTAGGAGCGCAGTCGTTATTCTATCTTACTTGCCTTATTTACCTTGTCACACCTGCTTATGTTACAATCATCTCATTTATCCAGTTTATATTCTTATCCTGTTGCTTTACTGATTATATTGTTAAAGTTACCGGACTCGCCAGACTTTATGTCTGACCTTGTTTTGTTTCGCCTCTTTTCTTTCCTTTTCTCCCCCAGGCCCTCAGGGTGGGAATTAGTGGAGCTTGACTTGGATTTCTTTCTTCTTGAAGTGCTGAGAGTAATGCTTAGTTTTATCTTTTTTTTCCTTTATGGCTATTTGGAGTGGGATTATGCTTTTGTTTCATGTACTCTGATAATAATTATGTTCAAGACGGGTATTTATGTACTTGACTTTAGTATGGTTTTGATGATGTAACCAAACATGTTTTGTTTTTCTGCTGCAATGAATGACGTTTAAATTTTTAAGTACTGTTTTATATATCTATCTTGCGATGTTCTGTTCTATACTCTTGTAATGCTCCATGAAAGTTAGTGCATTCCCTTAGTGAGTGACATTAATGGATGTGGGGTGTTACAAAATACCAACAAAGCCAAGACTTTCAGAATCCAAGACCAAGCTACCGGGAAGCATGTCAACGGAACCATTCCGGGAAGTCCTGGATTAATACTCTGAAAGGTAAGACGACATCAATAAAGACTTTCAATCAGAAGAAAGGCGGCCAAAACCTTCCTTCCAGAACCGGAAGCTATAAGAGCAGTCGGAACCTTAGTTCAGCATCCGTAAGAGGCTTCTGTTGGGCTCACAACGGAAGGGGGCCCAATTTGCCTATAAATAAGACCCTAGGGGGTCTCATTTTGGGGAGACTTTTCCTTATTCCATAATCTTCCTCTCATTTCTAAGAGAGCTAACCCTAATTTGTAGATCAATTTGGGGATTTCTTATGTAACCTCCTCCATGAATAAAATCATCAAAGCCCTTAAAGTGGACGTAGGTTCTATCCGAACTGAATCACTATAAATTGTTGTGTTCTTTTCTATTTTTACATATTCTACGGTATATTATCATGCTATGTTAGTTAACGCTTCACAATCTAACCATTTCAATGGATGCCAAGCAACCTTATGCTTTCACCTCAATAAGAACTTCATTCGCAAGCCTTACCCTTGAACCTAGGTCTCCTAAACACCTTATGCTTTCTTCTCAACGAAATCCCTCCCGCACGAACCGTACCCACAACCTTAGATTACAAAGTAACCCTTCCGTAAGCTATTTGCTTCCTAACTTGTATTGTGCTTAGGGAATCCTTATCTTAAGGTATTTGTTGGTTCTTAAGTCGTGTAAGCAAGATACTCACCACTTAAGGGAATAGTAATTATTCTTTCGGACTTTAGACCTTGATATCTAGGAAGCAGTGAACTAAATCAAGCTTGCGGGAACTGAATAATCCCATTTTATCCTTAGGTCCACTTCCTTAGACCTATCTCTGGTGTTGACGAAAAATATCGTCAACATTTTGGTGCAAGAAGGGGGGCATAAACCTCCGACCCCTATTCCTATCTTTAACCGTTTGAATAACCTTTCCACATTTCTAACTGTGTTGTTCCATCCCGGGTTGGACTAAGCTTTGAAGAAGTAAGATTATAGGTAAAGGGTCCCGGAAAGGAACTTCTGAATACCAAGTTACCACTTCAAACATCACTAATCTAAGCTATTTGAAGAATAGGATAACCTTGGACCTTCATCCTTATTGTGAACCCTTCGTACTTATCTTAAACCTTCCAACCTTATTTCTCATTGCATCATAACAAGGTACTCTGAAAATCAATTAAAGGATGATTCAATTGGGGAAAAGTGGTAAAGAAGGATTAAACACGTCATTCATCCCAGAAAACCACATCAACTCTGCAAAACTAGAAACCGGAGGATCTTCAACCTTAATGAAAAGAAAAAGCAATGAATTGGAAATTCTACACTTAGCTATGCAGATTGATGCAACTAGAGAATCCATTGAAGAAGACTTAGTCTGAAGGTCCCTTAAAGTGGAACCTTATAAAGCAAAATAAAAAATAATGGCACCTCAAGAGCTTTATAGACAAGTTAAGCCTTCATCAAGTCTATAAGATAGTCCACTTTCACAGGGAAACAATCAAGCATCAAGAGAAGTGGTCAGTTCAGAAGGAAGGAAAAGCCTAAAGTGGCAGGGAATCCCCTTATCTAAAGGGATAATGGTGGCTGAAATTCCACCTAGTTTAGAAGTACCACAACTCACATATGATGGGACTACAGACCCTGAAGAACATCTCACCATTTTTGAAAGTTATATGGATGCATACGACGTTTCTGAAGACTCCAATGCAAGATCTTTCTGACAACCCTTCGTAAAGAAGCTAGCAAATGATGTAGACATTATTGCGGCCCTGTCATCGCTACTTGGAAATAATTATCCATCGCCTTTAGCATGCACTTCCATGTATGAAAAGAACCAACAATCAGCATCTATGATCTGGCCAGAATTAGGCAGATGCCAAAGGAATCACTTAACCATTATCTAAAAAGATTTCATACCGAGACGCTCAAAGTAAAAAGGGTAATAAATAGAGAAAAACTAATAGTCGTGCAATTGGGATTATTTGGCACCATCCCCCTTTTTGAAAGAGCTTACCTTACGATAATATGAAAGCTTGGGTGATCTTTATTCTAGAGCTGACAAATTCATCTGTATGGAAGAGATGCTTAACACAAAGAAAACCTTGAAGTAGAGTCAGAAGGTTGGAGAGCTTGATTAAAATCCCCTTGCAGAAGGCTTTTCAAAATCAAGCAAAGGGAAAGACTATTGTTCTTGTCACAAGATAACAGAACATGAAACTAGTCAGTATCGTGGTTTGATGAAAAAGAAACTAGGAAAGACCAATTGAGAAGCTTGCGGTATGACCACTACAAATGCGGTCTGAGACACTATAACATGGGAATGAAAATTTAACAATCGTCCTTCCATCTCAAGTACCTACTTTCATTAGTCATTTCAATTTATATCTTGCTTGCAATCAAACAAATATTAATGTAAGTTTGAGTGCTATTGCAGGTAAAAAACCAAACCTTGTTCAGGATTAGGCATACAACAAAGGCTCAAAGGAAGCACCTTCTGCATATGTCTCGTCCCGCAGAAGGGAACAAAAGCTCAAAGAGAGTACTTAAAGCTTACCCAACTATTTACATCTCATCCCGCAGGAGGGAACGAAAGCTCAAATAGGAGTGTTTAAAGAACACAATGCATGAACAAATGTACAATAAAGTTACCAATTAATGGAAAGTTTTGATGGAAGCTACCCAAAGGAATATGCAATGAAGAAATGATCAAATGCCAATTGTCGCTTGACTTAAATGAGATGGCTCAAAATCTTATCTCCTTTTATTTTAAAATTTCATAAACTATCTTTATCACACATGTTATACTGACATGTACAAATGCTTCTATAAAATGTATGGAACATACAATCAATAAAGCCTTCAGAGGGAAGGGTGAACCAATTAAGCCTTTAGAAGAAAAGGCACAACAAACAAAGCTTCTAAGAAGAGAAGCACCTTCAATCAAAAGCTTTCGAGAGGAGAAGCGACAATAAACAAAGCTTCTGGGGAGAGAAGCAACATAAAATAAAGCCATTAGAAGAAAAGGCACAACAAACAAAGCTTCCGAGAATAGAAGCACAAATAAAACAAAGCTACCAGAGAGAGAAGCTGCAACAAACACAACCTCCCAAAAGAGGAGCGTCAAACAAAACCTCCCAGAAGAGGAGCGATAAACAATGCTTCCAGAGAGAGAAGCAACAACCAAAACAAGCCTCGCATAAGAGGAGCAACAAACAAAGCCTCCAAGAAGAGAGGCCACCAAAGTCACAAGTTCCTACAATGGAGTTGCCACAGGAGTAGGGCTAAAACATTCTCAAGTTCCTACAATGGAGCTGCCCCGAGAGTAGGGCTAAAACACTCTCAAGTTCCTACAATGGAGCTACCCCTAAGAAGGGATAGTTATAATACATGCATCTACCCATAAAAGGTCACGTCTCACTCTCTTAGAGAGTAATCATTCTTTTGCATATCCTGTGGGTTAGGAGTAAGATTATACATTAGACACCCAATGGCTAAAAGCTAAATGAAACATCCGCTAAACGATTAATCATCTCAGGATAGGGTTAATTTATTTCGAAAGCAGTCCTCTACATATGCGTCCGAGAAGTTATCCCTCTTTATATTTATGGCTCTTTCTCTCATGTGGTTTCTCTGATAAACTTCCGAGGAGCCCAAGATAATTTATGGTTGCTTGATCACCTTCAATAATGTTTAGATTGGTTAGCACCGTGCACATATATAATCCTTTGATGATTGTGATGCTTTCATTAGATGGATTTTGAGTAGACTTTCAATGTTTACTTTATACTCTTATTAAGACATTCAACTTATGACATTTCCAATAACTACCAATTGGTGCGTGGTTTCTACATGATTTCTAATTTATACTTACCCGAGTAGGAGTCTCGGGGTTTCTATATGATTTTAGCTTTCTAATTTACCCAACTGTGAATCTCGGGGTTCCTATATGATTTATGATTTCCAACTTACCCGATTGTGAGTCTCGGGGTATCAGTATAATTTTTGGTTTCTATTTACCCGTGCATGAGTCTCAAGATTCCAATTTCCACTTACCCAAGTGTGAGACTTGGGGTTTCCATATGATTTTTGACTTATGCTTACCCAAGTGTGACCCTTAGGGTTTTTATATGATTTCTAATTTCCATTTACCCGATTGTGAGTCTTGGGATTTCTATGAGAATTTCTGATTTCTATTTATCCGAGCATGAGTCTCGGGTTATCTGTTTTCCTATTTACCCAAGTATGAATCTTGGGGTTTCTACTAATTTCAGATGTGATTTCCATGTGATTTCTATTTACCTGAGTGTGAGTCTCGGGGTTTCCATATGATTTCTGGTTTCCGCTTACCCGAATGTGAGTCTCAGGATTTCTACTAATTGCATATGTGATTTTCTGATGTCTGGTTTTCTATTTAGAAGTTTTCATTTTCCTATTACATGCAAGTTTTCGAGTTCCTGTTGCATGAGTTCAAGTCTTGGACTTAAACCTCTTTCCTTGGTATTTCCAAATGAGTATTCTAGATTTACAATGTTTTTAGAAGATAAATCTTTAGGGCCGCATTATTCTAACAACCAAATATAGTGTAGCATTGCTTATGTTTGTTTCCAAAATGAATATTTAAAGTTTCTTTTGCCATATTCACGTATGAAGTTCGAATATACCGTTATTATTCCAAGATAAAGGTTCCTAAGTTAAAGCACAAGCAGGTACTATGGACCTCCCATTCGAAATCTTGTAACAAGGGTTACGATCTAGCAACATTTTGTAGAGGGAAGTTGTAACAGCCCGGAATTTGTGAACCTAATTTTAAATTTTTATTTTAGCTATTTTAATGGGTTTTGAATATTTAAAATGATTTATTTTAAATAATAAAGACTAAAAATTTATTTAAATCAAAGTTAGAACGTATAAATTTATTTTAATTATAAAACAAACTCGAAATGGCGCAATAGTTTGAAAATTCGATTTTAAACTTCAATTAAATGTACAGAATTCAAAATAAATCGGATTTCAGTAAAACAAGAAACGATGGAATATTTTGAATAGTAATTTACTAACGAATGTAAGAAATTGGGATTTCACTTTATAAATTGTAAGTTATGATCAGTTTAAAATTTAGAACAGTTGCTATGGAATTTATTTATATTTAAATATAATATATATCCCTTAAAAATAGCCATTTTGCAAATGACCTCCGTTTTCGACGAAACCAATTTTGTTGGATCCGGAATGTCAAATTATTGTCAATTTCAAAAATTCATAATTTTTGGAACTGATATGTGAGTGTAGAGAATTTAAATGTGTTTGGTAATTTCAGTTTGAATTTAATCGACTGGAAAAAAGACCATTTTTCAAACGGTCTTTAAATTCGATGAAATTAGTTTTTTTAGGACTGTATCGTCAAAACATAGCTAGATTTATTTTTCTGTACTTTTTGGAGTCAGTATGTGGCCCCGGTAAATTAAAGTGTACGTTCAAATTCTATATTGACCGTTATATTAATTTATATTTGAATTTTGATAAAAAAGATCGAAATGATAGAATTGGCTTACGAAACATATTCCATTGTGTCCGTAATGGGGGTATTTGGTTAGAGATGATAGTCATTGGGTTTGATTTGGAGTTCGGATGAAAAACTTTGAATTTAAGAAATAATAGAGATTTAAAATTATAAAAATATAGGGTATAAAAGGCATTTAGGGTTTTCCAAACCCTAGACAATTCTGAGTCGCCGTCATCTCAAAATTGAAGGTGATTATCATTCAAAAATTCATGACTTAATCATGCTCAAATCACGTTGAATTAAATCCTATCATCAATATGGAATCAGTAGAACTTCCTAAGCCCCTCGATTCTATATGGGCTTTGATTGTTAATCGTGATGTAATTCGCGAGAAATTAAGGATCAAAGTCAGTTTGTCCACATGGGTTTTTGGAGAGGGTCGGACAACCGAGTCGCGCGAGGTGCTGGCTATAGGGGGCGCCGGAACGGCGGTGAGGGTGGTAGTGGCAGATCAACGTCCGGCTCCTTGAAGTGTGCGCGCCAATAAAGAAAGGAAGACGAGGTTTTTGGTTCAGTGTGTTAGGCAATTATCAGAAGGAAGATGGAAAATTAATGATGTAATTAATTTTATTAATTATAGTTTTATTTTCTCGAATTATAAATAAATGTATAATATGCCATATCTTCTTCATATGAAGTCGGAATTCGACGAGTCAAATTGCGTTGGAATCCTCTCGATGAACACTACAACATTGAACTAATCAGAAAAGAAACAAAGTATATTTAATTTTTGAGCTAAATTAAGTGATCATTTAATTTAGTTAAAAATAAAATCTTCAAATAAAGAATGACGGAGTTGAACCCAAAGTGAGAACTCTCTCACTTAATTATTTTGGTTATGATATTATTGTATTCATATTTATAAAAGTAAGTAAATTGTCATAGTTGATTTTTATCTGTTGTATGTGACATTGTTTGAGTTCAACACATGAACTATTACGAATCATTTGCACAAGAAGCGTTGTTTGAATATACGACACTCGTATTTCAAACAATGTGGATACACTTTGTGGTTGATGATTATTTACAGTTTAATGTTATCATTATTAAACTGTGATTATAGTATTTATAAATAATAAATAAATTCACATGGAATGTGATGTAAACCCCATACGTGTATTGGAACGATAATTTTACACATCGCCCAATTATTTGTTGATGGTTGAAAACCTCACACGGGTCTGGGGATGATGATTTATTCACGTCTCGCTTGAATTAAATTGTTTGTCAACCGATTGATTGACAGACTGTGATAAGCGTTATTTATTTATTTTAATGCATATACCATTGTAAATTGCACTCTGGGTGTGAATTGAATGTTTAATAAGTTGTTCATCACTATTTTTGAATACATGCGATGTATGAAATCCATATAATTAAAATTATATGGTAATTAATTGAGTCACATTCCAATTCAATGAATACATTAAAATAATATTGAGTAAAGAAATAAATTATGATTTTGATGTTCGATTTTGGATGGACACAAAAATATTGAAATGTGAAGCCGAGTTAAGTAGTAAAACGCCATTTTAACTCGAACGGGTTTTGAATCGATTTTATTCATTTTATAAATGGATACGAAAGGGAAATGGATTTCAAAATCAGATATTTAGAAAATATTATCATTTTAAATTTTATAATGATAAGGAATATTCAATTTTGATTTAAAATTGAAATGGAAGTTGGAATCATTTTTAAAACGAATTTATAAAAATACGTTTTGAATGAAAACCAATGAAATATATATTATATTATGTATATATATATAAATGGTTTGAATAGAACGCACCGCGCAACGATCGTTCTTGAATTTTAAAACATCGACTTCAAATTGATGTTACGGGAGATTCAACTGTCGGATTTTCCAAAAACCGAAACCGTTGGGTTCATATCGAAAAGAGCTTTGGAATGGTAAAAAGAGATTTGAAATCTAATGGTTAGATTTTGAAATATATCCAAATCAATTCAAAAGAGGTCGCAATGGATGCAGTAAACCGACTATAAGGCCCTTAATAAAATTATTAAAAATATGGAAAATTTATGTAAAATCATAATAACTGATTTAGAAAGATTTTGGATGAAAAATTCCATCTTTGAAAAGATAAAAATATATTTTGATCGAAATGAACTAGTTATTAACTAGAATAATAATCCAATGTTTTTAAATAAACAAATTGGATTTGTAAATGGTTTTGGAAATAACCAGAATTTTCCAGCGTATAAATTGGAAAGGATTTAAATGGAAATAATCTTCGGAATAATTCAATATTGGATTCCGTAATTATACAGATATTGTTGAGGAATTTGGAAGATACAAATATCGTTATTTCCAATACGATATCCGTTTGTTTCAGAATTTGATATTGAATATAAGCCGATATAATTTCTGTTCAGAGCCTTGTATTTAGTATCAAATTGGATTTTGGTTTGTTGTGAACGGTGTTTTAAATAACACCGTTCTTAAACCCAGTTGAGAAAAGAATAAATCTTTTAATTAATACTTAGAGAAGTTTACCAATTAATTAATATTTAATTGGAACTGGATCAAATAGGAATTTTTGGTTTGTCGTGAACGGTGTTTTAAATAACATTTGTTCTTTATCCCAATTAACAATGAAGATATGATTTGGAATTTATAATCTTTTAATTAAGACTAATGGAATTTTCCAAAGTAAAGTTTTCCAATTTAATATATTAAGTTGGAATTGAATGGAATTTGATTCGGTAATAATCGAGATGAGCTTCTGTGAAAGAAGACCGTTACTATATATGGAATTTAAAAGGCTTCGCCTTTATTCCATTTTTATTATTTGTCAGATACGGGAATTTATATCGATTATACACTGTAATGATTTCCGTGTAGATTCCATTTTGATGGAAGAGGATTTTGGGTTTATCGTGAACGATGTTTTAAACAACATTTGTTCTTTAACCCACTGAAAGACATGACTTATTTCCTAAATTTGAATAATCCTTAAATAATGATTTTTGGAGATTAAAATAAGTGGAGTTTTAATAAATCTTTAATTAGATTGAAATGTTAACATGGTAATTAAATTTGCCAAATTTGAGAAGTGTTCGAAAATGGAGTATCACCAGTTTTACTTTATGTGATAACTAAATCTTTAATTAGATTTGAACGTTAAATGGTAATTGAATTTACCAATAACATAGTGGGTGTAAGATATGGAGTACTACCAATTTTATTCCAAGGGATAAATAGGTTGGGATTGAAAAAATAAAATAAATGATTACTTCGGTAAGGCTCAATAATCCCGGCCAGTTTGATAAACCTTAATTTGGTTTAAAGTTGTGAAAAGATAATACAAAATCTTTTGAAATGGTTTCCAAGTGAAGATTTAAACAAGAGTTTAAATGAATTAAATCTTTGATAAGATTTATAGAAATAATTCCCAACGTAAAGAATATTTGAATAAAAAAATATTCTAGATTGGAATGAGCATGTGATGTGTTTTAATAGCACTTGATTGTAAGATACGCGAGTTGTTCGGAAAGATCGGGTTTAACCCATTTTGAATAACTGATACGACGACTAAAAGTCGAAGATATTGAAGGTGGTGGTTGAAGACCGGCGATCATCACATCGAATGGATTACTACTGATGCCCTGGATTGGTTAGCTCCCATGAAGGGGTTATAGTAGTAGTTGTCCGGGCGTGCTTGTTGATTGTTCGGATATACGAGGGCCTATCTCCTATATTGGACATATGGGATGAGGAATAAGGTGCCTCCGGTTTCGTTCAGACCCAGAACGGACTTGCAAATGGATGGTATGTCTGACGTTGTATTCCTTTATACTGTATTTTTTGATCTCTGCTAAATATATATTTGTTTGATGGCGGAGAATTTATTCTCTTGCTTAATACCCTTCTCTGAGACATACGAGCTTAGAGGTTATATATTGGTAGAAATCAATGGTATGACATGGATTGATAATGTGGCATGCTGAGATGCATGGATCAAGGATTTTGTTTAAAAGCAGAGCCTTGTGGTTGATGATCAAAGCATAGCTTTAAGTATCATAGCTTTGTGTAGCGTTAATTCGTGAGCCTCACACATCGGTATGATGGTGAACTGATGGTCAGATCAGTATGATTTTGAGATGATGATAGACATCCTACGGGTTGTCATGGATTCAGTCGGCCGAGATGAGCTGGGTGTGGTCACTCCACGTCCAGAGGGATATGGCGCATCACCCGATTGCCATAAGAATAGAGTAAGCAGTGTTTTCTCTAACTGGGATGTAAGTCGCGACGATACTCGATACCTAGATATAGTCGGATGTGCATTACGGTGTTGTCCAAAAGCCCTGGACGTAAGCCGTGGAGTATTGCACTACGCGATAGATCTTTCGAATCAGTAGCCATCATGATAGAAATCCAAACTTCCAATGCGATATTTTTCGGTTTTAGTTGTAAACCTATGTATGGCGACATAATATATGGTACTTATGCCATCTATGATTGATACATTTATATTTGAAGTTTTTTTTGACGCTATGCACTTACAGTAATATCAAAATGATTTATTTTAAACGTACCAAACATGGTTGGCTATTATAAGGGAAAAGTCTATCCTTCGGCTTGCATTGCATTGTGTGATGGGACCTGAGTCTTATAATAGCTTCATTTTTCTTTATTTAGCATTGCGCTGTTTGTTTTACGGTATTCTTGGGAGGAAACCCGTTTCGTGTCATATAGCGTGGTCCCTTGATTTACTCGACTTTAAAATAAAGTTAATAACTGTTTTAGTTCTCAAACCAGTACCATGACTGACTCGGAGTTTATTGTTTTCACCTAAACTTTGGGTGCCCATATTTCCACACCGGCAGCTTGTAGTTTTGGTTTTCGCAGATATTTCTTTACATAGGATCTTGGATTTACATCTGGAGCTATATTCGAAAAGCTTTATAACCATGTATTTCTTTCAGTTGTTTTAGTTGATGTCTTCCACTGCACATTCTATTCATGTATTATATTTTCTTTTGTTTTGTAATTTTAATCTTTGATGTTATTTTATTTCCGCTGTGTAATATTTATTCATACTCTGATATCTTGTACTCTGATGTAAATTGTTGTAATAGCAATGAAAAGTTCTATTGTTTGTGTTCTGATAAGTCGTGTTCTCAAAGCAATCTGAGCTCCTCCGTCTCTTCGGCGATCGGGAATTCTGGGTCGTTTCGGTTTGGTATCAGAGCTTTGGTTTACAAAGCTAAAGAACAATACACATTAGAACCAAACAAAAGAATGCATCAAAGTTTGGATTTGTAACTTCCTATAAGAATGACTCGTTAGAGATAGGATCAGTAATACCCTAGAACGAGTTTGAAGAGTATTATTTATTAAAATGAATTTAGTTTTGAAAATTATATCTTATTATACATATTTGAGTATTTTATTTTATACTAAGTTTGGACTATCGAGTATAAGAAGATTTTGCATATACGCCTTGCAAACGTGTATACGAAGTCTCAAATATACTAGGTACATATAGGATAACACTCTAGTCACCCAGAGATCATTCTGGTGATTGATATATCATCACAAGTATTTATGTTTGAGTTTCGAAAGTGGGATATCTATATATTTCCAATTGACTGGTGTGAGAACCAAAACCTAGTTAGAGTTTATTGTTTGTGATTAGGCACTAAAAATATGATTTTTGAGTATATAAAAGTTATATATTTATAATGGTTAATCAACTAATTGATTGCTAGTTGTGATGTTTGATTATTAGTTTAACTAATTAAAAATATTGGAATGATGAATACAATAAGAGAATGAAAGGTAAAATATAGCCAAATTGAATTAATATTGAACTGAATTGAAAATTAATAGAAATTGCATATATGTACATGTATATATTGAACAGGTCATAGCAGGGAAGCTAAGAAGAGGAATAAAATTGTATGCCCGACAAATAGGTACGTATTTATTGTATTTATTGGGGTTTTGACAATTGTATGAACCGCTTAGCTTTTTCTTTTTCTTTTTGGATGATGAGGGCACCGTAAGGCAAGTTGCGGTTTTACCGATCAGCTTGTACAAAGGAGGTTATGGCGAAATTTTCGAAAATTTAGGGTGTTAGCCAAATTTTTGAGAAACTTGAATGTTCTTAGAAACTGAAAAGTTGAAGAACTCAAGGCAGAAGGAAAGTTGAGTTGGTTAGTTAAACAACTTTTAGCTCCGTTCCTTTTCGAGGACGAAAAGATTTTAAGTGGGGGAGATTGTAACTACCCGGGATTTCTGAACCAATTTAAATTTTTTATTTTAGCTATTTTAACGGGTTTTGAATATTTAAAATTATTTATTTTAAATAATAACGACTAAAAATTTATTTAAATTAAAGTTAGAACGTATAAATTTATTTTAATTATAAAACGAACTCAAAATGGCGCGGTAGTTTGAAAATTCGATTTTAAACCTCAATTGAATGTACATAATTCAAAATAAATCGGATTTCAGTAAAACAAGAAACGTTGGAATATTTTGAACAGTAATTTTCTAATGAATGTAAGAAATTGAGATTTCACTATATAAATTGTAATCTATGAGCAGTTTAAATTTTAGAATAGTTGCTATGGAATTTATTTATATTTTAATATAATATATAGCCCTTAAAAATAACCATTTTGCAAACAACCTCCGTTTTCAACAAAACCACTTTTTTGGATCCGGAATATCAAATTAATGTCAGGTTCAAAAATTCATAATTTTTGGAATTGATATGTGAGCGCAGTGAATTTAAACGTGTTTGGTAATTTCAGTTTGAATTTAATCGACTAGAAAATAGGCTATTTTTCAAACGGTCTCCAAATTCAATGAAATTATTTTTGTTATGACCGTATCATCAAAACATAGCTTGATTTATTTTTATGTAATTTTTGGAGTCAGTATGTGGCCCCGGTAAATTAAAATGTATGTTTAAATTATATATTGACCATTATACTAATTTATATTTTAATTTTGCTAAAAATAAATCGAAATGATAGACTTGGCTTACGAAACATATTCCATTGTGTCCAGAATGGGGGTATTTGGCTAGGGACGACAATCGTTGGGTTTGATTTGGAGTTCGGATGAAAATTTTTGAATTTAAGAAATAATAGAAATTAAAAATTATAAAAATATAGGGTATAAAGAGCATTTAGAGTTTTCGAAACCCAAGACAATTCTGAGCCGCCGTCATCTCAAAATGGAAGGCGATTCTCGGTCAAAAATTCATGACTTAATCATGCTCAAATCACGCTGAATTAAGTCCTACCTTCAACACGGAATCGGTAGAACTTCCTGAGCCCCTCGATTCTATATGTCTTTGATCGTTAATCGTGATGTAATTCACGAGAAACTAGGGCTCAAAGTCAGTTCATTCACATGGGTTTTTGGAGAGGGTCGGACCACCGAGTCACGCGAGGCGCTGGCCGTGGGTGGGCGCTGGAACGGCGGTGAGGGTGGCAGTGGCAGATCAACGTCCGGCTCCTTTAAGTGCGCGCGCCAGCGAAGAAAGGAAGACGAGGTTTTGGGTTTAGTGTGTTAGGCGATTATCAGAAGGAAGATGGAAAATTAATGATGTAATTAATTTTATTAATTATAGTTTTATTTTCTCGAATTATAAATAAATGTATAATATGCCATATCTTCTTCATACGAGGTTGGAACTCGACGATTCAAATTGCGTTGGAATCCTCTCGACGAATACTACAACATGGAACTGATCAAAATGGAAACGGAGCACATTGAATTTTTGAGATAAATTGAACGATTATTTAATTTAGTTCAAAAATAAAATCTTCAAATAAAGATTGACGGAGTGTAACCCAAAGTGAGAACTCTCTCACTTAATTATTTTGGTTATGATATTATTGTATTCATATTTATAAAAATAAATAAATTGTCATTGTTGATTTTTATCTGTTATATGTGACATTGCTTGAGTTCAACACATGAACTATTCACGACTCATTTGCACAAGAAGCGGTGTTTGAATATACGACACTCGTATTTCAAACAATGTGGATACACTTTGTGGTTGGTGATTGTTTACAGTTTAAAGTTATCATTATTAAACTGTGATTATAAATATTTATAAATAATAAATAAATTCACAAGGACTGTGATGTAAACCTCACACGGGTATTGGAACGACAATTTTACACATCGCCCAATTATTTGTTGATGGTTGAAAACCACACACGGGTCTGGGTATGATAATTTATTCACGTCTCCCTTGAATTAAATTATTTATCAACCGATTGATTGATAGACTGTGATAATCATTATTTATTTATTTTAATGCTTATACAGTTGTAAATTGCACTTTGGGTGTGAATTGAATGTTTAATAAGTTGTTCATCACTATTTTTGAATACATGTGATGTATGAAATCCATATAATTAAAATTATATGGTAATTGATTGAGTCACATTCCAATTCAGAAATAACAAATATTTTAAAATAATATTCAGTAAAGAAATAAATTATGATTTTGGTGTCCGATTTTGGATGGACACAAAAATATTGAAATGTGAAGCTGAGTTAAGTAGTTAAATGCCATTTTAACTTGAACAAGTTTTGTACCGATTTTACTCATTTTATAAATGGATACGAAAGGGAAATGGATTTCAAAATCATATATTTTGAAAATATTATCATTTTAAATTTTATAATGATAAGGTATATTCAATTTTGATTTAAAATTGAAATGGAAGTTGGAATCGTTTTTAGAACAAATTTATAAAAATACGTTTTGAATGGAAATTAACGAAATATATTATATATATATGGTTTGAATAGAACGTGTCGCGCAACGACTGTTCGCAAATTTCAACCATTGACTTCAAATTGATATTACGGGAGATCCGACCATCAGGTTCTCCTAAACCCGGAACCGTTGGGTCCGTATCGAGAAAGGATTGGAATGTTAAGAAGAGATTTGAAATCTAATGGTTAGGTTTTGAAATATACCCAAATCAATTTCAGAAAAGGTCGTTGTGGATGCAGTTCGGTGGTTGATATTGGAAACCGACCGCAGAGGCCTTAATAAAATTATTAAAAATATGGAAAAATTATGTAAAATCATAATAACTGATTTAGAAAGATTTTGGATGAAAAATTCCAAGTTTGAAAAGATAAAAATATATTTTTATCGAAATGAACTAGTTATTAACTAGAATAGTAATCCAATGTTTTTAAATAAATAAATTGGATTTGTAAATGGTTTTTGAAATAACCAGAATTTTCCAGCATGTGAATTGGAAAGGATTTAAATGGAAATAATCTTCAGAATATTTCGATATTGGATTCCATGATTATACAGATATTTTTGTGGAATTTGGAAGATACAGATATCATTATTCTCAATATAATATCTGTTGGTTTCAGAATTTGATATTGAATATAAGCCGATATAATTTCTATTCAAAGCCTTGTATTTAATATCAAATTGGATTTTGGGTTTGTCGTGAATGGTGTTTTAAATAACATTGTTCTTAAACCAAGTTGAGAAAAGAATAAATCTTTTAATTAGGATTTAGAGAAGTTTACCAATTAATTAATATTTAATTGGAATTGGATCAAATAGGAATTTTGGGTTTGTCGTGAATGGTGTTTTACATAACATTTGTTCTTTAACCCAATTAATAGTGAAGATATGATTTGGAATTTATAATCTTTTATTTAAGATTAACAGAATTTTCCAAAGTAAAGTTTTCCAATTTAATATATTAAATTAGAATTGAATGGAATTTGATTCGATAATAATCGAGATGAGCTTCTGTGAAGGAAGACCATTACTATATATGGAAGTTAAAACGCTTCGTCGTTATTCCATTTATATTATTAATCGGATATGGGAATTTATATTGATTATACACGGTTATGATTTTCGTGTAGATTCTATTTTGATGGAAGAGGATTTTGGGTTTATCGTGAACGATGTTTTAAAAAACATTTATTCTTTAACCCAGTGAAAGACAGGATTTGTTTCCTAAATTTGAATAATTACTAAATAATGATTTTTTGAGATTAAAACTAAGTGGAGTTTTAATAAATATTTAATTAGATTGAAATGTTAATGTGGTAATTAAATTTTCCAAATTTGAGAAGTGTTCGAAAATGGTGTGTCACCAGTTTTACTTTATGCGATAGTTAAATCTTTAATTAGATTTGAACGTTAAATGGTAATTTAATTTACCAATAACATAGTGGGTATTAGATATAGAGTACTACCAGTTTTATTCTAGGGGATAAATAGGTTGAGATTGGAAAAATAAAATAAATGATTACTTTGGTAAGGCTCGATAATCCCGACTAGTTTGATAAACCTTAATTTGGTTAAAAGTTGTGAAAAGATAATACAAAATCTTTTGAAATGGTTTCCAAGTGAAGATTTAAACAAAAGATTTAAATGAATTAAATCTTTGATAAGATTTATGGGAATAATTCCCAATGCAAAGAATATTTGAACAAAATAATATACTGGATTGGAATGAGGCATATGATGTTTTTTTATAGCACTTGATTATATGATACGTGAGTTGTTCGGAAAGACCGGGTTTAACCCATTCTGAATAACTGATAGACGACTAAAAGTCGAAGATATTGAAGGCGGTGGTTGAAGAACGACGATCTTCACATCAAATGGATTACTACTGATGCCCTGGATTGGTTAGCTCCCAGGAAAGGGTTATAGTGGTAGTTGTCTAGATGTGCTTGTTGATTGTTTGGATATGTGAGGACCTCTCTCCTATATTGGACATATGGAACGAGGAATAAGGTGCCTCCGATTTCGTTCAGACCCAGAACGGACTTCCAAATGGATGGTATATCTGACGTTGTATTCCTTTATATTGTATCCGTTAATCTCTGCTAAATAAATTTTTGTTTGGTAATGGAGAATTTATTCTCTTGCTTAACACCCTTCTCTGAGACGTACGAGCTTAGAGGTTATATATTGGTAGAAATCAATGTGGCATGCTAAGATGCAGGATCAAGGCTTTTGCTAAAATGCATAGCCTTGTGGTTGATGATCAAAGCACAACTTTAAGTAGCACAACTTTGTGTAGCGTTAATTCGCGAGCCTCGTACACCGGTATGATGGTGAACTGATGGTCAGATTAGTATGCATTTGAGATGAGGATAGACACCCTACGGGTCATGGATTCGGTCGACCGAGATGAGCTGGTTGTGGTCGCTCCACGCCCAGGGGGATAGGGAACATCCCCCGATTTCCATAAGGATAAAGTAAGCAGTGTTTTCTATAGTTGGGACGCAAGCCGCGGTGATACTTGACTCCTAGATATAGGCGGATGTGCATTATGGTGTTTTCCAAAAGCCCTCGACGTAAGCCGTGGAGTATTGCACTATGCAATAGATCTTTCAAATCAACAGCATTATGATGGAAATCCAAACTTCCAACATGACATTTTTCGGTTTTAGTTGTAAACCTATGTATGGCGACATAATATATGGTACATATGTCATCTATGATTGATACATTTGTATTTGAAGTTGCTTTTGACACTATGCACTTATAGTAATATCAAAATGATTTGTTTTAAACGTACCAATCATGTTTGGCTATTATAAGGGAAAACTCTATCCTTCGGCTTGCGTTGCATTGTGTGATGGGACCTGAGTCTTATGATAGCTTCATTTTTCTTTATTTAGCATTACGCTGTTTGTTTTACGGTATTCTTGGGAGGAAATCCGTTCTGTGTCATACGGCGTGGTCCCTTGATTTACTCAACTTTAAAATAAAGTTAATGACTGTTTTAGTTCTCACACCAGTCCCGTGTCTGACTCAAAGTTTATTGTTTTCACCTAAACTCTGGGTGCCTATATTTCCACACGGGCAGCTTGCAGTTTTGGTTTTCGCAGATATTTCTTTACACAGGATTCTGGATTTACAGCTGGAGCTATATTCGGAAAGCTTTGTATCCATGTATTTCTTTCAGTTGTTATAGTTGATTTCTTCCACTGCACATTATATTCATGTATTATATTTTCCGTTGTTTTGTAATTTTAATTTTTGATATTATTTTATTTCCGCTGTGTAATATTTATTCATACTATGATATCTTGTACTTTGATGTAAATTGTTATAATAGCAATGAATAGTTCTATTGTTTGTGTTCTGATAAGTCGTGTTCTCAAAGCAATCCGGGCTTCGAACGATCTTGGTCGGTTTAACAATCGATTCGGACCGAGCGAAATTTGGTGTGTTACAGAAGTTTTCTGAACTCATAACATATTTACCCCTGATGCTTGCCACTATGAATTGTGGTCAAAATTATGTTAGACACATCATGAAGAACAGACATTAACCATCACTGACACATTCAAATATAGACTTTGGGTTTGTTACCTCACATTCCCCGTAATAAATTCTTGATGACTAAGCACCTAAATAAGAATATCGGGCACCTCATTCAATGTAATAGATGTCTAAGTATTAAACAAGTAGACATCCATCACCCATCCTCACATTCGCTCACTTAGTGCATTGGATGTACGATAACGCCTCCATTCCTTGGTATCTGAATCCATGCCACTCAGTCGACAAGGAACTAAGTTGTACTAATTGGTACAATCCAAGACCAGGACCCCGCACCAGGTCCAAGTGTGTATCAGCAGTTCCCATGCACCTGGAGAAAAGGACCCACACCGATCCAAATAAACCACATACCCATCATCCCTTCTTCTTGAGTACCCATCGAACCTGCGTATCGATGATCCCTTTGCGCAAGCAATCTATAGCAAAGTCTATCCTAGGACTACTAGCACAACTCCTCTCTAGTAGTTCCTTCTCGATCCATCATCGCTACTCTAAATCTCAGAATATCGTTTTTCTTTGTCTAAGTCGTTGCTTCGCTTCCCTTCTTGAAATCACCATGTTGGATATTGAACCACTGATCGAGAGCGATTACGTCAAAACAAATATTGAATGACTATCATATCCTACTCCCAAAAATTGCACCATCTTCCATATTAAATTGGTCAAAATGACCAGTAGTAATAGTAATCGATATTAGGCACTCCATGGTGATTGATAAAGACTACTTAGTCACTTATTTACACAAAACTTGATAATTACGCATCTAGGGGAAAATGTCCGACATTCATCGCTAAATATATCTTATCTTAAAGTCCAGCCTCAGCCTTTAGATCGGTCACCAAGCCCCAGTGTGGCTCCATCTTCAAACCGTCGTTAAGCTCCAATGCTGCCGAGTCGTTGGATCTATCCAACTGCTATGAAGCTCCATTGTAACACCCCGTTATTTTGGGACCAATTTAAATTTTATTTTTAATTGATTTAATGGATTTTAAGAATTTAAAATGATTTATTTTGAGAATTAACGATTTAAAGTTTATTTAAATTGAAGTTAAAATGTATAAATTTAAAATTTAATTAAAACGAACTTGAAATGGCGTGGTAGTTTGAAAATTTAGTTTTAAACTTCAATTGAATTTACAGAATTCAATATAAGTTAGAATTTGATGAAACAAGAAATGTTGGAATATTTTTAACTGTAATTTTCTAAGAATATAAGACACTGAGATTTCGCTTTATAAATTGAAAGTTATGACCAGATTGAAATTTAAAATAGTCGCTATGGATTTTATTAATATTTTAATATTATATAAAGCCCTTAAAAATAACCATTTTGCAAACGATCTCCATTTTCGATGAAACCACTTTTGTTGGATCCGGAACATCAAATTATTGTTAGGTTTAAAATTTCAAATCATTTGGAATTAGTATGTGAGCGCAGTAAATCTAAACGCATTTTCGATTTTAGTTTGAATTTAAAAAGCTAATAAAAAGGCCATTTTTCAAACGGTCTCCAAATTGGATGAAATTAATTTTGTTAGGACCATATCATCAAAACATAGCTAGATTTCAATGTTCATAATTTTTGGAGTCAGTATGTGGCCCCGGTAAATTGAAATGTATGTTCAAATTCAATATCAGAATTCAGCAAAATCGGAATCGTTAGAATCGTGACAACGAACACTAAAACATGAACTGACCAGAACAGAAACGGAGCAAGTTGGATTTTTAGCTAAATTAAACGCTCGTTTAATTTAGTTTAAAAATAAATCTTCAAATAAAGACTGATGGAGTGGAAATCAATATGAGAACTCTCTCACTCAAAATTTTGTACAGTTATTTATTTTTATAACTGAATTTATGTTTGTTGCTTGTGATTGCAAAATTTGTTTGATGGATGACGGATGTGTACAGTTTTAATGTCATTATTATTAAACTATAAATAAATTCACATGGATTGTGATGTAAACCCCACACGAGTATTAGGACGATAATTTTACACATCGCCTAAGGTACAAATAATAATATTTGTTGATGATTGAAAACCCCACACGGGTCTGGGATGATAATTAATTCACATCTCCCTTTAATTTAATTGTATGTTAACCGATTGATTGGCAGACTGTTATAAGCATTATTTAATTATTTAATACTTATACAGTTTAAAATTGCACTCTGGTGTGAATTGAACATTTAATAGCTGTTTATCACTATTTTTGAATACATGCGATGTATGCAATCCATATAAATAAAATTATATGGTAATTGATTGAGTCTGATTCCAATTCAGAAATAACGAATATTTTAAAATAATATTCAGTGAAAAATCAAAATATGATTTTGATGTCCGATTTTGGATGGATATAAAAATAATGAAATATGTGAAGCCGAGTTAAGTAGAGATACACCATTTTAACTCGAACGAAAATTTCTGTCGATTTTATTCATTCTATAATGAATATCGAAAATGTTTGATTTCGAAATTCGATATTTTGAAAATATTAACATTTTAATAATATAATGATATGGAATATTCAATTTTGATTTAAAATTGAAATGGAAGTTGGAATTGTTTTTAAAACGAATTTATAAATGATTTATAAAACATATTTTGAGAGGAAATCGATGAAATATATTATATATATTTAAATGGTTTGAATAAAACGTATCGCAAAGCGATCGTTCGCGAATTTCGAGTATTGACTTTAAATTGACATAACGGGAGATCTGATCATCGGATTCTCCTAAAACTAGAACCGTTGAGTTCGTATCAAAAAGATCTTCCCAATGAATATAAGAGATTTAAATTTGAATGGTTGGATTTTAAATTATGTCCAAATCAATTTCAGAAAAGGTCGCAATGGATGTAGTTCGATGGCCGATATTGGAAACCAACTGTAAGGGCCTTAATAAAATTATAAAAATATGAAAAATTTATGTAAAATCATAATTGCGGTTTCGGAAAGATTTTGGATGAAAAATTCCAAGTTTGAAAAGATGAAAATATATTTTTATCTAAATAAACTAGTGGAGACTAGAATACTAATCCAATGATTTTTAGAAATAATAAATTGGATTGAAAATGGGTTTTTAAATAACCAAAGTTTTCTAACGTATGAATTGAAATGGATTTCAATGGAAATAATATTTGGAATATTTCGATAATGAGTTCTGTGATTATATGAATATTGTTCAGAAATTTAGAAGATATATTCGTTATTCCCAGTACGATATTTGTTGGTTTCAGAATTTGATATTGAATATAAGTCGATATAATTTCTATTTAGAGCCTTGTATTTAATATCAAATTGGATTTTGGGTTTTTCATGAATGGTGTCTTAAATAACACTGTTCTTAAACTTAGTTGAGAAAGGAATAAATCTTTTAATTAAGATTAAGGAAGTTTTCCAATTATATTTATTAATTGGAATTAAAAGGGAAGACAATTTTGGGTTTGTTGTGAACGATGTTTTAAATGACATTTGTTCTTTAGCCCAATTAACAGGGAAGATAAGATTTGGAATTTATAAATCTTTTTATCAAGATTTAATGGAAAATTTCCAAAGTAAAGTTTCCAGTTTAATATATTAAATTGAAATTGAATGGAATTCGATTTGGTAATAATCGAGATGAGCTTCTGTGAAGGAGTACCATTGCTATATATGGAATTTAAAAAGGATTTATCGGTATTCCAATTATATTATTACTCTGATACGGAAATTTATATCGATTATATATTGATTTGTTTTCCGCGAAGATTCCATATTTAGTGGAAGCTGATTTGGGTTTATTATGAACTGTGTTTTTAATAACATTGGTTCTTTAACCCAGTTAAGGACAAGATTAATTTCTTAAAGTTGAATAATCATAAAGTAATGATTTTCGATATTAAAACCAAGTTGGAGTTTTAATAAATCTTTAATTATATTGAGATTGGGAATGAGATAATTTAATTTATCAAATTCGAGAACTATTCGAAAATGGAGTACCATCTGTTTTACTCCATGCGATAGTTAAATATTTAATTAGATTTGAAACGAGAAATGGTAATTAATTTTACCAATAACACAATGGGTGTTAGATATGGAGTACTACCAGTTTTGCTCCATGAGATGAATAGGTTGAGATTGGGTTAATAAAATAAATGATTACTTCGGTAAGGCTCGATAATCCCGACTAGTTTTATAAACCTTAATTTGGTTTATAATAATTAAAGGATAAAATAAAATCTTTTGAAATTGATATCCAAAGGAAGATTAGAGAATAAGTTTAAAAGAACTTATCTTTGATAAAATTGATGGGAACCTTTCCCCTAGGATGTGAATATTTGAATAAAAGAATATTCTGAATTGGAATGAGGCGTATGATGTGTTTTTATAGCACTTGGTTATATATTATAAAATATGCGAGTTATTCGGAAAGACCGGTTTTATCCCATTCTAAATAACTGATACGACGACTAAAAGTGGACGATGAAGACGGTGGTCGAAGATCGGAGATCTTCACATCGTTTGGATGATTATTGATGTCTTGATTGGGCTGTATACCCAAGGCAAGGTAATAAGTGGTGATCGTCCAGACGTACTTGGAGATCGACCGGATATGCGAGGACCTCTCTCCTGTATTGGACATATGGGATAAGGAATAAGGTGCCTCCGGTTTCGTTCAGACCCAGAACGGACTTGTAAATGGATGTGTATCTGACATTGGATTTCATTATGTGTTGATTGATTTCTATCAAATATATATCTGTTTGGTGGCGGAGAATTTATTCTCTTGCTTAACACCCTTCTCTGAGACGTATGAGCTTAGAGGTTATATATTGATAGACATTAGTCGTATGGCGTGAATTGTCAATGTGGCATTCCAAGATGCAATGATCAAGGCTTTTGTTGAAAATCAGTGTCTTATGGATGACGATCAAAGCACGGCTTTAATTAGCATAGCTTTGTGTATAGCGTTAATTCGCTAGCCTCACACCTCAGTATGAGTCAAAAACGGGATGAGGGACCGTAGGGAGAACATGCGTTTCTTTCTAGATAGGAGTGGTGTCATGGTATGGAGCCTAGACATTTTTACTTATGTGGATGATGGATTACGAGGCGCCTCGGATATGATTGGTCAACGTACTGACCATTTTGGAGGTCCGATAGGACTGGAAAACGTATTGTTCAGGAATAACCAATCCACTAAAGTAAGTGTGGACCGGTCCTATCGTTCCCAGGGCTCGCCAACGTCCGAGTCCAAAGGAATTTGCTAGAGTGTCTTGAAACCAGTGAGGAAGATCCATTGCCTCGACTCATAGATGAAAATCCAACTTCCAATACTCGAATTTTCGATTTTAGTTTTAAACCTATATATGGCGACATAGTAGGATGAGGTACTATGTCGTCTATGATTGATACATATATATTTGAAGTTGATTTCTTCTTTTATAGTAATAATAAAAGATAAATTTCGCATACCAAGCATATTTGGCCATTATAAGGTAAAACTCTATCCTCTGGTTTGTGTTTGCATTGTGTGATGGGACCTGAGTCTTATAATGATTTCATTTTCCTTTTAGCATTGCGTTGTTTGTTTTATGGTATTCTCGGGAGAAAACATGTTCTGTGTTATATGGCATGGTCCCTTGATTTACCCAACATAAAAAAAAAGTTAATAACTGTTTTAGTTATCACACCAGTCCCATGACTGACTCGGAGTTTATTGTTTCAATCTAAACTCTGGGTGCCCATATTTTACACACGGGTAGCTAGTAGTTTGGTTTTGCAGATATTTATTTTCACATGATCTACAATTGGAGCTATATTCGGAAAGCTTTGTGTCTGTGTATTTCTTTCAGCTGTGGTAGTTGTTGTTTTCCACTATGCATTATATTTATGTGTGTGTGTGTGTGTGTGTATATATATATATATATATATATATATATATATATATTTCCGCTGTTTTGTAATTTGTAAATCTCTGATATTTATTTTTCCGCTGTATATTATTTATTTGAACTCTGGTATTTTTGTACTCTGATGGAAATTATTGTAATGGCAATGAAATGTTGTCATGCTTGTGTTTTGATGCATCGTGTTCTCATTACAATCCAGATGCTCGGACAATTTTGGTCGGTTTAGCGATCGATTCAAACTGAGCAAAATTCGGTGCATCACAGGTGGTATCAGAGCTTTGGTTTACAAAGTTCGAGAACAAGACACATTAGAACCAAACAAAAGAATTCATCAGAGATGGGATTAGTAACATCCTATAAGAATGAATCGTTAGAGATAGAGTTAGTGATACCCTAGAATGTGTTAGAAGAGTGTTATTTATAAAAACGAAATTGGTTTTGAAAACTATATCTTATTATACGTATTTTACTATTTTATTTTAATTTGAATTTGGACTATCGAGTATAAGAAGATTTGAATATACGTGTAATTAACGTGTATTCGAAGTCACAAATATACTGGGTAGATATAGGATCACACTCTAATCACCCGGGGATGATTCTGATGATAGTGATCACATCATTAGTATTTATGTTCGAGTTTCGAAAGTGGGATATCTATATGATTCCAATTGAATGGTGTGAGAACCAAAATTTAGATAGAGTTTATTGTTTGTGATTCGGCACTGAAAATGTGATTTTAAGTACATATTACAGTTATATATTTGAACAGTTATTCAACTAAATGATTGCTGGTTGTGATGTGTGATTATTAGTTAAACTAATTAGAATATTGGAAGGATAAAACAAATAAGAGAATTAAAGGTAAAATTAAGCCAAATCGCATCAAAAATTGAACTGAAAATTGATTGGAATTGCATACATAGACATGTACATATATTGAACAGGTCATAACATGGAAGCTAAGAAGAGGAATAAAATTGTATGCCCATCAAATAGGTACATGTTTAATGTATTTATTGGGTTTGATGTTTTTATGAGCTGATTGACAAGCCATTTGTAAGAACCCGTAACTTCCCCGTGAAGGAAAGAGCGGATACTTTGAGAACAACACACAGAAGAACATTTCATTGCTTATTACAACGATTCCATCAGAATACAAGAATAAACAGAGTATAAATGAATACATATTACACAGAAAATATCAGAGATTACAATAATTTACATAGCAGCGGAAAATAATACAAAACACAACTGAAGGAGATATACGGATACAAAGCTTTCCGGATATCGTTCCAGCTGTAAACCAGGATACTGTGAATATAAATCTGTAAAACCAAAACTACTAGATGCATGTGTCAAAATAAGGGCACCCAGAGTTTAGGTTAAAACAATAAACTCCAGGTCAGTCATGTGACTGGTGTGAGAACTAAAATAGTTAGGTAAATCAATGGACCACGCCGTATAACACGGAACAGGTTTCCCCCCAAGAATACCAGTGCATTAAACAACAGCGCAATGCTAAATAAAGAACAATGAAGCTATTATAAGACCCAGGTCCCATCACACAATGCAACGCAAGCCGGAGGATAGGGTTTTTACCTTATAATAGCCAAGAATGCTTGGTACGTGAAATTTCATCTTTTATTATTACTATAAGTGTATAGTGTCAAAACAATTTCAAATCATAAGTATCAATCATAGACGGCATAAGCGCCCCATACCACTATGTCGCCATACTAGGCTCTACAAATAAAACCGCAAAGTAACGTATTGGAAGTTGGATTTCCATCTGTGAACCGAGGCAAAAGATAGTCCTCTACCGATTCGAGACGCTCTAGTCCGTGTCTCAGGTCAGAGCTCGAGTGACCTTTGGATCGTTAGGGCCGGTCCACAGATGTGGATTATTGTGCCTGAACACCACATTTCCCCGCCCTTTGGGGCGTCGATGAGTCAACGAATGACTCCATCGGCTTCACATAGTCACCGATATATCCGAGGCGCCTCGCAACAGCAACAACCACATAAGTTAAACTCGTCAGGGCGTGTAAAACCACTGACGCCACTTCTAACTAGAAGAAAACGCATGCCCTCCCTGAGGTCCTCTCCCGTTTCTGATTCACAACCGGGGTGAGAGGCTCGCGAATCAATGCTACACAAAGCTACGCCACAAAGGCCGTGCTTTGATCATCAACCACAAAACTTTGCTTTTCAACAAAAGCCTTGATCATTTGCATCTTAGCATGCCACACAGGCAAACCATTCCATGCAACCGATATCCATCAATCACACAGAATGATATCCAATGTCAGACACGCAGTCCATTAACAAGTCCGTTCTGGGTCTGAACGAAACCGGAGGCACCTTGTACCTCGCTTATCCATCGATCCCTAAGTACGTCTGGACGATCACCAACTGATTCCCTCCTCTTGGGTGTACGGCCCAATCAAGATCATCAGTAACCACCCAAACGACGTGAAGACCTCTGGTCTTCGACCACTGTCTTCATCCTCGACACCACGTCGAATCAATTATTCAGAATGGGTTTAACCCGGTCTTTCTGAATAACTCGCGTATATAATAAACGAGTGTTACACAAACACAACATACGCCTCATTCCAATTCATCAGTCACTGACCGCAAATTAGCAAGAGAATAATTCCCTAAATATTAACCCCGAAGGCCGAAACCAACATCAGATCAATACCAGGAAACCATTCTGCTTAGCTAACCTATAGTTAGTTCCTAAATTTCACCTTCTTAAGGAAAGGTTCCCATTAATTTTATCAAAGATAAATTATTTTAAATTTATTCTTTAATCTTCCTTTGAATATCACTTCAAACTAGTCGGGATTAGCGTACCACACCGAAGTAATCATTTATTTTATTTCCCAATCCCAACCTATTCATCCCATGAAGTAAAACTGGTCATACTTCATATCTAACACCACAGTGTTATCGGTAAATTCAATTACCATTTCACGTTCAAATCTAATTAAAGATTTAACTATCGCCTGGAGCAAAACTGGTGATACTCCATTCTCGATCATTTCAATCTAATTAAAGATTCATTTAAACTCCACTTAGTTTTAATCTTTAACAGGGTTAAAGAACCAATGTCATTTAAGACACGGTTCACGATAAACCCAAAATCACATTCCATTCTATCAGCCTTTAACCGTAAAATAGCAAGTGAGCAATTCCGGCCGAAACCAACATCAGATCAATACCCAAGAAACCATTCAGCTTAACTAATCTCCAGTTAGTTTCTGATTTTCTTAACTCAGTTGGGTCTAAGAACAATATTACTGAAGATACCGTTCACGACAACCCAAAATCACATTTCATCAATTATCGGGTTAAAGAACAAGTGTTATTTAAAACACCGTTCACGATAAACCCAAAAATTAATTCAAATTCAATTCTAATTAAATACCATTTAATTCGTACACTTCATTAAATCTAAATAAAAAGATTTAATCTTTTTCTCAACTGGGTTTAAGAACAGTGTTAATGAAGACACCATTCATGACAAACCCAAATCACATTTGATATTAAATACAAGGCTCTGAATAGAAAATATATCGGTTTATATTCAATATCAAATTTTACGACCAACAAACATCGTATTGGAAATAACGATATTAATATATCTTTCAAATTCCCGTAATAATATCTGTATCATCACGAAATCCAACGTCGAAATATTCCAAAGACAATTTCGATTCAAATCCATTTCAATTCAATTATTGGAAATTCGGGTTATTTTCACAACCATTTCAAATCCAATTTATTTATTTTAAAAATAAATAAATTATTATTCTAGTTCAAAACTAGTTCATTTCGATAAAAATCTATTTTTATCTTTTCAAATATGGAAAATTTCATCCCAGTTCTTCCCAAATCATTTCTTATGATTTTAAACAAATTATCACTATTTTTAATTATTTTATCAAGGCCCGTACAGTCGATTTCCACCAACGACCATCGAATTGCACTTACAGCGACCTTTTCCAAATTTGATTTGGACATAATTCCAAATCCAACCGTTAGATTTCAAATTTTTAATGTTCGTTAGAAAGCTCTTTTCGATACGAACCCAACGGTTCCGGTTTTAGGAGAATCCGACGGTCGGATCTCCCGCAATATCCATTCGAAGTCCGTGGTCGAAATTCGCGAACTGCCGCGGCGCGTCCTATTCTGGCCATTATATTATATATATAATATATATAATATATACTTCGTCGATTTCCTTTCGAAACAAAATTTATAAATCGTTTTAAATTCGTTTTCAGAACGACTTCAACTTCCCTCTCAAATTCAAATCAAAATTGAATCTTTCCAATATAAATTCGTTTTAAATTCATTTCAACTCGATTTCAATTCAAATCCATTTCAATTCAAATCGGTTTCAATTTAAATCGATTTCAGTTCAATTTCAATACGTTTTAAATTCAATTCAAAACGATTTCAATTCTATTTCAATCTAATTCGAATTTCAATTTTTTTCAATTTAATTCGAATTTCAATTCAATTCAATTAGAATTTCAATTCTATTCAATTTCAATTCAATTCGAATTCATTTCAATTTGATTTCAATTCGAATTCAATTTTAATTCGAATTTCAAATCGTTTCAAAATATCAGATTTTGAAATCACTTTCGATGTTCATTATAAAATGAATAAAATCGATATAAATATCGTTCACGTAAAAATGGCGTAAATCTAATCAACACGGCTTCAAATATTTCTATTTTCAAATATTCTATTTGAATATTCTATTTCAAATATTTTATTTCAAATATTTCTTCTTCAAATCTTTCTATTTCAAATATTCTATTCGATTACTCTATTTCAAATATTTTATTTCAAAACTGGAATGAGGCCCAATCAATTACCATATAATATTAATTATATGGATTTTCTACAACACATGTATAAAATAACAACGATAAATAATCAACCATCATCCAGAGTGCGTCCTACACTGTATAAGCATCAAATATAAATATTCAACGCTTATAACAGCCTGTCACTCAATTGATCGAAATACAGCTAATTATTGGGACTAGTGTATGTCATATATCATCCCAATACCCATGTGGGGTTTTCAAATAATCAAACAGAGATTTTATTTGTGCAGTTGGGCGATGTGTAAAATTTATCGTCCCAGTCAATATCAGTCAAATGTGTGTATATAAACAACCCTTCGATTTGTTTATATTTATTTCATTTTAAATACACGTTAAAAATTCTATTTTCAACTATAAAATATTTTTAACTATATAAATATTTTATTTCATTTCACATCACATCACACAATCAACTACACATCAAAATCAAACAAACAAGCCGTCCATGGTCTGTGGACGACGGGTGTCGAGTGCTACTAAACACCGTCTGCATCCTAGTATATATTTTTAACTAGAAATTAAAATTAAAATTGAGAAGTTCTTACCGACTAGCTAATCCAAACGCCACGACTCTTCTGGTGTAGAAATCTCCGTCGTGTTCGCCTTTCGTCAAATTCGTCGTCCGCATTCACTACATATATAAAAATCACATTTTTATATTGTTACTATATAGATAAAAATTCTATTTTTGCACTACTACTTTCATATAATAAAGATCATATTTTTATCTTCACTACTATATAAAGATCAAATTTTTACTAGTTATATAAGATAAAAGTCGTATTTTTAATCTTCTCATTATATAAAAATCATATTTTTATTCTTTACATTATATAAAAATCGAATTTTTACCTTATTAGAAATCTAATCCTTTCTAATATGAAAATCATATCTTTATTATCTCTATAATCTAAAAATCATATTTTTCCTTCTCTAACTTTCATATAAAAATTATATTTTTCTTTTCTAACTTTTTACTTAGCTTTATTTACATTAAAAATCAGTTTTTATAACAAAAAAAAAACAGGTTTTATTACCAAAAGAAAATTAGTTTTTATTACTAAAAGAAAAGAGAGAAAAGAAGAAAGAAAAAGAAAGGAAAAAGAATAAAACAAGTAATAAAACTTACAGCGTTTCAAAAAAGGGGGGATTCACGTCAGTTTGTGGGTGGAGCAGGTGGTCAGAAGGGGGGGTTTGCGGTTTCGAGGTGGCGCCGGAGACCCTGGTGGTGGCGGCCTTCTGATGGTGGCGCGGGGTACGGGGTACGGCGCACGGGGTACGGCGCACGGGGCTAGGGTTTCAGGGGAGGTCGCGGGTTCATTTGGGTTAGAAGGGGGGAGAAAGCGACAGAAAGGAGAGGGAGGGGGTTGCCACGGCGGTGGCGCACGCTGGCGGAGGATGGACAGAGGCACGGACGGCGAGATCGAGAGGAGGGGGCGACGGATCTGAAGAAGTCGATTTTTTTTTTGTTCTGAAATCTAGATTGGAAAAAGGGAAAGAGAAGAGGGAGATAAGGGGAGGGGTGTATATTATATAATATATATATAATTAATTAATTTAAATTCTAAAAAAAAAACAACTTTGAATTTCGAACTCGAAATCAAATCCATCAACTATCGTCCCCAACGTAATACCCCCTTCCGAACACAATGGGATATGTTTCGTTAGCCAGTTCGATCGTTTCGATCAGTTTTCGTCAAAATCAACATATAACTCTATATATTGAATTTGAATGCGCATTTCAATTTACCGAGGCCACATACTAATTAGAAAAATTCCAGAAAAATATTTTCTAGCTTCGTATTGACGATACGGTCCTAACAAAACTAATTTCGTCGAATTCTGAGACCGTTTGAAAAATGGCCATTTTCCAGTCGATTAAAATCAACTGAAACTGGTCAAACACGTTTTCCTTTGCCACGCTCACATATTGATTCGAAAAATTATGAAATTTGAAACCTAGCAATAATTTGACATTACGGATCCAACAAAAGTGGTTTCGTCGAAATCCGAGGTCGTTTGCAAAATTTCCAGTTTTAAGGGCTAGAAATTCCATAGTGACTATTCTGAATTTTCAACTGGACATATCTTTTGATTCCCGCTATGAAATTTTGATTTTTTGGATTCGTTGGAAAGATATTCTCAAATAGATTCTAATATTTTTGGTTTTGCTAAATTCCGGTTTATTTTGAATCATGTACATTCATTTGAAGTTTGAAATCGAATTATCGAACTACCACGCAATTTTCATTTCCTTTTATAATTATAAATAATTATATATATTCCAACGATGACGTATATAAATATATACGTTCTAATTCTATTCAAACTAAAATTTTCATCGTTATTATTTAAAATAATTCAATTTAAATATTAAAAATTCATCAAAATTGCCAAAATAAAAAATTTTAACTGGCTCAGATTTTCGGGTTATTACACCGTTTGGCTTTTTCTTTTTGATTGATGAGGGCCCTGAGAGGTAAGTTGTGGTTTTACCGATCATCCCGTACAAAGGAGGTTATGGCGAATTTTTTCAGAAAATTTAGGGCGTTAGCCAAATTTTTGATAAATTAGAAAGTTCTTAGAAATGAAAAGTTGAATAGCTTGAGTCAAGTGAAGGTGGAGTTGATTAAGTAAACAACCTTTGATTCTATCTTCCTTTCCGAGGACGAAAAGATTTTAAGTGGAGGAGATTGTAACAACCCGTAATTTTGGAACCAACTTAAAATTTTATTTTTAATGGATTTTAAGAATTTAAAATGATTTATTTTGAGAATTAATGATTTAAAATTTATTTAAATCGAAGTTAGAATGTACAAATTTAGAATTTGATTAAAACGAACTCAAAATGGTGCGATAGTTTGAAAATTTGGTTTTAAACTTCAACTGAATATACAGAATTCAATATAAGTCAGAATTTTATGAAACAAGAAACGTTGGACTATTTTGAACTGTAATTTTCTAATGAATGTAAGACACTGAGATTTCACTTTATAAATTGAAAGCTATGACCAGATTAAAATTTAAAATAGTTGCTATGGATTTTATTAATGTTTTAATGTTATATAAATCCTTTAAATAAAGCCATTTTGCAAACGACCTCCGTTTTCAACGAGACCACTTTTGTTGGATCCAGAACGTCAAATTATTATCAGATTTCAAATTTCAAGTCATTTGAAATTAGTATGTGAGCGCAGTAAATTTAAACGCGTTTTCAATTTTAGTTTGAATTTAATAAGCTAATAAAAAGGCCATTTTTCAAACGGTCTCCAAATTGGACGAAATTAATTTTGTTATGCCTGTATCATCAAAACATAGCTAGATTTCAAAATTCATAATTTTGGAGTCAGTATATGGCCCCGGTAAATTAAAATGTATGTTCAAATTCAATATTGACCATTATATTAATTTATATTTTAAATTTAATAAAAACTAATCAAAATAGTCGAATTGTCTTATGAACATATTCCATTATGTCCGGAATAGAGGTATTTGGTTAGGAACGACAGTCGTTGGGTTTGATTTGGGGTTGGGAGATAAAACGAGTTATTTTTGAATTAAATAATATTATTATACACTATAAATATCTTCAATAAATGGTCAAACCCTAGCCATAAGTCGGCCCTTTTATTTCTGCGCCTCCATCGAAATCTAAGGCCGGAATTGTTCAAAAACAATTCGTTAATCTCTCGTTATCCATCACGAATTACAAGTTGATTTCAACACGAAAATTAAAGAGCAAAGAAAGATCTTTAAGTTAAGGGTTTGATGAATCATGGTTGAGTGGATTGGCGAAAATCTGTACTCAAAGGAACAACGTTCGAGCGTCGTTTCCGGCTTTGGGAGGGGTGCGAGCGGAGCTTGGTGCTAGGCGGTTGGTGGTGGCGCTCCGGGGCGCGAGGTGGCGTGGCCCGATTAGGATCCGACGGCGCGCATGAGGCACACGACGTGAAGTACAGGGCAGAGCTTCTTTGTTCAAGGGTTGCAGAAAACGAAACGAGGAATGAGGGATTAGTAAATTGATTAAGGTTAATTAAGTTAATTTTAAAACTAATTATATTATTAAATTTATTAAACCATTTAATGTTTAAATAGCCATATCTTGTTCATAAAATATCAGTATTCAGCAAAACCATAACCGTTGGAATCGTGACAACGAACTCTACAACATGGAACTGACCAGAACGGAAATGGAGCAAGTTAGATTTTTAGCTAAATTAAACGCTCGTTTAATTTAGTTTAAAAATAAATTCTTCAAATAAAGACTGACGGAGTGGAAATCAATGTGAGAACTCTCTCACTCAAAATTTTGTACAGTTATTTATTTTTATAACTGAATTTATGTTTGTTGCCTGTGATTGCAACTTTTGTTTGATGGATGATGGATGTGTACATTTTTAATGTCATTATTATTAAATTGTAAATGAATTCACATGGATTGTGATGTAAACCCCACATGGGTATTGTGACGATAATTTTACACATCGCCGAAGGTACAAATAATAATATTTGTTGATGATTGAAAACCCCACACGGGTCTGGGGATGATAATTAATTCACATCTCCTTTTAATTTAATTGTATGTCAACCGATTGGTTTATAGACTATTATAAATGTTATTCAAATATTTAATGCTTATACAGTTGAAAATTGCACTCTGGATGTGAATTGAACGTTTAATAGTTGTTTATCACTATTTTTGAATACATGCGATGTATGGACTCCATATAAATAAAATTATATGGTAATTGATTGAGTTTGATTCCAATTCAAAAATAACAAATATTTTAAAATAATATTCAGTGAAAAATTAAAATATAGTTTTGATGTCCGATTTTGGATGGACACAAAAATAATGAAATATATGAAGCTGAGTTAAGTAGAGATACGCCATTTTAACTCAAATGAAAATTTCTATTGATTTAATTCATTCTATAATGAATATCGAAAAGGTTTGATTTCAAAATATTATATTTTGAAAATATTATCATCTTAATAATATAATGATATGGAATATTCAATTTTGATTTAAAATTGAAATGGAAGTTGGAATCGTTTTTAAAACGAATTTATAAACGATTTATAAAACATATTTTGAGAGGAAATCGATGAAATGTATTACATATATTTAAATTGTTAGAATAGAACGTATCGCGAAGCGATCGTTTGCGAATATCGACCATTGACTTTAAATTTACGTAACGGGAGATCCGACCATCGGATTCTCCTAAAACTGGAACCATTGGGTTTGTATCAAAAAGATCTTCCCAATGAATATAAGAGATTTAAATTTGAATGGTTGGATTTTAAATTAAGTCCAAATCAATTTTAGAAAAGGTCGCTATGGATGCAGTTCGGTGGCCAATATTGGAAACCGACCGTAAGTACCTTAATAAAATTATTAAAAATATGGAAAAATTATGTAAAATCATAATTGCTGTTTTGGAAAATTTTGGATGAAAAATTCCAAGTTTGAAAAGATGAAAATATATTTTTATCTAAATAAACTAGTGGGTAACAAGAATACTAATCCAATGATTTTTAGAAATAATAAATTGGATTGAAAATGGGTTAATCAGAGTTTTCCAACGTTTGAATTGAAATGGATTTGAATGAAAATAATATTCAGAATATTTCAATAATGAATTCCGTGATTATACGGATATTGTTGAGGAATTTGGAAGAAAAATATATCGTTATTCCCAATACGACATTTGTTGGTTTCAGAATTTGATATTGAATATAAGCCGATATAATTTCTATTTACAGCCTTGTATTTAATATCAAATTGGATTTTGGGTTTGTCGTGAACGGTGTCTTAAATAACACTATTCTTAAACCTTGTTGAGAAAGGAATAAATCTTTTAATTAAGATTAATGAAGTTTTCCAATTATATTTATTTATTGGAATTAAAATGGAAGATGATTTTGGGTTCGTTGTGAACGATGTTTTAAATTACATTTGTTATTTAGTCCAATTAACAGGGAAGATAAGATTTGGAATTTATTAATCTTTTTATTAAGATTCAGTGGAAATTTTCCAAAGTAAAGGTTCCAATTTAATACATTAAATTGGAATTAAATGGAATTCGATTTGGTAATAATCGAGATGAGCTTCTGTGAAGGAAGATAGTTACTATATATAGAATTTAAAAAGGCTTTGTCGTTATTCCATTTATATTATTAGTCTGATACGGAAATTTATATCAATTATATACTAATCTGTTTTCCGTGAAGATTCCATATTTAATGGAAGTTGATTTGGGTTTATTGTGAACTGTGTTTTTTTAATAACATTGGCTCTTTAACCCAATTAAAAACAAGATTAATTTCTTAAAGTTGAATAATCATAAAGTAATGATTTTTGATATTAAAACCAAGTTGGGTTTTAATAAATCTTTAATTCGATTGAGATTGCAAATAAGACAATTTAATTTATCAAATTTGACAAATGTTAGAAATTGGAGTACCAACAGTTTTACTCCTTACGATAGTTAAATCTTTAATTAGATTTGAAACGAGAAATGGTAAATAATTTTACTAATAACACAATGGGTGTTAGACATGGTGTACTACCAGTTTTTCTCCATGGGATGAATAGGTTGGGATTGGGTTAATAAAATAAATGATTACTTCGGTAAGTCTCGATAATCCCGACTAGTTTTATAAACCTTAATTTGGTTTAGAATAGTTAAAGATAAAATAAAATAATTTAAATTGATATCCAAAGGAAGATTAAAGAATAAGTTTAAATGAACTTATCTTTGATAAAATTAGTGGGAACCTTTCCCCTAAGATATGAATATTTGAATAAAAGAATATTCTGAGTTGGAATGAGGCGTATGATGTGTTTTTATAACACTTGATTATTGATTATAAAATATGCGAGTTATTCGGAAAGACCAGGTTTATTCCGTTCTGAATAACTGATACGGCGACTAAAAGTCGACGATGAAGATGGTGGTCGAAGACTGGAGATCTTCACATCGTTTGGATGATTACTGATGTCTTGATTGGGATGTACACCCAAGACAAGGTAATAAGTGGTGATCATCTAGACGTACTTGGAGATCGACCAGATATGTGAGGACCTCTCTCCTGTATTAGACTTATAGGACGAGAAATAAGGTGCCTCTGGTTTCGTCAGACCCAGAACGGACTTGTAAATGGATGTGTGGTTGACATTGGATTTCATTCTGTGTTGATTGATTTCTATTAAATATATATCTGTTTGGTGGTGGAGAATTTATTCTCTTGCTTAACACCCTTCTCTGAGACGTATGAGCTTAGAGGTTATATATTGAATGACATCAGTCATATGGCGTGAATTGTCAGTGTGGCATGCTAAGATGCAATGATCAAAACTTTTGCTGAAAAGCAGAGTCTTGTGGATGATTATCAAAGCACGACTTTAATTAGCACATCTTTGTGTATAGCGTTAATTCGTGATCCTCACACCTTGGTATGAGTCAAAAACAAGATGAGGGACCGCAAGGAGAACATGCGTTTTTTCTAGCTATAGGTGGTGTCATGGTATGGAGCCCAGACATTTTTACTTATGTGGATGATGGATTGCGAGGCGCTTCGGATATGATTGGTCGACGTACTTACCATTTTGAAGGTCCGATAGGACCGGGAAACGTATTGTTCAGGAATAACCAATCCACTAAAGTAAGTGTGGACCAGCCCAACTGTTCCCAGGGCTCGCCAGCGTCCGATACTGAGGCATTTTCTAGAGTGTCTCAAAACCAATGAGGAAGATCCCTTGCCTCGACTCATAGATGAAAATCCAACTTCCAATACGCGACTTTTCGGTTTTAGTTGTAAACCTATATATGGCGACATAGTAAGATGGGGTACTATGCCGTCTATGATTGATACATAAAATATTTTGCATCCACATAATCAAAAGGGCTTGATTACCCCTAAATAAAAGGGACTTGCCTCTCATGTTTGTTATTCTAACAACAAAAGTAGATTGCATTATTGCAACATAGAACAAAAACAAAAGAAAAGAGAACTAAATAAAGGAAAATCTATTCTAATTACTTAAAATAGATCTAAGCAACTTGCATAAAAGAAAAGAACATGTAAATAAAAGACAACTAAATTAAATTGCATTAAAAAGAGAGATTACATAAAAGAAAAATGGCTAAGAAGTCATGGAAGAAAAAGAAAGAGCTTTTGTTTCTGAGTCTAAAAACTAACTAAAGGTGGTTGTTTACATCAACATAAAGGGGGTATTTATACATGAGTAAAACCCTAATTCAACTTTTAGCGTGCTACCAAAAATGCCCCTTCATTAAGCTTCCTTTTTTTCTTAAGCTACTAATGATTCATTAAAATTGTATGAAGTTTTTTTTGTCTCCACTTGCCAAAATATTAGCCTCTAATTGTTCCATTAAAGAAAGAGGGAGAGTGGGCGTGGTCCTCCACTAATCTTCTATTTGAATTAATTCCTTCTCCATTGACTGATTTCCTCTTTGTGCATGCATATCTCTCATTAAACTACTTGTAGCCAAATTCCTACGAAACAACATGAAAAATAAACAAGTAAATGTTATCAAAAATAAATACATGCACAAATGACCATTTTGCCTTAACATGAAGATGTATGCATGATAATTTGAGAATTTTAGGTTTTTTGTTAAAACATGTAAAAATAGTCCACTTATGTTATTTATTTAACTAAAATAGAATTAAATGTGTGAATAAATGTGCATATTTATGTGCACATCACTCACAAATGGGCCACACCAAATCAGCCCATTAATGGCTTATAAAACCTAAATAGAAATTGTGATACACTAAAAATGCGATTCATCCCAAACTTCCTGAACCAAATCTTTAATGTGACCACTCTATGGAATTGGCAACACTGTTTCCTTTCCAACGAAATCGATTTCAGCACCTGATTCGATCCCAGTCAAAAGTTATGCCCGTTCAAAACTAACAGGGGAAAATGGTCACAAATAAAATTGGTAAAATTATGGACATGTCTCACATCCCAATAAACAACATATCAAAATATGAGTCCAACCCTCAGGAAATAAAATAAATATATTTTACGATCCTTCAGTACGTAAAATGCAGGTTGTTACATTCTCCCTCATAGGAATTTCTCCCCCGAAATTTCAAACAAATATAAACAACCAAAACAATTCTACATGCCTACAATCCATTAGCAGCCAATTTTACTATCCAAACTAGCATCCATCAAGCCATGCATCTACAGCCTTATCCTAGAACGCGGAATTCTATCATAAAAAACAATAGTACAAGTTACAACAAGATAAGAATGACACGACACTCATGGGTCATACCAACGAAGAGTTCTGGATGGGTCGTCTTCATACTCTCTTCCGTCTCCCATGTACAATCGTCACCATCTTCACTCCATTATACCTTGACTAACTTAACCGACTTCCTCCTAAACTGTTTCGTGTCATTCCCCCACCACATGAAATGGCTTACGAGGTCTCGCAACTACGGTCTCTACTTCTAGGTCTTCGTACTGTTCTGAAGATACCACCATATTCGAATCATGCACGCACTTCCGTAGAAACGACACATGGAAAACATTATGCACACCTTACATCTTCTCGTGTAAATCCAATCTATACGCGAGCTTTCCTTTCCACTCGACTATCATAAATGGTCCAACAAACCTGGGGGCCAACTTTCCTTTACTACCAAATCAAACAACATGCTTTAATGGCGAAATCTTCACAAAAACCATGTCACCAACGTCAAATTCCATATATTTTTGACATTTATCGGCATACTCTTCTGATGGTCTTGGGCTGTCTCCATTCGTTGTCGAACGATCTCGATACAATTCAATATTTCTCTTATCATTTCAGGCCAAAGTATCAACTTATCTCCAGTCTCTAACCAACAGGCTGGAGAATTACAAAGTCTTCCATACAACGCCTCGTATGGTGCCATCCCAATGCTCGACCGGTAACTATTATTATACGCAAACTCAACTAAATGTAGATGGTCTTCCCATGACCCTCTGAAATTCAATACACAAGCCCTCAGGAGATCTTCCAAAACTCGATTAACCCTCTCGGTTTGACCATCAATTTGGGGATGATAAGACGTACTAAAACACAACTTAGTTCCCAAAGCTTTTTGCAGACTCTTCCAAAATTCACTCGTGAACAATGGATCTCGATCACTCACTATACTCTTCGGGATACCTTGGAATAGAACTATCCATTTTATATAAAGCTCAGCCAAATTTGATGTTATCCTAGTCGATTTGACAGGAATAAACCTTGCAATTAGGGTCAAGCGATCCATGATGACCCAAATTCCTTGGTTTCCTGTCCTAGTTCTAGGTAGTCCATTGATAAAATCCATCGATATTTGCTCCATCTTCCACATAGGAACTTCCAATGGCTGAAGTAATCCACTCGGCTTCTACTGTTCAGCTTTCACCAACTGACAGTTCATGCACTTGGAAATGAATTTTCCAACATCCCCTTTTCATCCCTCCCTAATGGTAGGCTCGCTTCATGTCCTGGTACATCTTATTACCACCGGGATGAATCGTTAAGTTTGAGTGATGACATTCCCTTGGAACCTCATCTCTCAATCCGTCAATATCAGGAACAACCAGTCGTCCTTGCTTTCAAAGCCAACCTTCTCGATCGACCTCGAATTCTTTATCCTCTGGCTCCAACTTCTAGATAATCCCAACAAGCTTTGCATCATGCTTTTGGCCCTCACCAATCCTTTTGATGAGAGTAGGTCTTATCTATAAGCTTGCCAACATTTCAGGTTCCAACTCACACCGTGGTTTGAAATCAAATCCTGCCAAGTACTTGTGGTGTTTCCATTATGAAAACATCGCTCCTAAACTTGCGTGTCTTCGACTCAACGCATCTTCCACTGTGTTATCTTTACCAAGAGTATAGGCTATACCAAAATCATACGATGCCAGAAACTCTAACCACCGCTGTTGTTGAAGATTCAAATACTTTTGGGAGAAAAAAAATACTTCAACGACTTGTGATTCGTAAACAAATCGAGCTCCCAACAAGTAATGTCTCCACAGCTTCAGAGCAAACACGATGTAACAACCTGGAAAATCGGAACCAATTTAAAAATTTTATTTTGGCGATTTTAATGGATTTTGAATATTTAAAATGATTTGTTTTAAATAATAACGACTAAAAATTTATTTTAATCGAAATTAGAATGAATAAATTTATTTTAATTATAAAACGAGCCTGAAATGGCGCGGCATTTTGAAAATTCAATTTCAAATTTTTAAATGAATATACAGAATTCAATATAAGTCCGAATTGGACGAAACAAGAAATATTTGAATCTGATTAACAATATCTTTCTAACGAAGTTAAGAAACTGAGATTTCATTCTATAAGATTAAATTTATGTCCAGTTTAAAATTTAAAATAGTCGCAATGGAATTTATATATATTATTTATATTTATAATATATATAAAGCCCTTAAAAATAGCCATTTTGCAAACGACCTCTGTTTTCGACGAAAGCACTTTTGTTGGATCCGGAATGTCAAATTATTGCTATTCCAAAATTCATAATTTTTGGAATTAATATGTGAGAGTGGAAAAAGAAAACGTGTTTTGTCAATTTTAGTTAAACTGGATCGACCACAAAATGACCATTTTTCAAACGGTCTCCAAATTCGGCAAAATTAGTTTTGTTAGGACCATATCGTCAAAACATAGCCAGATTTATTTTTCTGAAATTTTTGGAGTCATTATGTGGCCCTGGTAAATTAAAATGTACGTTTAAATAGAATATATACTGATTTAAACTGAAATTTAGAAGAAAACTGATCGAAACAGTCGAATTGGTTTGCGTGACATATCCCATTGTGTCCGGAATGGGGGTACTTAGTAGGGGCAACACTCATCGTGTTTGATTTGGAGAGTAACTATTTCTGGAATTAAATGAATTAAAAATAAAATATATATATATAAGCCAATCATTGATTTTCTTCAACCCTAATATCATTCAGTCAAAACCCGCACCATTAAAAAAAATCGACGACGGAACTCCTCGATTCTTTCTCCCTCCCTAACTTCTAATCCACTCAATGAAATCCCAAGATTTCTGAAGCAATTTTGAATAGGGTGTTGCCATCTTCAAATTCGAAGTGGTTTGGGGTTCCATCGTCGCGTATTGGGTTCAAACCGGCGCCTCAAACAATCGTTGTTGCGAGGCGAATTCCGCATTCCTCAGGCGATCGTACGGCGTGGGATTGGTATCGTCGGGGAGCTCTCTCGGAGGCGCACCTCGTGGCGACGCCTGATCGTCGTCCGGCGTTGGGATTTGGGCGCAAAACTCAAACCCTAGTTTGAAGCTACTGTCGACAAGGTGCAGAAGGTTTTAACAGTGAAAGGGTGAGCTTATTCTTACTAATTCCTTTGTTAATTGAAATAAAAATGTAGTTAAAATATAAATAGAAAATTAACATTATTTTAAAATTTGAGATTTTAAAAGAAAAATAAAATGGTTTTAGATTTAAAAATAAGATTTTTATAGAAATAGTTTTAAGTAAAAATAGGATTTTTAGCTGATAAGCTATGATCTTTATTTTAAGGAAAAGATTATATTTTTAACATAGAAAATATTATATATTTATAAATGAAAATACTATATTTTTATGATAGGAAAAATATGATTTTTAACGATATAAAATTTTGATTTTTATATATGTAATGAAGCGATAAAAATTGGATTTTTACTTATTTGAATGAAGTGATAAAACTTGGATTTTTACTAAATTGAATGAAGTGATAAAACTTGGACTTTTACTTATTTGAATGAAGCGATAAAACTTGGATTTTTACTTATTTGAATGTAGCGATAAAAATTGGATTTTTACTTATTTGAATGAAGCGATAAAAACTGGATTTTTACTTATTTGAATGAAGCGATAAAAATTGGATTTTTATTTATATATGTAGAGAAGCGATAAAAATTGGATTTTTATTTATTTGAATGAAGAGATAAAAAATATAATTTTTATATATAAAGTAGCGATATAAATATATACTTTTCATATATACGACATAGTAATAAAAATGTGATTTTTAATATGAACAGCGTAGAAAAGACTGCGTTGGAATTTCGGGCAAATTCGAACGGTTCAAAAATTCAAAAATAAGAATGGAGGAGTGGATCCCAAAGGTGAGAACTTCTCACTAAAATTTCTTGTACAGTTATTTATTTTATAACTGCATGTATGAACTACTCCCCTTTGTCCACAGACCATGGACAACTTGTTTGATTGTATTGCGTTGTGGCTTTTGGATTGAGTGATTTGTTTGTTTGAATTTAGTTTGAGATTAGAATGGAATTGTTTAGATTGATTATTGCATATCGCGCGAGCCAGTATCAGGAGAGGGGTAATGCTAAACATTACCCGATTTCAATATCGGGCCGTTATAATGCCGAAATTTTCTGAAATAAAAAGTGTTACTTAAAAATATCATTTTTATTGAAAGTATGAACTGTTAAAAATAGTAAAGTGTTGAAATAAATATTTTAATGTTAAAAATATAATTTTTAACGTATAAAGGACGATATAGAATTCTCCTGAAATGAAAATGGATATTCATTTACAAATCGAATGATTCATTTATGTACACCTATTTGACAAACATTGATTTGGACAATAAATTTTACAAATCGCCAAACTGCATAAATAAAATATGTGTTAGTTGATTGAAACCCCACACAGGTATTGTGATGATATTAGATGTATGTTAATCCCAATTAATTAGTGGTATGTCAATCGTTGGGTTGACAGACTGTATAAGCGTTATTTATTTATTTTAATGCTTGTACAGTGGTAGAAGGCACTTTGGATGATGGTTGATTATTTATTATGGTAGTTATATACATGTGTTGTATAAAATCCATATAACTAACGTTATATGGTAATTGATTGGGTCTAATTCCAATTTGGAAAATAACGAATATTTTAAAATAATATTAAGAAAAAGGAATAATAATATTCATGTTTTGAATAAAAGCCGTATTGATTAGATGTGCGCCATTTTGACGCGAACAATATTTAAATCTATTTTATTCATTTTTATAATGAACATCGAAAAGGAAAAGATTTCAAAAACTGAAATTTTGAAAATATTATCATTAAAATATTTTAATGGTAGAGATTATTCAATTTTGATTTAAAATTGAAGTAAAAGTGGGAATCGTTTTGAAACGAATTTATAAAATACGTTTTGAACGAAATATATATTATAGATATTAATGGTTTGAATATAACGCGCTGCGCCGCGACCGTTCGCAAATTTCGACCATTGACTTCGAGTTGATGTTACGGGAGATCTGGCCATCGGATTCTCCTAAAACCAGAACCGTTGGGTTCGTATCGAAAAGAGTTTTCCAAGAAATATAAGAAATTTGAAATCTAACAGTTGGATTTGGATTTATGTCCAAATCAAATTTGGAAAAGGCCGCTATAAGTGCAGTTCGATGACCGTTTAAGGAAATCGGTTGTACGGGCCTTGATAAAATTATTAAAAATACTAATAATTTGTGTAAAATCATAATAAATGATTTGGAAAGAATTGGGGTGAAAAATTGCACGTTTGTAAAGATAAAAATATATTTTTATCAAAATGAACTAGTTATAAACTGGATTTGAAATCCAATAATTTTTAAATAAATAAATGGGATTTGTGAATGGTTTTAATATAACCAGAAATTTCCAATATATGAATTGGAATGGATTTGAATCGAAATTATCTTCGGAATATTTCGATATTGGGTTCTATGATTATACGGATATTGTGAAGGAATTTGGAAGATATATATATATATATATATCGTTATTCCAATACGATATTTGTTGATTTCAGAATTTGATATTGAATATAAGCCGATATATTTTCTATTCAGAGCCTTGTATTTAATATCAAATTGGATTTCGGATTTGTCGTGAACGGTGTCTTCACTAACACTGTTCTTAAACCCAGTTGAGAAAAGAATAAATCTTTTGATTAAGATTTAGTGTAGTTTTCCAATTAATTAATACTTAATTGGAATTGAATAAAAGAATTGTGTTTTGGATTTGTCGTGAATGGTATCTTTAAAAATACTGTTCTTAAACCCAATGGAGTTAAGAAAATTAGAAACTAACTGGAGATTAGCTAAGTTGAATGGTGGTCCTGGGTATTGATCTGATGTTGGTTTCGGCCTTCGGGATTAATACTTAGGGAATTGTTCTCTTATTAATTTACGGTTAGAGACTGATGGAATGGTGTCTTCAGTAACACTGTTCTTAAACCTCGTGTGAAAAGATTAAATCTTTTAATTAAGATGAAGAGAAGAATTACCAATTAATTAACATTTAATTGGATTTGAAATGGAATGTGAATTGGGTTTATTGTGAATTGTGTTTTTTTTACGACATTCGTTCTTTAACCCGATTTACAGTGAAATGAGATTTGGAACTTATAAATCTTTTTATTAAAGATTTAGTGGAGATTTTACAAAGTAAAGTTTTCCAATTTAATATATTAGAATGGAATGGAATTCGATTTGACAATAATTGAAGTGAGCTTCTGTGGAGGAAGACTGTTACTATAAATGGATTTTAAAAGGCTTTGCCGTTATTCCATTTATATTATTGGCTGGATACGAAAGTTTATATCGATTATGTAAATTGATCTGTTTTCCGTGAAGATTCTGTAATTAATGGAATGGGGTTTTGGGTTTATCGTGAACTGTGTTTTTAAATGACATTAGTTGTTTAACCTAGTTAAAGATAAGATTAATTTCTTAACTTGGAATAATCATTAAGTAATGATTTTTGAGATTAAAACTGAATTAGAGTTTTAATGAATCTTTAATTAGGTTGGGGCGTGAATGGGATAATTAAATTTATTGAATTCATGAAAAGATCGAGAATGGAGTACCACCAGTTTTACTCCAGATGATAGTGGAATCTTTAATTATATTCGAATGGGAAATGGTAATTAATTTTACCGATAACACCGTGGTGTTAGATATGGAGTATTACCAGTTTTGCTCCATTGGATGAATAGGTTAGGATTGGGAAATTAAATAAAGGATTACTCCGGTAAGGTTCGCTAATCCCGACTAGTTTGGAAAACCTTGATATGGTTTAAATTGTGAAAATAATATTTGAATAAAAAAATATTCTGGATTGGAATGAGGCGTATGTTGTGTTTTTGTAACACTTATTATATATGCGAGTTATTCAGAAAGACCGGGTTTATCCCATTCTGAATAACTGAATCGACGATAAGTCGACGATGAAGACGGTGGCTGAAGACTGGAGGTCTTCACATCGTTTGGATGATTACTGATGTCTTGATTGGGTTGTACACCCAAGACGAGGTAATAAGTGGTGATCGTCCAGACGTACTTGGAGATCGACCGGATATGCGAGAGCCTCTCTCCTGTATTGGACATATGGGAGGGGAATAAGGTGCCTCCGGTTTCGTTCAGACCCAGAACGAACTTGTAAATGGACTGTGTGTCTGACATTGGATTTCATTCTGTGTGATTGATAGACATCAGTTGCATAGCGTGAATTGCCTGTGTGGCATGCTGAGATGCAAATGATCAAGGCTTCTGTTGAAAAGCAGAGTCTTATGGTTGATGATCAAAGCACGGCTTTAATATAACGTAGCTTTGTGTATAGCATTAATTCGTGAGCCTTACACCGTGGTGTGAACTAGAAACGGGAGCGGACTTCAGGGAGGTCATGCGTTTCTTTCTAGGTAAGAGTGGTGTCAGGGTTTTGCATGCCCTGGCATTTTACTTATGTGGATGATGGATAGCAAGGTGCCTCGGTCATATCGGCCACTACGGGGCCGATGGATGGTTTGGTCGGGATATGACCAGTTTACGCCCCATGGGGTGGGGAAAGGCATTGTTCAGGCATTTTAATCCAATTTTTATGGACCGGCCCTGACGATCCAAAGTGCAGTTGCGGCTGTTCCTAAGGGGCGGGCTAGAGCGTCTCGAAGCTGTAAGGATGATCCCTTGCCTTGGTTCACAGACGGAAATCCAACTTCCAATGCGTGACCTAGTGGTTTTGATTGTAGAGCCTAGTATTGGCGACATGATAGATGGTATCCATGTCGCCTATGATTGATACATTTATATTTGAAGTTGTTTTCCTTACTTATACTAATAATAAAAGATTAAATTCTGCGTATCAAGCATTATTTGGCTATTATAAGGTAAAACCCTATCCTTCGGCTTGCGTTGCATTGTGTGATGGGACCTGGGTCTTATAATAGCTTCATTTTCTTTGATTAACATTGCGCTGTTTATTTTATGCACAGGTATTCTTGGGGTTAAACCTGTTCCGTGTTATACGGCGTGGTCCCTTGATGTACCTTACTTTAAAACCAAGTTAATAATTGTTCTTAGTTCTGACACCAGTCACATGACTGGCCTAGAGTTTATTGTTTTAACCTAAACTTTGGGTGCCCTCATTTTCCACACGGGCAGCTAGTAGTTTTGGTTTTGCAGATTATTTCTTTTCCAGGATCATGGTTTACAGCTGGAGCTATATACAGAAAGCTCTGTATCCATGTATTTCTTACAGTTGTGTTTTATATTATTTTCCGCTGCATTGTCATTTGTAAATCTCTGTTATTTATCAAATGTAACTTATTGGTTCGTACTCTGTATATTCTTGTACTTTGATGAAAATTAATGTAATAAGCAATGAAATGTTCTTCTGTTTGTGTTTTGATTTGTCGTGTTCTCAACTCAATCCGGGCTTTCCTTTACGGGGAAGTTTGGGTCGTCATAGTTTGGTATCAGAGCTTTGGTTTACAGAGCTCGAGAACAAGACACATTAGAACTGAACGAAAGAATTCATCAAAGATTGAACAAGTAATATCCAATGAGAATAACTCGTTAGAGATGGGATCAGTAGCATCTTAAAATGAGTTGAAAGAGTGTTATTTTTGAAAGTTTAAATCTTATTATACGTATTTGATTATTTATTTATATTGAATTCAGACAATCGAGTATATGGAGATTTTGCATATACGTCTCGCGAACGTATATTCGAAGCCTCAAATATACTAGATAGATATAGAATCACACTCTAGTAGCCCGAGGATAATTCTGGTGAAGTCCGAACATCATCAGTACTTATGTTCGAGTTTCGAAAGTGGGATATCTATATATTTCCAATTGGCTGGTGTGAGAACCTAAACTTAGTTAAAATTTATTGTTTGTGACTTTGCATCAAAAATGGATTTTTGTATGTTAAAGCTATAAATTTGAAACGTTAATCAATTAATTGATTGCTGATTGTGTTGTTTGATTATTGTTTTGATTAATTAAAATTTTGAACCATTAAGTCAAATTGTATCAAATATTGAACTGATTTGAAAATTCATTGCATTTGCATATATGTACATGTATATACATTGAACAGGTCATAGCAGGAAGCTAAGAAGAGGAATAAAATTGTATGCCTGACAAATAGGTACATGTTTATTGTATTTCTTGGGGTTTTGATGATTTTATGAGCCGACTGGCTAGCCGCTTGGCTTTTTCTTTTCCTTTTTGATTGGAGAGGGCCCGTGTGGCGGTTTGGGGATTTTCCCGATGCTCCCCGTACAAAGGTGGTTATGGCGAAATTTTTCGAAAATTTAGGGTGTTAGCCAAATTTTTGAAAATTTTGAAAAGTTTTTAGAAACTGAAAAGTTGAATAACTTAAGCCATAATTAAAATAACGAAAGTTGAGTTGATTAGTAAAACAACTTTCAGCTTCGTTCCTTTTCAAGGACGAAAAGATTTTAAGTGGGGGAGATTGCAACAACCCGGAAAATCGGAACTAATTTAAAATTTTTATTTTGGCGATTTTAAAGGATTTTGAATACTTAAAATGATTTGTTTTAAATAATAATGACCAAACATTTATTTTAATCGAAGGTAGAATGAATAAATTTATTTTAATTATAAAACGAGCCTGAAATGGCGCAGCAGTTTAAAAATTCGATTTCAAATTTCAAATGAACATACAGAATTCAATATAAGTCCGAATTGGACGAAACAAGAAATATTTGAATCTGATTAATAATATCTTTATAACGAAGTTAAGAAATTGAGATTTCGTTTTATAAGATTAAAGTTATTTCCAGTTTAAAATTTAAAATAGTGGCTATGGAATTTATATATATTATTTATATTTATAATATATATATATAAAGCCCTTAAAAATAGTCATTTTGCAAACGATCTCCGTTTTCAGCGAAACAACTTTTATTGGATTCGGAATATCAAATTATTGTTAGATTCCAAAATTCATAATTTTTGGAATTAATATGTGAGAGTGGCAAAAGAAAACGTGTTTTGTCAATTTCAGTTAAACTGGATCGACCAGAAAATGACCATTTTTCCAAAGGTCTCCAAATTCAGCGAAATTAGTTTTGTTAGGACCGTATCTTCAAAAAAAAGCCAGATTTATTTTTCTGGAATTTTTGGAGTTATTGTGTGTCCCTGGTAAATTAAAATGTACGTTTGAACTAAATATATATTGATTTAAACTGAAATTTAAAAGAAAACTGATCGAAACAGTCAAACTGTTTTGCAGGACGTATCCCATTGTGTCCGGAAAGGGTTAATTAGCTAGGGGCGACACTCATCGGGTTTGATTTAGAGAATAACTATTTCTGGAATTAAATGAATTAAAAATAAAATAAAATATATATAAGCCAATCACTGATTTTCTTCAACCCTAATATCATTCGGTCAAAACCCGCCCCGTTAAAAAAAATCAACGACAAAACTCCTCGATTCTTTCTCCCTCCCTAACTTCTAATCCACTCAATAATATCCCAAGATTTCTAAAGCAATTTTGAAGAGGGTGTTGCCATCTTCAAATCCGAAGTGGTCTGGGGTTCCATCGTCGCGTATTGGGTTCAAACTTGCGCCTCAAACAGTCGTCGTTGCGAGGCGAATTTCGCCTTCCTCAGGCGATCGTACGGCGTGGGACTGGTATCGTCGGGGAGCTCTCTCGGAGGCGCACCTCGTGGCGACGCCTGATCGTCGTCCAATGTTGGGATTTAGGCGCAAAATTCAAACCCTAGTTTGAAGCTACTGTCGACGAGGTGCAGAAGGTTTTAACAGCGAAAGGGTGAGTTTATTCTTACTAATTCCTTTGTTAATTGAAATAAAAATGTAGTTAACATATAAATAGAAAAAAACATTATTTTAAAATTTGAGATTTTAAAAGAAAAATAAAATGGTTTTAGATTTAAAAATAAGATTTTTATAGGAATAGTTTTAAGTAAAAATAGGATTTTTAGCTGATAAGATATGATCTTTATTTTAAGGAAAAGATTATATTTTTAACATAGAAAAGATTATATTTTTATAAATGAAAAGACTATATTTTTATGATAGGAAAAATATGATTTTTAACGATATAAAAATTTGATTTTTATATATGCAACGAAGCGATAAAACTTGGATTTTTACTTATTTGAATGAAGTGATAAAACTTGGATTTTTATTTGAATGAAGCGATAAAAATTGGATTTTTACTTATTTGAACGAAGCAATAAAAATTGGATTTTACTTATTTGAATGAAGCAATAAAAATTGGATTTTTACTTATTTGATTGAAGCGATAAAAATTGGATTTTTATTTATATATGTAGAGAAGCGATAAAAATTGGATTTTTATTTATTTGAATGAAGAGATAAAAAATATAATTTATATATATAAAGTAGCGATATAAAAATATACTTTTCATATATTAGACATGGTAATAAAAATGTGATTTTTAATATGAACAACGTAGAAAAGACTGCGTTGGAATTTCGGGCAAATCCGAACGGTTCAGAAATTCAGAAATAAGAATGGAGGAGTGGATCCCAAAGGTGAGAACTTCTCACTAGAATTTCTTGTACAGTTATTTATTTTATAACTGCATATATGAACTGCTCCCCGTCGTCCACAGACCATGGATGACTTGTTTGGTTGTATTGCGTTGTGGTTTTTGGATTGAGTGATTTGTTTATTTGAATTTGGTTTGGGATTAGAATGGAATTGTTTGGATTGATTATTGTGTATGGCGCGAGCCAGTATCAGCAAAGGGGTAATGCTAGACATTACCCGATTTCAATATCGCGCTGTTATAATGCCGAAATTTTCTGAAATAAAAAGTGTTAGTTAAAAATATCATTTTTATTGAAAGTATGAACTATTAAAAATAGTAAAGTGTTGAAATAAATATTTTAACGTTAAAAATATAATTTTTAATATAATTTTTAACGTATAAAGGAACGGCACAAAATTCTCCTGAAATGAAAATGAATATTCATTTACAAATCGAATGATTCGTTTACGTACACCTATTTGACGAATATTGATTGGGACGATAAATTTTACACATCGCTCAACTACGCAAATAAAATCTGTGTTTGTTGATTGAAACCCAACACGGGTATTGGGATAATATTTGACGTACATTAATCCCAATTAATTAGTGGTATGTCAATCGATGGGTTGACGGACTGTATAAGCATTATTTATTTATTTTAATGCTTATACAGTGGTAGAATGCACTCTGGATGATGGTTGATTATTTATTATGGTAGTTATATACATGTGTTGTATAAAATCCATAAAACTAACGTTATATGTTAATTGACTGGTCTCATTCCCATTTGGAAAATAACGAATATTTTAAAATAATATTTAGAGAAAGGAATAATAATATTCATGTGTTGAATAAAAGTCGTATTGATTAGATGTGCGCCATTTTGACGCGAACGATATTTATATCGATTTTATTCATTTTTATAATGAATATCGAAATGGAAAAGATTTCAAAATCCGAAATTTTGAAAATATTATCATTAAAATATTTTAATGGTAGAGATTATTCAATTTTGATTTAAAATTGAAGTAAAACTGGGAATCGTTTTAAAACGAATTTATAAAATACATTTTGAACGAAAAATATATTATATATATTATATATATTAATGGTTTAAATATAACACGCCGCTCCGCGACCATTCACGAATTTCGACCATTGACTTCGAGTTGATGTTACGGGAGATCCGACCATCGGATTCTCCTAAAACCGGAACCGTTGGATTCGTATCGAAAAGAGATCTCCAAGAAATATAAGAAATTTGAAATCTAACGGTTGGATTTAGAATTATGTCCAAATCAAATTTGGAAAAGGTCGCTGTAAGTGCGGTTCGATGATCGTTTATGGAAATCGACTGTACAGGCCTTGATAAAATTATTAAAAATACTAATAATTTGTGTAAAATCATAATAAATGATTTGGAAAGAATTGGGGTGAAAAATTCCACGTTTGTGAAGATAAAAATATATTTTTATCAAAATGAACTAGTTATAAACTAGATTTGAAATCCAATAATTTTTAAATAAATAAATTGGATTTGTGAATGGTTTTAATATAACCAGAAATTTCCAATATATGAATTGGAATGGATTTGAATCGAAATTATCTTTGGAATATTTCGATATTGGGTTCCGTGATTATACGGATATAGTGAAGGAATTTGGAAGGTGTATATATCGTTATTCCAATACGATATTTGTTGATTTCAGAATTTGATATTGAATATAAGCCAATATATTTTCTATTCAGAGCCTTGTATTTAATATCAAATTGGAATTTGGGTTTGTCATGAACGGTGTCTTCACTAACACTGTTCTTAAACCCAGTTGAGAAAAAAATAAATCTTTTGATTAGGATTTAGTGAAGTTTTCCAATTAATTAATATTTAATTGGAATTGAATAAAAGAATTGTATTTTGGGTTTGTCGTGAATGGTATCTTTAAAAATACTGTTCTTAAACCCAATGGAGTTAAGAAAATTAGAAACTAACTGGAGATTAGTTAAGTTGAATGGTTTCCTGGGTATTGATCTGATGTTGGTTTCGGCCTTCAGGATTAATACTTAGGGAATTGTTCTCTTACTAATTTACGGTTAGAGACTGATGGAATGGTGTCTTCAGTAACACTGTTCTTAAACCTCGTGTGAAAAGAATAAATCTTTTAATTAAGATGTAGAGAAGAATTACCAATTAATTAACATTTAATTGGATTTGAAATGGAATGTGAATTGGGTTTATTGTGAACTGTGTTTTTTTTACGACATTCGTTCTTTAACCCAATTTACAATGAAATGAGATTTGGAACTTATAAATCTTTTTATTAAAGATTTAGTGGAGATTTTCCAAAGTAAAATTTTCTAATTTAATATATTGGAATGGAATGGAATTCGATTTGATAATAATCGAAGTGAGCTTCTGTGGAGGAAGACCGTTACTATAAATGGAATTTAAAAGGCTTTGCCATTGTTCCGTTTATATTATTGGCTGGATACGGAAGTTTATATCGATTATGTATATTGATCTATTTCCCATGAAGATTCCATAATTAATGGAATGGGGTTTTGGATTTATCATGAACTGTGTTTTTAAACGACATTAGTTCTTTAACCCAGTTAAAGATAATTAATTTCTTAACTTGGAATAATCATTAAGTAATGATTTTTGATATTAAAACTGAATTAGAGTTTTAATGAATCTTTAATTAGATTGGGATGTGAATGGAATAATTAAATTTATCGAATTCATGAAAAGATCGAGAATGGAGTACTACCAGTTTTACTCCAAACGATAGTGGAATCTTTAATTAGATTCGAGCGGGAAATGGTAATTAATTTTACCGATAACACCGCGGTGTTAGATATGGAGTATTACCAGTTTTGCTCCGTGAGATGAATAGGTTGGGATTGGGAAATTAAATAAAGGATTACTTCGGTAAGGTTCGCTAATCCCGACTAGTTTGGAAAACCTTGATATGTTTTAAATTGTGAAAAGAATATTTGAATAAAAGAATATTTTGGATTGGAATGAGGCGTATGTTGTGTTTTTGTAGCACTTGTTTATTATATACGCGAGTTATTCAGAAAGACCGGGTTTATCCCATTCTGAATAACTTAATCGACGATAAATCGACGATGAAGACAGTGGTTGAAGACCGGAGGTCTTCACATCGTTTGGATGATTACTGATGTCTTGATTGGGATGTATACCCTAGACGAGGTAATAAGTGGTAATCGTCCAGACGTACTTGGAGATCGACCGGATATATGAGGGCCTCTCTCATATATTGGACATATAGGAGAGGAATAAGATGCCTCCGGTTTCGTTCAGACCCAGAATGAACTTGTAAATGGACTGTGTGTCTGACATTGGATTTTATTCTGTGCGATTGATAGACATCAGTTGCATAGCGTGAATTGCCTGTGTGGCATGCTGAGATGCAAATGATCAAGGCTTTTGTTGAAAAGCAAAGTCTTGTGGTTGATGATCAAAGCACGGCTTTAATATAGCATAGCTTTGTGTATAGCGTTAATTCGCGAGCCTCACACCCCGGTGTGAACCAAAAATGGGGAGGACATCAGGGAGGACATGCGTTTCTTTCTAACTAGGAGTGGTGTCAGGGTTTTTCACGCCTTAGCATTTTACTTATGTGGATGATGGATAGCGAGGCGCCTTGGTTATATCGGTCACTACGGGACCGATGGATGGTTTGCTCGGGATATGACCAGTTTACGCCCCATAGGGCGGGAAAACACATTGTTAAGGCATTTTAATCCACTTAATTGGACCTGGCCCTGACGATCCAAGGTGCAGTTACGGTTGTTCCTGAGGGGCGGGCTAGAGCATCTCGAAGCGGTAAGGACAATCCCTTGCCTTGGTTCACAGACGTAAAACCAACTTCCAATACGTGACCTTGCGGTTTTGATTGTAGAGCCTAGTATTGGCGACATGATAGAAGGTACCCATGCCGCCTATGATTGATACATTTATATTTGAAGTTTTTTTCTTCACTTATAGTAATAATAAAAGATTAAATTCCGCATATCAAGCATTATTTGGCTATTATAAGGTAAAACTCTATCCTCCGGCTTGCGTTGCATTGTGTAATGGGAACTGGGTCTTATAATAGCTTCATTTTCTTTGATTAGCATTGCGCTGTTTGTTTTATGCACTGGTATTCTTGGGGTTAAACCCATTCCGTGTTATACGACGTGGTCTCTTGATTTACCTTACTTTAAAACCAAGTTAATGACTGTTTTTAGTTCTCACATCAATCACATGACTGATCTGGAGTTTATTGTTTTAACCTAAACTTGGATGCCCTCATTTTCCACATGGGCAGCTAGTAGTTTTGGTTTTACAAATTATTTCTTTTCCAGGATCCTGGTTTACAGCTGGAGCTATATACGGAAAGCTCTGTATCCGTGTATTTCTTACAGTTGTGTTTATATTATTTTCCGCTGCATTGTCATTTGTAAATCTCTGTTATTTATCAAATGTATATTATTGGTTCATACTCTGTATATTCTTGTACCCTGATGAAAATTGTTGTAATAAGCAATGAAATGTTCTTTTGTTTGTGTTCTTATTTGTTGTGTTCTCAACTCAATCCGGGCTTTCCTTTACGGGGAAGTTCGGGTCGTTATACACGATCGCTGCCAACTCCAAATCATGAGTCGGATAATTACTTTTGTGCGGCTTCAATCGTCGACTCGCGTAGGCGACAACCTTATCCTTCTGCACCAGCACTGCTCCAAGTCCAGTACCACATTCATCGGTGTATACCACCATTTCCTCATTCCCACTTGGAATCGTCAAAATAGGAGCACTCGTAAGTCTCTCTTTCAAGATTCCAAAATCTTGCTCACACTTTGCATCCCATGTGAACAACTGATTCTTTATCGTCAATCCTGTTAATGGCGCAGTTATCTTGGAGAAATCCTTTATAAAACGACGATAATATCCCACCAACCCAAGGAAACTTCGAACATCCGTCGCATTCTTAGGTTTATCCCAGTCCTAGATTGGTTCCATTTTAGCGGGGTCAATCGCTATTCCATTTCCAGAGACAACATGGCCTAAGAGCCTCACTTCTCTCTTCCAGAAGTGACACTTCGAAAACTTAGCTCTCAGCTGATGCTTTCGCAAGATTTCCAAAACAACTATCAAGTGCGTTTTATGCTCTTCCTCATTCTGGGAGAAAACCAGAAGATCATCCACGAACACAAGCACGAACTTGTTCAACTGATCTCTGAAAATCCTATTAATAAGATCCAAAAAATACTCTGGCACGTTAGTCAACCCAAATGGAAGCCTTTGAATCCTCAAACTCACTAACATTCAACACAGATGACAAGTCTTCCTGTGAAATCACAAGCGAATATAAAAAGCTCACGAAGATACCATCTTCGGGCTTACACCGAATCAAAATCTTTCGCCCTTCCACATCCCCGACTCGCACCTCAAGCTTCTCACAATTAACTCTTGCAGCATACCTTTTGAGCCAATCCATACCCAAGATGATCCCAAACCCAACGAAGTTAAAAACAAAGCAATCACACATAAAAGAGCAACCATGACTCTACACACTAGACCCCGACAAAGCATACAAAGGCTGGACAAATCCCCAACAGGATTAGTCACAACCAAAGTTCTATCACAAATCTCGGGTTCTAAACCCAAGTGGAACACAAGATCATGACAAACTTCTTGTTCTTCTAGTAAGGAGTCTCAATATACGAACGAGCATACTTGGACAAAGCTTCAAATCAGAAACATAATCCAACACTGGTCGACCATTCTATTTTAGCTCAACAAACTTCTTAAATAGAATTGACTTCTAGGCGGTAGAGATAAACTTCGTCTCAAACTTGACTCGGAACCAATCCCAAGTGATCTCATCTTCGAGGGTCCCTAGAATGTCAGAATTCCACTAATCCATGGCTATACCCTGTAACTGTCTCGATGCAAGCTTCCTCTTAGTCGCATCCTCAATACCCAAGTCTCCAAATATCTGAATGCAACTATCTAGCCACCCTTGAATCTCAACTGTCAGCTAGTGAAAAACTTTCCCACCAAGAGCAGTGAAGTCCTTACATAGCTTTGCGAAGTCAACCACCCTTGATACCTATACTTGAACACCAACATCTACCGCGGCTGATCCTAGTGCGGGTACCCTCCTCATGTTCGCTGCCATCATAGCTTCGAGCATAGCTGGGTAATCTGGTATACCGCCATCACCCCCTCTAGTAACTTTCTCTTCCCTAGCAGTGTGTCTCGACGATCGACGACTCGTTCTAAATCTGAAAAATAGAACGCTTAGTCCACTTCCGAGAATAACTGCAATAAAGTTCAAGAACTATTATACTATATACTAATGTACATCCATCAGAAATCTACAAATACGTCTCTCATACGTATTACATCCACGAACTTTGGCTAAAATCGATAACTAGAGCTCTGATACCAAATGTGACGACCGCCCATAACTTCTGCACTAAACAAGCAAAATAATGCGTTGAAAGGTGTGTCAGACAGCTATGGACGATCATCAAGGTAGGTAAACACAATGTGGATTCTATCGTATAACTCACAGCGCAAGGATAAAATATAATATAACATATACAACAGACAATAATAGTGAAGCACATTTGAGCAGAAACTTGAAACTTTCATAACAACTAGAAAGCGTATCCATAAGACTTTGGATTACAACGCAAATGTCTATACAAATTGGCCTCATTAAAACACTCAACAAACAACGGAAACACTGGATAATAGAAAAATAATACGCCAGTCTCCTGTTCGTCGTCGCACAACAGCATCGTCCTCATTAAGCTCTGCTACGTGTAACCTACTACTCAGTTTGTCCATCTAAAAATCGGACAAACAACCCAAGGTAATAAGAGGAAACATAAAACCTTGAGTCAGACAACAATCTTAATGAGTGATAAAACAGCTATCTATCATCATCAACAAAGTATATGAGAATAGGTAGATTAACCAATCAATCTACCATAAACACCAGAGAAGAAACCCAAACTCATCTTCCCCACATCCGACAGTGATAACCTTTACAAAACAAGAATTTAGAAAGAACGATACATCCATAACAATCAATTATCAAGCATATACCATCCTAATCGATATCAACATATCTCAAGCACAAGTCCCGAAGGCCTAAACCAACATCAGACAAGCACCCAAGAGATATCTCCTCCGACGTCAAATAACTACACCAGACAATACAAGTAAAACAATCATCATCCATGACTCTGGCTATCACCGCTAATCCGCTTTGAAACCATCGTTAATCATATGACCGGCTAAACAATTTGCCATCAATTGTCAAGGGCTAATGGTAGCCCTTATTCTAGCAAAACTCCATATGCCATACGATGAAACGTATCTAGGCCCGTAAGCTACCCAGGGTACTCGACCAGTCAATACTAGTCTTTTGGGCGTTCCCGTTACACCTCTGCTTTAAATCCGCTAGAACCTACGACAACGATAATTTCTCAGCCTTCAATATCTCTAGCTATCTAAGCTGATGACTGTTCATAAGCTCAAGTTCAATTCTCGAGCAACCATTATCCATAAACTCACCCTTTGGAGTCGTCTTCACATTTGTTGCATTATGACGATCAACGAACACATCACATCACTTCGATATTCCCCCTTGAATTCACTTTGAAGTCACAACCATCAAGTCAAAAACATACGTCATTTGGTCAGTATTTGATTCACAGTGTTTCAGCGCAACTCATCAGGTCACCTAACGACCCGACTTTATAGGTTACCAACGACCTAACTTCCTAGGTCACCCAATAACCTGACTTTATGGGTCACTAGCGACCTAACTCCCTGGGTCACCCGACGACCTAACTTTATAGGCCACCAATGACCTAACTCCCTGGGTCACCCAACGACCTAACTCCCTAGGTCACCCAATGACCCGACTTTATCAAGAAGACCAATGACCCGATTCCAGAGAAGCTCCTGCGACCTGATCTATCTCCGAACGACCCGAAGCTTCAACATGTTTAGGACGACCCATGCTTTTCGACGACCCGACCTATGCACCAACGACTTGAGCTTCCTTTCTTGGAGAAGAAGACACAACCCGACCTATGAAAAACGACCTTACCTAAGAAAATTTACCCGACTCCAGATGTAACCAAAATAACTCTAATTTTGACCAAATCATCACCAAACGACTACATCGATGTGACCAATTCATCCAATTCAACCATAAACACTTTATAAAATCATTAACAACATCAAAATGACAATAATTAATCGATAATCATATAAAATTCACCAAAATCATGATAAATGAATGAAAATAACAAAACAATGGATCTAACTTGCATAAACATATGAATTAACATAAGAATTACCGGGTTTAAGTTGCTAGATTAGATCCTATGGTGATTCAAATGAAAATATACTTACCATGATGTAGATCTAGGTGTAAAACAACTTAAAATGATAAAAATATGAACAAACAACACATATACTTGATCGAATCCGTGTGAGAGATGTTTATCACTCACCAAATCTTCAAAACAACAAGAAAACACTTGATTCTAAATCCGGACAACGAAGAATTAGCTTCCAACTCTTTAATTTGATGAAATCTCACTTCTCTTGATGTAGATCTTCCATTGATTGATGTAGATCTTCGAACTTCTTCCTTAGATCTAGATTTTAATGGTGGAAAGGTGTATTTAATTGAGCATAGAGGATCACGAGCTCAACCAAGTGAGAGAATGAAGAAAGTAAAATATACTCCATGTCTCTAACCCCTTATTTATAGTCTTCCATCAACCCACTAATTAGCGACACCAAATAATCCCATCAATGGCTTATAAAACCTGGAAAGATCATGCCCAAATCATCAATTATTATGGATTAGTGTCGATATGAGCATTATGGATTGACGACGATGCATAAGACAGAACATTATGCTTTCGTGCTCCATTTCTATGAGTTGACGCTATGGATAGATGACGATCTATAACTCTTTGATCGATCGCATTTTAATTGACTTGGTTCTCATGCTTCTTGACATTGTTGTGGGTCGTAGTTATGGTTTGACGATAATTCATAAGTTAGACTCATTGAATTATTCAGTCTGATTCCCAACGTTGCTATTATGGATCAGAGACGATCCCTAATCATTGGGTTGTTTACTTGCAACTGCGTTGAAGGGCTTGGAGTGGGTGGCAATCTGCATGAGGCAACATGGATCAGTATCAATCGTAGAGTTTCATATCGGTACCGACCCAAGCCATATTTTTGGATTTTAGCACTTCAAACTTAGCCAGATGGGTTACTTTGGGGAGTTGGCGATTTTTTCAAGTTTGCACCAAGTTGTGTATATCTTTGAATTCTTAGATAGTCACCCTGGATTTTTCGTTTATTATCTGACTAGTTTATCATTCTACTTCATTGAGATATGACTTGGTTAAAAGGGTGGATAAAATATTAAAGTTGGATCTCACTCAAGAATTTTCATTTTTCTAAAAACTTCAAAGTTTAAATTATTAACTTTCTTTGATTTGGTATACCCTTCAGAAAGTCACAAGTTTAATTCTCACTAACTATGCTTATATCTAATGTATATTATTATAACTTCGCTTTGTTTATTCATTTTATATGCAAACACCTAAGTTTGAAACATGTTAATTCATTCTACTTAATATATTTTGGAATCGTTTGGTTCACTTGAAAACATTTAATTTTTTCCTATTAACTTCCCTGTTTACATACAAGTCTCATGTAATATACAACATATATAAACCACAGTTTATTCGAATTCGACCATTGGGACAATCTTGTTTGATGTAGTTTTTTAAAACAATTAAGCGTGATCTCGGTTTGAATTTCACCAATTCTAGGTATATTAGTATAAATATTAGTCAAAACATTATGATTATGAATTTTGGATATTAACTTGACACATTGCAACAATTCTGATTTTAACATCTTCTCATTTTTCACTCTTTCTACAAACAAAACATATAAATATATCAACCATTGTCGCTTCTTCAATGCGTACAAGATATAACATACCCATTTAATTATCCCGTGAACCTTAATTTTCATTTAAATCCATCAAACATGAAAATATAATTTGAATGAACTAATATAATACTGCATATTAAACGACTTTAGATCCAACTTTACCTGTTTGTTTTTCTTGAAGTTCAAACGTAAAATCTTTACACTCCATAAAAATTCAAGTTTATTCATTTTTTTCAAATAAATTAGTCAATATGAAGGTAATTTGTTTTTTTTTTTGAATTTGTTTGTCTATCAATAAACGTATTTTTTTTAGTTTTCACCTAAGTCTTGTTTTTTAATTTAACTCTTTCTTTCATCGCACTAAAAAAGCATGACAATTAATTGTAGACCAACCTGGTAAAATCAACATTTAATTTTTGTGTTATCATCCACCCACACCAAATATACCGCTCTCGTTCAATTTTCTTTTCACCCACTAAATTATTCATATACTCGCCTAATCTATTTTTCATTTTTTCCCTCTCATGTTTGTTCTTTCCAAAGGTAAACCAACATCATGATATCATACTTCCTCCTTCTACCAAAATTTTAGTGAAAGCTAAATAATGGGAATAGTTTCCAAATTGCGGTGACATAAACAGAAAATGCGGTTTGACGAAATTGTTCAATTTCAAAACTTTTTCCCTCTATAAAACTAAATTAGCTTATGTGCTACATCTTCAACAAAACTATATTTATACTACAAATTATTTTAAAACAAAACATTAATAAATACTACAACAAAATCAGCACTGGATTTAATGAGCTTACAAAATAATAACCTGCGTACATTGGATAGTTATAAAAATACAATCAACTCATATAACAATTTGTTCAAAGAAAAAAAACTTACATTATTAATTTCAATATGTTATGCCATTAATTGATGATAGGAAAAGTCGTTCCATTGCTATAATTAAGGTTTCATTTATTTTTTTCTTCTGTTGTTTGATTATGCAAAATCATGTTACTATTTTTCAATTTTGTTGTGCATAGTTGGCCAAAGAAAGCGTTATTTTCTCTAAATTAATTTAATTACTATTTAAGTGGCGGTTACAAATTGTTCACGCATATATTTAAATTTTCCTTTGAAAAATAAACATTGATCAATAATTTTTTTCTTCCTAAGAAATTGTAGTCTTTTATCATCATTACTAAATAATGATTTTTCTTTGCATTTTAACAAATATCTCCCTTTATGTGATATAGCCATGTATCATCATATTAATAATATTTAAAATTCATTTTGTTCTATATTTCAATATGAAATCCAGTACTTTTTGACATTATTTAACATGGTATTTTTGTTCCCTTTTGTCTTCAAATTACCATTATTTAACATGCTGTCAATTTTAGTTATATCACATGTACTATGATTATTGTACAACTTAGGGCACTGTATTATATATTAGGATGAAAATCAGATGTAATTAAACTGATACACGCATAACTCATTCTAAACATTAATAACATCCCATATTTCACTCGTCTCATTCAAAATTCAATGCCTATGACAGCGTTTATAATTTATTGTTTTTTTATATTACACATGAACATGTATGGACACAAATTATGGCACGCATGCAACAAAAATGTAAAGCAGCAATTGAATTTTAAAGCCGCGGCTAAGGAAACAAATGTTTCAATCAATCTAAATCCAATTAATATATCATATGAATATAACTGGCAGGTGTATATTGTTACTTGTATAGGAAGAAAGAAGAAAAAGATTTAAATCCATTATAACTCCATTTTATAAAATAAATCCGATATAAAATCCATTATATCTCCCGTGTAATATACAAATAAATTTAAATGTTCCAATTTAAATAGCAGAAAAATCTGAGACGTTACACCTAGTGAGATTCTAGAAAGTTTATTGAATCAAAAGTTCCCATTTATGCTTATAAATATATCAATCAAGTGAGATAATCATTCTACACCGATTTGATGTTCGAAAATAATTTTGAATATTAATGTAAATATAATATTATCCACATTCAAAAATATTCATTAATAAATTACATTATCTCGTAAGACGCTTCCATTAATAGATTACATTACCTCGCAAGACATTTTATCTTATCCTTCTAATTACATGTTCTCTGCATCGTAGCTTGAGATTTTCAAAGCATGCTCCAATAAACCATCGCTTCAAATAATGGACATTCTAGGCAAATGAATCAACGATAAACTTCAAATTTTAGTGGAATTTAAGCATTGAAAAGGATGAATGACCAACGGTATATCAAAGTATAAACTTCAATTATTCCTTAATTTCAATAGGTAATATAAGAAACCATATTTCTACTGTAAGACCAAGCTACCAGGAACAATAGGAGCAGTATGTTTAATTAGTTAGTCAATTACCATCACAAGCTCATGAAAATCCACCTGCCACAAATTATTTTACTGAATTTTAAAGCATATAACATGGTGCAAAACTCAGTTCCAATCTGTTCCCCTTTTTTAGTGCGAGAGGTGCAGACAACACCATAGATTGCTAAATTTAACTCAAGTAATTGCAGTCACCAACTTAATCATCATGACAATAACATATTTTGGTCAGTCAGAGCATGGTTACATATTTTCTAATAATGCTGCAGGGCTAATTGGAATCACCCCAGAAGGAGATACAAGAGCATCTATGAGAACATCATTGGCAGCGAGGGGAATAACGCCTTCTTCCAAAATTTGTAACGAGTAAGAATAAAAAGTGCAACTGAAAGAAAAAAAGTCAGAAAATCAATTATTTTTTCAGAGTGATAAATCTGATAGGGTAAGATCCGGTTTGGAATGACTTAGATAATTTACTTCTTTGGTTTTTCGAAGCCAAACCCAACTCATGTTGGCTTTCAAAAAGCCAAGAAACAACTTATTTAAGTCAATCCAAACACACTACAACAAAAAATACTTTTCGCAGGCAATATCTGTTGCAGTAGACCAATTGCAACAGGCCCGCGTCTGTTGGTATAGCCGAAGTTGCAAAAAGTCTGCAACGTTTTCTGCCTGTTGCAATAAAAGGTTGCGGTATACTTTTTTGCAACTGGCCTTTGTTGTTGCAACAGACCATTTTGCAACAGTATATGCCCGTTGCAATAGATTCATAAATATATATATATATATATATATATATATATATATATATATAGCTTATAAATATTATATATTAAATGTATTTATTTTGGTAATAGTGTATATCACAAAATGAAATAAACAAATAAAATTTTTATTTTAACAAAGTTTAATAGTACAAACAATTACAATAAAAGTTTCTACAATTTTCATACACCATTCATGTGTAACAATTTCTTCTCTCACACAACACATTTTTTTTCGAATAGAGTATTTTCTACTCATATTTCTGCCCTATCATACATATACTATAACAAGAGAATAAACTTGGGCCATTGAGGGTTTCTTTGAGCTGATGCTTGTGCGCAAAAGAGTGCAACTTTTGCGTATCTTAATACTTTTTCTTCGGGGTGTCCTACTTCTTATGCGAATTCTCAGCCTCTGTTCTTGAATTCTCACTCTGTGGAACCACCTTTGGTTATGCATTTGAAACCATAAAATAAGTAAATAAATATGAGATGCAAAGTAAAGTACATGTCATATTCTATTGCATTTGAACTAAGAACACATATATTATCATGTAAACCATGCTGAATCCAAAAACTACAAAAGAATGGGTACCTGATCTTGCAATTCAGTACAATGCATAAGTAGACGACGCTTCTTTGTAGCGCCATTGGTGCATGCTGCTGCCAGATAATTCCAGAGTTACAATATAATAGACTAAGGCTCCATCAATTCATAAGCACTATATCTTAGCCAAATCAACATATAGTGAAGGACAATATTACTGTGATGTGATTAAGAACTTTGGTGATTAAGGACAATATTACTGTAATGTAATGGTATTTTCCTAGAGAACACTTGGATGATTTGAAAGGGTATCTTTAAAAAGCCAGAAAGCAATTGCAACAAATAAATATGCTAAAATCGAGCAATATTATAATGTATAACATATATAAATATAGTAACCTACATATATCAGATGTCATGTTCTTCCTCATTGCCCTGAAAGTAAGAATGACATGCTTGCATATGTACATATACACATACTGACATACAAACACACATAGTGACATACAAACACATTAGTCCATGTCATCATGATGTATCATTCATCCATTATCTTCTACCTGGAACCTAAGTACTTCATGAAAAATAAATGACCCTATATTACATCATACAGCCAGCAATACATGCATAGCACATAGAACTTCAACTAAGTACCAGCTTATTTTCATCTTTGATAATTTCTACAATATTACAAGCATTGATAAGGTCTCATACTTTCGTCTTATTCATCTTACAATGCTCCCTTATAAATTTATACAAGAAGTTAAATGACATACATATAAGGTGTACTTTTTTCCTTGGGGAGGATATATTTAAATATAAGATTCAACCTCAGTAACAAGAATCCTCCATTCATCTATTGGTTTCTTCATGATTTACAAAAAGGAAAATCGTTTGTCTAAAATATCTGAGTATAAAGATGTATTACCACACCATGCTATGTGTCCTTCGAAGATTACATGTTTTCCTTTGCTTTGTGGTTTGAAGTAGATTTTCTGAAAGCTGAAAATTAAGAATCTTATGTCATCAGCTTTTAAAACATGTATCCGGTCTCAGAATTTTAAAGTCTCATCTAAATCATAGTTTTCATTGTTATCGCTCACTTATATGACCTGTGTTGAATGCAAAACATATGAATCTGTTTAGTACCAGTACCTGCTTAAGTCTCTTCTTCTTTTGCTCCTCCTGCACCGTGAAATTCATTCAGATAACAGTACAGTTAAAAATAAAAACTACCCTACATCTGATCCAATAACGAGATTTTAGGGCATGTGCAGTGCACATACATATACGAAACTTTCAAAAGTCCTAAGTTTAAACTTTCTACGTATTATTGATAAAATTAAACTGAAAATTAACAAGAAAGTCGTAATTTCTTAGTTAAAGCAGGGTTTCCAACATATACCCTTTATTCCATTCCAAAATTTAATTTCGGAAATAAATGTTAGTTTTTGTTCTTCGTGGTTTTCGAACTCCCGACCTTTATTTTCCAAATAAGGGTACTGTATCTTTACGGCCGGACTAAAAGATTGTGTCTCCATTCCGACTATTAATAAAGGTATAATGAGAATTATTAGGTAGTTCAACTTTTTCAAGTTTCCCAAACCACCCTCACTAAAAATTAGCATTGAGCATTCAGTTTTACGTGTGTTGGATCATGGCTATAGTTGTCATTTCCAAATTTTGATGAAAATGGGAAGTTATTATAGGATAAGAGGAAGAGTTTTCATAAGAACATGTTCCAGGATTTCATGGATGTTGGGGTAGCATAAAGATTCTATGCATAATTGAATGTTTTCATTTCGGTTGTTATCACATCAGCGTGTTGCTGAAATGATATGGTCAGCAAAAACTTGAGATGATTGGCAAGTAAACTTGGCAAATACCAACAAAGAATTACTACAGAAATATGGAAATATAGGCATAGATATCATAATATATCTTTAACCTGTATGGAAAAGCAATTACTAAAATTGAAAATATTGCATTGAGCATTCAGTTTTGTATGTGTTGTATCATGGCTACAGTTGTCATTTCCAAATTTTGATGAAAATGGGAAGTTATTATAGGATAGGAGGAAGAGTTTTCATAAGAACATGTTCCAGGATTTCGTGGATGTTGGGGTAGCATAAAGATTCTAGGCATAATTGAATGTTTTCATTTATCGTTTTTTTCTTTTTTAACTTCATCACATCATTGAGATCGGGAAACAGGACTTACCGGCCCCACTTGCGCCCGAAACGCACCTTCTATTGGACTCCGTTCACTATCGGGTACGACCCTGTCCATCCTTAATACTGGATTCGCCTGTGCTTTGCCATGGTTGAAAATCCGAGTACTCAGCATCGTTTTCACAAAGCATTCTTCCATTTTATTCAGAAATGATACATGATTCTCTTCTGTCCAGTACGATACCTGCTGCGAATAATCAACGCGGCTCTTAACGACGAGCTAAAGGTTGAGTCAGGAAAGACATACCTGATTTGAGGAGGCAGGGCGACGAATAGAGGAGGCAGGTTCGGCGGCGCGGCGCAGGCAGGTTCGGCGGCGCGGATGAACCAGCAAACTCCGCAAGCATTAATGAGGAAGAATCGATCAACGAATTCAAAGACACCATTTTTATTTTCAATCGATTTACGAGTGGAGCGGCGGGTTCTTCATTGAAACCCTAATTTCATTTTCACAGAAAGGAAAGATATCGGGCATTCAAATTGAAAGTGAACGGGCCGAATAACACAAGGGGAGAAACAGTAGTTGGGCCGGCTTGCTTGTAAATATATACAAATATACTATTTTTAGCAAAGCATCTAGATTATAGGGTTTCAGACGTAAAAGCGAGAAACTAAATTATTGAGGTAAAGACAACGAGAATATATAGTTACGAACGAATTAAAGCATTTAGTTATGAAGCCAAAAAAGCATGCTGAATTAAAAAACTTGTAGTGTCTTCCATAATCCAAAGTTGTAAGGCTCCCATACACGTTAGAACAAATTTTGTTTTAAAATGTAACTTCTTATAGAAAATTTAAAATTTTACTTTAAAATTTTATGAATATTTCAAAATTGACGCTCTCTCTCTTAATGTATTGTATTATATTTTAATAATTTTTAGTTTGATGAAAATTTTAAAGAAAAAATTTAAAATTTTGTGAATATTTGGTAGTTTTGTTTTAATTATAAGTTTATAATTATTTAAATTATTGAATATTTAATATAATTATCAATTATAATTATTAAATACTAAGTAATAATTATATTTATTATTTTTTAGCTGTTAATTATTATTATTTGTTAATTATTAATTATTATTTTTAAATATCAATTATAAATATTAATTTATAATAATTAAATTTTATTATTAATTATTAATCTTTTACAATAATTACTAATTGTTAATTATTTAATAATAACTATTTAAAATTAATTATTAAAAGTTAATAGTATGTTTTTTCGCAACTGGCTTTACCAGTTGTAAAAAATACAGTTATTGCAAGAGGTAAAAATAGTTGCTAAAGATATTTATTCGCAACTGGCTTGGAAGTGCAGTTGCAAATAATATGTTTGTTGCAACTGTTATGAAAGCACAGTTGCGAAAAGTATATTTTTGCAACAGGAAGGGAAGCGCAGTTGCTAAAACTATGCTTTTTGCAACAGAAATAAAAGGCCTGTTGCTAAATCTAATCTATTGCAACTGCTATAATAGGTCTGTTGCTAAATATCGTTTACTGCAACTGTCATTTGTCGCCTGTTGCAAATAGCTAGTTGCAATAGGGTATTTTTCTTGTAGTGACAAAGTCTATTTGATCTATGGTAGAAGGATAAAAGAGAAATTTTATGTTACTTAAAAGAGGCTGCTTCCATCCTTTCTCTATGGCAAGGCTTTTTATAGTTGGTTAAGAATAAGTCATAGTAGCTGCATGTTGCATTGTATAAATCTCAGTCAGTAGTTTATCATAAAAGACATGTCCAAACAGTAAAGGATGGTCAATGAATGCTGATAATATGTAAAATTTAGCCAACTTATTGCAGTGGCAATCCAGTTCACAGGAGCTAATGTATATATTACATAGTAGAATACATGCTCTCATTAAACCAGTGTTTTCATGAAAAAGAAAATAAGCTTTTTAAACAAGTTTTGATAAAATAATAAACAGATTTTCAAACTTACCCACCGCCTCGACCTAAACGTCTTCCTTGTCTGTCAAAAGCAATACCTGAATTTTTATACCACAATATAAATTATCCTCATGAAAAACAAATAAGTTATTATTATTATTATTATTTTTTTTTTTATGGAATCCCCTCACTTTTGGCTTTATAGATATTTTCTACAGAAATCAGAACAATTTTCAAATTTACCACTACATGAACACCAAATTGCAGTTTGCCTTCAACATTCAAGATTTCCAAAATATTCAAGGAGGTAAATGGGCAAAGAAATTTGTAGCTTATTTACTCCAATTGATGACTTCAGAGTATAATCTAGAAGGCCAATAGTGAGAGGATCATTCTAACATATGACAGGAGAAAAAAATAAAAAGGTTCAAGAAATGTACCAGGAAGTAGAACAATGTCAACTGGGTCATTTGCCAACATAACTACATGATTTCACAAAAACATACGTGTTATTATACATACGTGTTAATAGGTTTCATAGGAAAATATATGTCAAAACTTTAGCGCAGGGCAAAATTATATGTACCATCTTCAAGCTGATTCCCATTAGCATCAACAGGAGATGGTTCCAGAATATTCATAGAATTTGCCACCAAATCATTCGTACTTGAGATGTGAAGCATCCGCATGTGGCTACTTTTTATCTTCTACTCTGGGAACATAAAAGCTTCTTCTTTGTTTCTGTTTGATAACTAGTCACAAAATGTAAAGTACTGGGTACCAATATTCAGGGGGAATAAACATCACCAAACACCAACATTCGACACAATAATCAGACAATATAGCGATAATTCAATAGTACATAACTTGGAATCAGTAAACAATTTGAAACATGGCAATTGTAATACCAGTATATACATTACATAAGTATTGAGTACAAGCCAAAGCATATATGAATACTTTCCATTTCAATTACTCTAACCAAAGCTTTATTCTGAGACCCAACAATTGCTGCTAGAGTATTCGTTGTTGTTTTTATTAGTACTTTGCATGCCATTGTTTACAAAAGTTATAAGTAGATCTGAAAATGAATTTCAGAATTATACTCAAGTACATAAATTATGAAAGAGGAAAATTGGGTTCATAATATTTTCAGTTGTAATAGCACAAGGCTACATCCGATCGATGTTTGTCCATATCTACCATTTATCCGATGTAATATCTCGTGTCTGCAAATAATACATATTATTTTTTTGGGTTTCGTATTATCGTTTCTTTAAACCACCTTTTATTTTATTTTATTTTTAACGGACAAATTGGCTTCAGTCACCGAAGCTAATGAGTTGTAAAGTCCTATGAATTAAAAATAGCCCTTTAGGTAATTTAACATGAGTCATAAGCATTACAGTTGATTGATTCTGATTTCTGTGTTGATTAAGAATATATGAAAATTGGAGCTGTTTAATGATAGTGAGTTCATTATATCTACATATGATCTATATCACGAAACTCGTCTGTGGATGAAAGATGATATGAAGCCTGCGTGTATAAGTAGAGAAAATATTGTAATTCTGGTAACCCTGGTTTTAGCCCATTTTAAGAATTAAATGGAAGTTCAATAATATTATAATGTAACATGATGTAGAACTATAATTGATCAAACATACCGTTATCATGTGGTTTCAATATATCTGACAGAATTCTTGATGTATCAACTTCACGCAGAGCTTCACAGCTTATATAAGAACAAAGTCTCGAAGTAGACTTGAACCATGTGGAATCCAAAACATTATTCTGAATTGCTATGTCTACAAAAACAATAACAATACATTTAACTACACCAATACATATGCTGCTTTCCTAACTCTTCACAATAAAAACTAGCAGAATATCCAGTGCTGATAGTTTATGACTACAGTCAGATTATATATCCTTGGCATTAACATCTTAACTATGTAGAATGTATTTTGGTTAAACATAACAGAAACAAAAGAACAAGAACAAATAGCATGAACTTGCAATCTCACATGGTAGCCCAGTTGATATGTGGTGTGAGTTGAGTAACCAAATATCACGTGTTCAAGTACTTGTAACAAAGGTAGACATACAAAACCATGTGTACGACCCTATGTATTGTGTATTCGGCACATGCTTTCTCAAAATTTACAACTGTTTCTTAGCTCTCTGGGTATTCAAAAGAATAGTATAAACTATACACATCCAAGCTCCCTTTCATCTATCAATATGGTATCCAAAATAAGATTAATCAGTTTTGATACTTTAATTTCCAAACGGAACAGTTATCTTTGGGAAAATATGGCAAAGCTCAAACAGGTAAAAAAAATTGCATGCCAAGTCGGCCCAATAAAAACTGAATTCGTGTTGGTCTACCTGTATTTTCAGTTTCCTCGCACAAGCTATAAAGATGCACTCTGGCATAACCTTATGTGTGATACTAAACTTGATATTAGTATTGTCTCATTGGACGATGGTCCATTTAGGATCAATTTAGTTTGTAACCACTTAAAACTGGTTTTGACTGGTAATTTTTAAGTAGTCTAAAATAAATAGTACAAGTAAGACGTGAAAATATAAGTAAAGATTTGTTACTTCTGTCATCTCCTCTAGCAACTTATGAACTGCAAAAAATAATTTAGAAGTCGGTTCCAACAATTTATGACTAGTTACCAAAAGATGATTTTTGCTTAAATTATGTCATTATTCATGGAAACGAATTTAATTTTATGCTATAACAAAAGGATAACAGTAATAATATGCATATGAAAGGGTCTTAGTCTAACATCTCTATTATCAATGGTTTAAATACTGTAAACTAGGAGAAATCAGATCAATCTGAATATTAGAATAAGAGATGAGTAAGAAAACAAAACCTTCCTGGATCCTTTGAGGAGATGGAAAGGCCTTGATGTCCCGTTTCAGTTTCGCTCGGAGAGCACGTTTTTGGTCGATGACGACGGTGGGAACGGCATCGATACTGGTTGGCATGGTGGCGGCGGAGAATAGAGAGGAATGAATTCGAGGGGCAAGAATGAAAGTGTTCAGCAAAGAACTTCCTCTTTTTATAATCTTCGCCGACATTTCCTCTCATCACATGGACCGGACGTGAGGGGGCAATCTGCTGACAAAAAAGGTCATGTCAGTCTGTTAATCTATTTATTAACAGTAAAGCAGAAGCTTTTAAAAGGTCTGTTCTTAATTCACTCCTTTATCTCTTTTTTCCTTAAAAGCCTCATATTTTATATTAATTTTTTTATTTCATACATCTTATTGCAAAGGCAATAGGCTGATG